>JAMPIV010004356.1:872500-1237500 GCA_024509875.1 Oreohelix idahoensis
ACTTATTTGGCAAAATAGAGTAATTTAGGAAAGTGTCAGGATCTGAAAGACATGATAATGATGGAGCAAGTGAAAAAGTCCATGCCTCAAGAAATGAGGAAGTTTCTTATGAAACAAGGAGCAGAGAGATTGGAAGATATTGTAACTGTTGCTGAGAGATATCAAGCCGCTCAAGCAGAATTATTAAGAAATAAGAAGAAGCAGGGTGAAAACGTCAAATCATCACAAAACTATACTAAATATGAACAAAAGGACCATACCATAAGGAACAAACAAAGATTTGACCAAAAGGACAAAAACCCTCTAAGATCGGATAAGACACCTTACAGGAAGGAAGGAAAATGGTGTTAAACTTGTCAAATGAGCAACCACAATACTGCGGACTGCAGAAGGAAGAATCCTCCTCATCACGCTGCATGTTTTACAACAGGGAAGCAGGGAAGGAAGAAACTGGCAGTAATTCAGAAGAACCTCCATCATCCCCTTGTCTGTGAGGAAGTGACCTTGAATGGCACTCAAGTACTGTGTTTATATGACACAGGATTGGACTTTGATTCGGTAGTGTGCTCTTCTCTAGTGAGTCCTGACCAGATAACCACAGAAACAGTGGAAATCAGAGGACCGATCAAGGGAGCAAGAACCATGACCCTACCCATAGCCCGAATCAATTTAAGATCTCGCTATGTGGAAGGAGAAATCAAAGCAGCAGTGATGTACGACCTTATTTACCCTTTGATTCTGCGGTGCAGGTATGTTTTCCCTGGAAAACCTATAAAACCTGTAGTTGTGGCAACAGTCCAGACCAAGGAAAGCTCCAGGAAAATGGAAGAAAATGCTATCAACACTCATTCTAAAGAGATGAAAAAGGCTCAAGCAGCAGACAGCACTACAGAAAAGCTGGAACAGGACCTAAAGGGCATGGACAGCTAGTAGTGCCAAAATCTTACAGAGAGAAGGTTATGACGCTAGGACATGCTACACTCTTCAGTGGACATATGGGAAAAAGGGCCACTAGACAAAGGATAGCGTGTCACTACTTTTGGCCAGGAATCATTGAGGACATAAAGAGATATGTAAGATCCTGTCCAGAATGCCAAAGAGTAGCTCCTAAGCATAGGACTGCACCAGCAACACTGGGAGAAATGCCCATTATGAGAACCCCTTTTGAACGTGTTGCAGTGGATATTGTTGGACCCTCACTAGGACCAAGTAGCGAAATGCTTACATGTTAACCTTGGTTGAAACTTGCTCTATGTGGGGAGAAGCAGTGGCCATGTCAGCTATAGATTCAAAGCATGTAGCAGAGGTCCTGTTAACAATATTCATCCGATTAGGTTTACCACATCAGATATTGACTGACAATGGTTCTCAGTTTAATGGAAAGCTAACACAAGAAGTATTAGGATATTTCAAGCCAGCACTATCATTGTAGTCTTTACCATGCACAAGGGAACGGTCAAGTAGAGCGATTCATTGGTACGCTAATTTCAATCCTTAGAAAGCTGGCAAGTGAAAAACCGGACACTTGGGATACATACTTACCTGCTGCACTATTTGCATATAGGCAAGTACCCCACAATTCAGCTGGATTGGCTCCAGCTACATTGTTGTTTGGAAAACTAATAAAAGGTCCACTGGAAGCATTGCTGCGGACATGGACTGGTGAAAAAGCAGAGGAAACAGTGACTTCCTCATACCAATACGTCAATGAGTTGACATCTTGATTGAAAACAGATTGGAAGCAGGCAAATGATAACTTAAGACAGGACAGGAGGAAGCATGCTGCGTACTACAAAAAAAAGCAAAGGATAGGGAACTGGAGGTGGGTGAAAATGTGTTATTACTGTGGCCAAGAGGCAATAATAAATTGCAGATTGGATGGCAGGGACCCTATGTCATACTGGAAATACTTTCCATGACCAATTATAAGATTGACAAGAAAGGACAGGCGAAGGTGTATCATGTCAATCTTCTTAAAAAATACTATGACAAGGAATCATCAGAATTTGCTCATATCATGACACTAGCCATTGCAACAGAAATGCACGGTGAACCACTTCACTGTATGGAATATCCACTCACAACTACAGAGGATTATGTTCAAGTAAACGTTAGTGAACATTTAACTCCAGAGCAGAAGAAGATGGTTCAGAAGGTATTGGAAACCCATGCTGATGTGCTCACAGATAAGCCAGGTCGTACGAATCTGTTAGAGTACGACATGAAGGTTACTGACACTACACCAGAATGCACGAGAACATACCCTGTACCCTATGCGAAAGCCCAAGCACTAAGGGAGGAAGTTGATTATCTGTTGAAGGAGAAAATTATCTCAAAGTCAGATTCTCCCTATAGCTCAAGTGTGGTGCTATTAAGAAAACCGAGTGGTGAACACAGGTTATGTATTGACTACAGGAAGCTAAATGCTATCACTGAATTCAGGTGGATCCACTACCTGACACCAACCAGCTGTTCTCTACACTGAGAAAGGCTAGGTATTTATCGAAAGTAAATCTAAGCAAGGGATACTACCAAATACCAGTGAAACAGAAATTAGGAAAATGCTGGCATTTAGTACATCGGACGGAAACTACGAGTTTAATGTACTACCCTTTGGACTGAAAAATTCTCCAAGTATCTTTTCAAGAATGATGAGGAAATTGTTGGAACCTCTACAAAATCCCCATATCACTAACTTTATGGATGACATTCTTGTTGCTACAAACACATTTGAAGAGCATATAGTAGCGCTCTCCATGTTGTTTGACAGACTGAGAGCCACTGGATTGACTGCACGTCCAAAAAAGTGCTATATCGGTTGTAAGGAGTTGGAATTCCTAGGTCACACTATTTCTACAGGTCATATGTCTCCTGACCCATAAATATATAGAAGTTAAAGAAGGCACCCAGACTTCAAACGAAGAAAGATGTAAGATCATTTGTGTCATTATGTGGGTTCTATCAGAAATACATACCCCACTTTAACTCTCTGTGTGCACCATTAACTAACTTAACTAAGAAAGGACAGCCTGATCAAATCCAATGGAATGGTCATTGTGAAAAAGCTTACACAGAGCTGAAAGCAAAACTCACCAGCAAACCCATCCTTAAGCTACCCGATATCACACACGAATTTGTATTAAGGACGGACGCTAGCAGTATAGGTATTGGTGCAACTCTCTTGCAGCAATCAAAGGCCCAGCCGGAGGAACTTTTACCGGTCGCCTACGCCAGTAGGAAGCTGAATGCAGCTGAGTTGAATTACTCGACGATAGAGAAAGAATGTTTGGCTCTAATTTGGTCCATCGACAAATTTTCACCATACTTGTATGGGACACACTTCATTATCCAAAGTGATCAGCAACCTTTAACATTCTTGGCTGCATCTAGAAAGGATGTAAACTTACAAATCCATTGCATTCCATCTTCCAACATCCATCCTTCAACACAAGAGTAGATAGTGTATATACTTAATAAAAAGGGAAATTGTATTTGAGCGACTTGTCAAGCTTATAATTGTTAAGTGAAATCTGTGTCCTTGTTTTAATATCACAGTTAGTTACCCAGCGGGGTGGCATTTTATAACTGTCTCCACTCTACTAATTTTTCGAGATCAGATCATTCACAGCCTAATTTGTGATACCAGTAGTTCTCTCATACACTGGGACTTCATTTTCCTGCAAAAATTATATTTCTGTATTGTCAGTACTATACTGATCCTATATACAATAAAAACCTCACGCTACAACTATGTAGCAGATTGTTTATATTTCCAAGTATTCTTTCACTACTTTCAGTATATTGTTTCTTGTCTGTTATCTGCCACTCCTTGTGGATGATAAACACCTCACATTTGCAGGGAGAGGTAGAGATAATATTACGAGAGGCAGGTTGGTAAAATTCCCTTGTACCAAGCTTAGCCGCTACGGATTAACACATACATCGCCTAGAGCTATCTGCCTAATCACCAATAAGATGGGTGCGCGCATCACCAAAGCTTGGAATACGGGAAGACAACTGATGGATAGACACATATAAGAGGTTACTTTCTGATAAAGTAACAAATTGTTGTCATATGAGGTTAACGACATGTTTGCGAGTCTGTACGCAAGGCATCGTATATCTTATTGCCATATATGGTATTACGTGACCTTTTGCTTTACGCACCTTATTTCACGTTGAGTATTTTGAAAGAAACACACCCTCATCCGCCTGTTTGAAAATGAATGGAACGTTTTATTTAACTCCAAAATAAACAGATGCGTGGGATACAGGGAATATAACCTGACGCGTTTCAGTGTTATCCACTGTGAAGATCTCTTGCCAAGATACCAGACCTTGCTAGAGTTAAGCCTAGAATTCAGAATTCCTTTTTAACATACCAGACACCTTTTATTGGTGAATTTTGGACGGACTTTCATAGCCCATTGAATCTCTTTCATATTAAATAAGGAAACCGGGACTGAGGAAACTGAAGGACCACCTACGAAGTCAGAGATGGAACTTATTAAATTAACGACACCCCAGATGCGTGTAAGAGGCCTATTCAAGTCTCTTTTATTCATCTGAGCAAAAAGTGTGTGAGCCAGGATTGGCGTAAGTTGTCATTTTACATTCTATATTTCATTACTAACATGTGAACTGACAAAAAAATGTATATTGCCAAGTGAATTTTAATAAGTGAAAATCGCTCGTGGGGGTCCAAGTCATTTGGGGCTGGCAACCTCAGCGTATAGAATGATGATTCATGAACCACAACTGCACGGGCTGGAGATTGCTTTATTGCTAGTTTCTTAATTAGAACTAAAAGCAGAAAGTAGTCCCAAGTTCTATACGGAGCAGGGAGGGAAAGATGAAAGAAATGATGTACATTTTAAGTATAATACTTACAATTTCAAGCAATGTAAATGTCCGTATAAACATATTCACATGTTAGTTGTCAAGCTTTAAACAAGTGTAAATGTCAATGTGAAAATATTCATTTTAAAGTTAATGAAAGTTTCAAACTTTTCAACTCAGTGTAAACATAAATGAAAACATATTCAATTTATATTGTGAACAATTTGAAACCAGTGGAGATGTAAATGTAAACAGACTCTATCTGTATTCATTAACGTTTTCATTTAAATGTAATGTAAATCTAAAGCGATTCAATTTAAATGTAAAGAAAGTTTTATCCCGAGGGATTAAATTTAATTCTCATCGAGGGTAAATTCTGAGATAAATCGGATGGTAGAATAGAAGGAAGGGGGCACATAAGTATGTGTCGGAAAACGCAATACTCAGCGGAGCGTTTCGTTCTATTCTTTTAACACAGTTACTGGAAGTACAAGCAGAAAGTACTATCTCTGGAACCAAGTGAAGGTAGAAGTGGACTGACGTTGTGCGAGACGCCATCATAAGAGGGTCTTATAGGCAGACGCACCAATGGGCTGATCACCCGTTTGCCAGTTACTTCGATTACGGAAACAACAGCATATGGATTGATTTGCCGTTGCCCTAAAGACGCCAATAGGCAAAGAAAACCTATCTGCTGTTGCCCTAAGACGCCACTAGGCGTAATGGCCACTGACTGCTTTGACGGTCGGTGGCTAAGGACGGAAGAAGAAGAAGAAGAAGATAGGCAGACGCAGGACTAGCTTGGCCGTTACTCCTTGACGTTCTAGGAACGTGAGGCGCCTTTAACCTTGACCAGCGACGAGTGTGAGCAGTGTAAAAAGAACCAACCCATCAGCGTGAGCATAAACTACTATTGGCAGCTAAGTGAAAAGTATACGCTGCCAAAGTGAACTTCCTTCATAAGAATTCTATCATCTATAACTGATGAATCCTTTCTTTTGAACTATTCAAATTATTTTCAAACTTTTAAAACTTAAAGTGATTATTAAATTTTCTTATTTGTAGTTATACAAATTTAACTTCGATTTAATCATTTTAAAGTTACTACATGTTTGTCTCAGTCAGTTTACTACAGACACTCTAAACAGAGCTATACCAGAATAATAAGAATTCCACTGAGTAAATCAGGGGTGGGGACTTGAAAGAGCTGAAATTAATAAGTGCTTAATTGCTTCACAAAAGTTGTCGGCAGATTCTAGAATTAACGTGTATAGCCAAAGCAGCATTGTTTTCGCTTATCTGAATATCTTGTGAAGACTCCCTTTATAATAGAAGTGTCATTACCCTTCTATCTACATCTCTGCCAAGAGTAATCTTGTGCGAAGGTAGATACCTTTGAAGCCCATATTAGATACTCCTAAGTTTTAGCCACTGTTGGACCACTACTGCAAAGCAGGAGAGGCAATACCGTCACACTACCTAATGTGTTCTTCTGAAAACACACTCTCTTCCTCTGACAGTCTCATGCACTGTCCTGTCTGTGACATATTTCTGTGACTGTCTCGTGCACTGTCCTGTCTGTGACATATTTCTGTGACTGCCCCATGTATTCTTTATGGCTGTCTTTTGTGTCTTTGCCTCACGCTTTTTTCTTTTTCTTTATGGGGGCTTTTGTATTCACCCACTCATCCCTCGTTTTCTTATGTCTCATGTGACGGTGTTTTTGTTTTGTCATATTTTCTTTCTCTCTAGCGTGTTGTTTTTTTTTTAACTCTCCAATGTTGACACATTTTCTGCTGACAATGTTTGTAATTACAACTTCCACACCCCCCCACACCCCCCCCCCCCCCCCCCGCCCCCCACCCCCACAATTACCATTCTTCTCAGAATGCCACGTTTTCTACTGAATGTCATTTGTTTCTTTTTATTGCTATTTTCCTGTTATATAAAGTGCATTTTGCTGTAGGATTTTCTTAAAATACCGTAGCAAATTATTTTGTTGTTTACACGTGTTAATCGTGGTATTTTTGTCTATTTGTTTACTTTTTTGTGTGTGTAATATGATTGTATCCAGTGGCAGATCTACATTGTGGAGGGGCCCTTTTTATTTAAAAAAAAGTGTTGGGAATGGGAAAGAAACGTATTATAGAGAGAAAACTCTATACTTGGGGGCCCTGAAATTCAAGAATCATAGCTTCATATTAGATACGCCGCTGATTGTATCAATCAATTTGGAAGGATTGAGTATTCAGCCTGTTTTACTAGTGACATTGTGCATACCCACAGGACGTGACATACATGAAGCACCATATAATAGTGAAATTATGCATAGCCACAGGATGTGACAAACATGAAGCACCATATAATAGTGACATTGTGCATAGCCACAAGAAGTGACAATCATGAAGCACCATATAATAATAGATCGATCATATTTTGTGGGTATTCCCCCACAAGCGTACACACCAGAGTTTAACGTGTGTAACTTACTAAAAGATTGTTTTAAAGTGCAAAAATTATGCATAAACAGTATTATTGGTAGCCTACATAGTATAATCAATTCCTAAACTAGAGATTATACGAGGGAAAAACATAACATCCTATATTGGTCTAAATGTTCCCATTTCCCTCACTTCTACCCGAAAAGCTGTTTTCCCATTTACTACTTTCATCTCGTGAGAATACCAATAATCTAGTTTGAGTGATGGATCGTGAGACGCTGTATACATCCTGTTTCAGTGGGCATTAGGTATCAAAGTCGAAGTGATGGGCAGGGGCAGATAACAGTCAGGAGTGAAGATCTAGCCACTTGATTATTTTTAACGTAGCTGTGAAGTTAAACTAGCTAATTTATGGATAGGTCGCAAACGTTAAGAACTTACCGGAGTAAACAAATTTGGACAAAAATGATTAGTAGGTGATAGAGGAAATAGCTCAACTTCTTTCATCCCGATAAAGGAGGGAATTCGCTGACTCAGTGACTATTACTTTGTAGAGGTCAGAGATAGCACGTGAGGACGGTCTGGTCTGTTCTCATAAGAAAACAAGAAAAACAATAAACTCTTTGACCGTATTTTGAAATGATCTGGAAACAGTGAGATCAGTCTGATAGTGGCTGGTATATTTACCTTCCACTGACAATAAAATCACTGTTCGTGGATACCGAACCAGAAGCCACTTTTGGTATCCCGCTCGGAACAGCACGCAAAGTATGACCCCTTTCGACGAAAGACTTTTTGCAAGACAAGATTTAGTTCTCAGATAGTTCCGCGTATCCAAACCCATTTTAATCCTCTTGGAGGCTTTTTAGTGTACTAAAGCAATCTCAGTAATAAAAAGACCCTTTGTAGTTTTAGCAAACAGTGTTGGGCACTATCTGTACCTCCACCGACATTAGTAGGTCGAGATGAATTATTAAAGGTCTGTCGCCCCCCTGCCTTCGAATACTAGCTTTTGGACGAAAGCACATGAAATAGTAAGAACCATGTCTTGAAGTTTATATGGCTTTGGTAGAAGGTAAGCCAGACGAGAATGTAAGGGAGATAATTGTATGGTATTGTATTTGGAAATTTAGATAGGTAAGTTTATTTCCAGTGTTCTGAACAAAGGGTGTGATAATTTGCTACGGCAGCATGTGCGAGTTGAGTGATGTTTTGGGTTTTCTTATAGTACAATATTTGACAAGTGTACGTCTGAGCAAAGAAGTATATTAAGGAGTTGGCAAGAAAGGCAAGAGAAAGCTGCAGCCCAAGGAAATATCAGAGACCTGTACAACAGTACAAAGAAGCTAACAGGGAAATACAGGCAAGCAAATTGCCTCATTAAAGACAAGAATGGAAAATTGCTTAGCAATGTACAAGAGCAAATGAAGAGGTAGACAGAACATTTCGAGGACTTTCACAAAATACTAGCTCCACAAAATTCCACAGACAACCAGTCAGCAGAAGAGGAGCTACAAATCAACTGTGAAAGATCAACCAGGAAGAAATAAAGAAAGCAGAGACCTGTACAACAGTACAAAGAAGCTAACAGGGAAATACAGGCAAGCGAATTGCCTCATTAAAGACAAGAATGGAAAAATTGCTTAGCAATATACAAGAGCAAATGAAGAGGTAGACAGAACATTTCGAGGACTTTCACAAAAGACTAGCTCCACAAAATCCTACAGACAACCAGTCGGCAGAAGAGGAGCTATAAGTCAACTGTGAAAGATCAACTAGGAAGAAATAAAGAAAGCCATACAGCTTCCAATAGATGGAAAAGCGGCTGGTCCCAGTGCTTAGCACTTGAAGAAATGTTAGTGCATGAAATTGTTGTATCGCTAAATATGTTAAAGTTTCAACTAACTTATTCTGTCCATTTCAGAAACTCTTTCTGTGTATATTTTATCTGTTTCTTCTGGTGCCTAACTGAATCTCTTTGGGTTCATTTAACTGCTGTTTGTTCATATCTTTCTTATCCTTATTGTCGTGAAACATTCTAAATCCACATATATAAATTAAAAGGTAAATGTAAAGCCTAACCCATAAATTCAATAAAAGGAAAGAGAAATGGTTAAAGACCCGTGCTTTCCAATAGCGTACGCCTGTGTTAATAGAACGTCATGCTAGTTGAACAATAAAAACCCTTGTTTTCTACTTCGTCTGCAAATTGTAACGTTTCACGTTGATAGTAAAGCCTACTGCATCACTATACGCTTTCTACAATAAAACGTGTACTGCATTTCTAAGAAAACCTTGAGATACGCAAGCTGATTAATGACCTAAATTAATACTAGCATTAATTACACTACGTTAACATAAACGAAAGGACAGATGGACTTAGGATAGAAAGAGAGAGTGAGGGCTGAAAGCAGGAACGCATGCAACCCTAACACGCGTCTCGCGATATACAATTAATGCCAGCCTCCCCAAGCGAAAGGCCAGAAGCAATACTTTTTTCAGATGGACAGTGATAAAAAACACTACCCATACGAGAGTTAGGTTTAAAAACCTGAAAAATGCTTATTGGGAAACATGACATTATACTGGTTTACGTTTGAAAGCCTGACAGTACCCAGACACCACGTCGTATCGAAGTGAACAGTAGGTAGAAGAAAATGCACATTTTGAACGCAGCCACCTAGCTCCCTTAAATTTATATAATTGGGTTCCTTAGGACTAGCTGACAAAGAATATGTTAAACGTTACGCAAATAGTCTAGGAATTAACAAATTATAGCCAAAATAAAATGGTGGTGCTGTCAGACAACACCAAAATCAGAATTGCGCAGTGGCAGGTTTTGAAACCACCATTTTACGGGAAATGGGCCACCATGTAAAATCCTATTTGATTGGATAGAAGTAAATGTAAGGCTAAACACGATTAGTCGGGCTACAAATACTAATTCTTTGTTGTTAGGGAAACGTGAGTAGGAGTACTTTTTTTGAAAAGCTGTGTAAACATGGCCCGATAGGTTAGACCCGCCAATATAGGCAATTAGGAGCGTCAGTTCAGTGCCACATGTTAAAATAAACTTACTAAGAAACAGTGCGTTGAGAGCCAGATCATATTTTTCTAAATAAAAGCCTGGGACAGAGGCGGATCGGAATTTGTGCCATAATTTGTGCCATTATTCATCGCCAGTCAACGTATCTGTGTAATATTTCCATGAATTGTGGTAAGCTTGATATATTCAATATCTTTTAATGAAAATTGAATGTAAATTGATAATTTATGTCCGTATATGTGTGTGGTTCGGTAGCAAACATGAGGCAAGGCCTAAATATTGCTCCAACCTGAACAGGAGGTGTCGGAGAAAAGTAAAACTGCATGGAATTGCCAAACAGTACACTGACACCTATCTTATTGACTAGAAGGAACTAAGGCTGGAATTGCAGAGGCGTAGTAACCATTTAGGAGGAGAATACTGGTGTAAATTGTTTCAGATGAAGATAGCAGTTGGCCTACCGCTCTGAACTCAGTGTTTGTTCTGTATTGTGTTCAGTGTAGAAATAGATTATAAATTAGATCTGAAGTAGGAGGTACAACCTTCTTGTTTCAGGGACTGTGGTCCTAGTTATTGAAGCAGCACCTGGTCTGAGTTTTGCTGAATCCAGAGGCTGACAGCATACTCCTGGGTCCAGATAGCGACCAGTGAGGTGTCTCAAGAACACAGTGAAGCAATCGAGCAGAGGAGTCTTTTCCTGCCGCCATCACGAAAGATAAGCTTCTGTGGCCAGAGTAGCTCAACATTATGTGCCCCCTCAAAAATTGACATTTTGTTAACCACAGAGGGACAACTAATTGGTTCAAATGACAGGAACTGTGAAAGTTTCCCAATACTATTTCCCCGATAATCAAACACTTGAAGTCATGATGAAAAACAACAACGAAGCTTGAACAAAACCAGTATTACCTCATATTACTACTGCACAAATTACACACATAAAATAATAATAATAAACTATGTCAATACAAAGTTCATATATATAAACTGTGTAAATAATACTTGTAATTTGATTGTGATTCCTGGTTCACTGTGTAGTTGAATCAGGATATCCATTATTGACAAAAATTAATACATATATTTTTAATCTTAAACCCTTGACTCATTTAAGATATTCTTATAGATTTTTATATGTGTGTGAGTGTCACAGTGTTGTAAAGTGTTGTGGAATAAAATAAATTGTTTATCTGTCTGTTGTTGTTGTGACTTACACTTCATCATTTTCATAACCCTAGACATCTAACGTAGTCATCACACTATTCCAGAATAATTCTGACTGAGGTAAAAATGTGGTAGCAAGTAAGGTCATCTGTAATACACCACACTTATTAGATACAGATACCTTCACAGCTGATCTCAGTCAGTACACTAAGTCCCCTATAAATATTTATAACATCCCACTTTACCACACTTATTTAATTTGCATAATTTGTTTTAAGCCGAAAGCTACATTTTGGCTGTCTTAATATTTTAAGCTTAAATCACACATTTTCTCTTGATCTATTTCTAAATTCAGGTACACATCTATTCTCTGTTGACTGCTGACTCATCTCTTAGTTTCAACTTTGTCGACCGTGCACTGTTAAATTAAGCCTTGTCCATACTCAGAGCGACAGGGGCGGCTGCTTTGAGAGCTAAAGGTAGGAGGGCGCCGAAACGGGCGAGAAAAATGTATTTTTTTTCAAGAACCTCGACTTCTCTTATGCTGTAACATAATACGCCCAGTATAAAACACGCATTGTAAATATTGTATAAGAAAACACTGAAACCTAATTGTAACATAATTTTAACACTCTATTGTTAGTTGTTATCATTATTATTTTTTGTTTGTTCTGTAAGTAATAACTGTCTAAAACTAATCTGCGAAGTTATTCACAAATTTAACTTCCTTTTTCTAGTAGACTTTAATTAACTTTCGCAGCAAGAAGTGTGGAGGAAGGGGCGCGTAGTAAATTATCCGCTCCGGGCGCCGAATGCTCTAAGGCCGGCAATGTCCATACTCACAGACTGACTGGCGTGCAGGATCTATATGCTTTCTCCGGGAAGAGCAAACAATTTTAATGCTAGGACTCGGCGAGAAATTGCACTCAATATTTGAGAACTAACTACCCGCGATAACGGATCTCATAAGCTTCTATGGCCCTAAACAGATGTGGACAGTTCCATCATACTTGATAACACGCCCATCAGACATTCAATCTTCTGTGCTTGTCTGTCGACCTTTAAGTCCTCCGGCTTGCGTCTTCTATAAATCTTAATTGCTCATTACAATCTGTGGTACTGACGAGGAAACTATAGTGATTAATAAGGTTTTCAGGATAACGTTTCTCAACCAGTGGTCAGCGAACTGTAGGAGACCCGCAAGTTGTGACTTATGAATCTAGACAGAGTCGATATTAATTTTTGTATATAATACCTTGTTAGTAAATGTTTTATGTGCTGACTTGCTTTTCTTTTGATATAGTGGATCCCAACTAAGAGTTGTTACACAGTGGATCCCAACTAAGAGTTGTGATACAGTGGGTCGCATTTCACTGCAATATGCCTGGAAATGAAGAGGCTGACGAATTGGCAAAGGAAGGTGGAAAGCTACCTCAACTTGACACAGCAATAACTTAGAAGAGACGAAGAGTTTCATCAAGAACAGATACAGTAGCAAGTGGGGAAACAGAGCATCTATGCCACGCACGCACGCACACACCACACATACACACACACTCACACAAAATGATGCATATTACCAGCTCAGCACAAGAGAACAAGTGGTAATCTTCAGACTTCGCTTAGGTCACAAAAGATTGGGATACCATATCTTCAACAAGTTAAAGATAGGATCTACTGACGAGTGTAATCGATAAAATGACCGTTGAATATCTACTTCAAAGGTGCCCAACATACCAGGAACAGAGAAAGTACATATGGTCATCACGAGTAGTATTACTAAAAAAAAAAAACTGTACAGAAATACCAGTAAATACATAAACAAACAACACACAAAGGCAGAAGTGATAGGCTGGCAGAGTGGATAGTGGCGATTCGCCCCCGTGGCTTGGCGGTGGGTGCCGTTCGGTAGGTCCTGGTTCGATCCCGGTAAGCCTATCACTTCTGTTGTTTTTCTGTTTTCTGGTCTTCTACTTCTTTATTTTTCACTGAGTGCCTGATAACTACCTTTGTGTGTTGTTTGTTTATTTATTTACTGTTTACATGCCTCGGGTTTCCCCTCCTTATATGTTTGTGTTTACATAAATACCAACAAACTCAAGCTGACCACTGAACATATTCAAGTTGACGTCTGAAAGTGAACGAAGAAGAACTTTTGTTCATTCATTCATTACCCTCTCCCCGGCCCCCTCTCCCCGGCCCCCTCCCCCAGCTCCCAACGGAGCATAAGGTTTCAACTAATCCACGCAAAGTCTTTCTATGATGTCTTTTTTTTAAAAATCCCTTTCACGTCTGTATCAATTCCCCTCCCCATGTGTTTTTAAGACTTCCTGTTTGTTACTTACCATTGGGAATAAACGAATAATGACTACCTTGTAATGCTATCAACTGGTTTCCCCAGTGTGTGCTTCTGTAATTTACTGGGTGTGAATTCAGAAAGAGATATGGCTCAACAGCATGATTGCATGACATGAAGACACCGCTGAATCAGGACACCAGAGGTCGTGATAAATGGCAAGACGTGATCTGAGTCCAGTCGGCAACGCATTCAATGAACATTCTACCCCTGACAATTTTTAATTTTTTGATGACGATGTGGAATTAGTCACTTCTCAAAAGGTGTGCGCTTTTGAATTGTTTTAGAATCACTGATTCAGAACGACCACATCTGAATTATATCATTCGTCGACTTCTTCAAATCGTCACATTTCTGAATATAACACGTTTCGCGTCTTTTGATCAAATTGAAAATTGCAGGAGGGACATTTGCTTGACCGATGGTCATATCAGAAACTTTCCGCTTGCCCCTTACAGTGGTCAGCTGTGACGATTGAAGAACACAATTAGGAGGTGCTCAGAGAAAATGTTTGTCCAGTAGGGCTCAGTAACCAGCACTTGGCGAGAATAGCTCAGTATGCAGTTGTTCTGAGTCATGTCATGTTATATTCTAGACATCTGGACGAATGGGAATGGACCGAATGGTGCCTTTCGTTGTCCCATAATTGACAGTCAACAGTTATATTACCATACATTTAACGAGTTTGTTAGTGTAAGTAACCGCAGGCGAAGAAGATGACCTATAACTGACCTGCCAAAAGACGGCTGGTGGTCCGTTTGTTCGCTAACTCGGACTGGTTGCCATGCATTTAGCACTTAAACACTGGGTATTAACCCCTTAAGGCCCAGAGTTTCTAAAACGGAACACGAAATTTTAAACTGTACTCATGTTTCTAGATTGAATACGTATTTCAGAATTTAACTTTTTACGTAAACTTGAACGCCTTTCACTTGTTTACAAAGTGACCCATATTTGACCCAATGAGTTTTAATATGTTTTTTATTATAAAATTGTCATAGAGGCAAATATGATGGGTCATATATGGGCCGCTGGGTTAAGGTCGTCCTATAGTATCTAGGATAAGTCTATGTATCGTCCTTTAGGGCTTACAAGTATCTTCAGCTGCATCGCTAGCTTAATCTTGCAATAGAAGGAAAGCAGTTAAACACTTCGACAACTAAACGTAGTCTTAGTTCCCGTTGCATTTTCATCGCTAGAGAGAGGTCACATGAACAGTTAATAATTTGTTTTTTCTTAAGGGGTTAATTTCTTTTTGCCGGGACACGCTTCTTTTATCCCTAAACTCGGTTAAATCAGAGCGCAGGTAAACGGTAGGCACCTTAGTAGATACTGTCATTGGGAAGTGAAGCATTAGCGACGTCGTCTGCTAGAATTCTGGTTGTATGAGGTGAGACAACCAGTTCTGTTCCTCGCTGCCTTTACCATCTCTAACTCACAGGCAGAGTCAGGTGCCCATTTTTACTGTTGGATGGACTGGAGTGTGACGCCATTTAATTTCCAACCCGTCCTTTTGCATTGGGAAGCAAGCGCTCTAACCACTTTGCCAGCCAGTAAAATAGAACCCTGACTCTGAATAGTAAATAAATTTTACACACACATAGGGATGTTACAGCCACACGCATGACATAAAGAAGTAGAAAACTAGACAACATAAGTGATAGGCTTACGGGGACTCGTACCCAGAACCTTCCGAAAAGCACCACCTCCTCCCTTTGAAAGTGAATTGTGACTTAACCGCCACTACTACAAGCTCTGAAAATCCTCACCAGATCCGAACAGCAGCCACCAGCTAAGATAGTAATCTTCACTGACTGCAAATCATTACTGGAATCAATACAGAACATCAGAAATGATAACATGATGAATGAGATCAGATCTGAGCTTAACATCATCCAAAGGTCATTAAACATTGCCCTTCAGTGGTTACCCTCCCATTGTAGAATTGCTGGAAATGAGAGAGCAGATGCTCTATCAAGAAGTGGCAGTAAATTGGAACAATACAGCCACCCATTGCCCTACCGGGAAGCAAAAACCATCATCCACAACAAGTACAAAAATCAGTGGAAGGAGGAAGGGGATATATACAGCAGAGATGACCCAATCCACCATCTAAACAGACACCAATAGACCACCATTTTCCGCCTGAGAACTGGCCACTGCAGATTACATGGCCATCTCTATCGCCTCAGTATATCCCACACAAATGAATGCTCATGTGGAACTGGAATCCAGACCCCAGAACACATTCTCCAAAACTGTCCAACCCATGATGACCCACGACCTGTGACCTGGCCAAGGGGTGCTGAGCTCCAGCAGAAGCTATGGGGCTGCCGCGCTGACCTGGTAAAGACTGTGGACTTCGTCCTGGCGACGGACCTGCAGGTTTAGCATGAGTACAAACTAAACGCAGAAGAAGAAGAAGTGACTTAACCCCACTGCCTACTAGACACCACAAAAATAGTGTTTCGTGGACAGTGAACATTTTAACGCGGTAGCCCAACGTAACTAGGGAAGTACAGCGTTGATGAATACCAAGCCCCGAATAGAACAAACAGTATCTTCCACTAGCATGATGAAGCCCTGAAAAGGGCTAGTCCTGAAAAGGGCTAATCTGCAGTAATAATGGTTTGGTTTGTTTTTTTAAGGACTATCTTCATTGCACACGGACAACTCCATCAGTGCTTCGATCTATCCCTTAGATCACACAGAGAGGATCTGAGCACAGTGCACGAACTCAGTAGCACCGACGAGAATCCCAATGTGTGAATATAGGAATCACACATTCTATAAATATTTTTGTGGTGGGTAAGTTTCTAATTTTTAAATTTTGCCAGGCGAAGAAGATAGGCCTACTCTTTACTTCTTCTTCTTCTTCTTGCGATCGCATCTTTGATGATTACACCGTCAGACGAGTTCTCATGATGAATTCGACTGTTGTTTGAAGTTCCTCTTTAACTCCATATAGCTTTGAGTTTAGTGTTGAGTCATTGGGCCAGTATATCTTTCTTAACTGGTCATACAGAGGACAGTCCTGTAGAACATGCTCAGCAGTTTGTTCGTTTAATCCACATGTGCACAGTGGTGAAGCAGACAATCGTAGCTTGTGCATGTGTTTATTCAGTTTGTTATGCCCTGTCCTGAGTCGAAAAATAGTTGTCTGTCCCTGCCGGTCGAGAATGTGATAGTCGTCTTTGGGTTGGTTCTGTTCTCTTCTGATAGTCTGGATAGCTCTCTTTTTCTCAAAGTATGTGACTTCATTATCTTCTTGTTCACATTCTCCTCCCTTTTTTGCAAGTTTATCTGCCTTTTCATTTCCGGGTACACCACAATGAGATGGTACCCACTGAAGTATGGTTCTCTTTTTGGCAGCTACCTTGTTTAGTTCATTTCTCAGATGCGGGAGTTTACCACCCTTGAGAGCTTGCAGGACAGTACTACTCTTTACGATTTTCAACTGTCATGGGATTTTTTAACGTGCGCAACGTCCACACGGGACCTGCTATTTTTTAGCCCTTTTCCGAGAAAGCTAGGCATCTGATCTCACTACCCAGGAAACCAGGGGGGAAGTATGACATCATTAGGACCACTGGTTCTGAAAAAAAAATTTCCATAAATTAAATTCCCTCAACTGGGAATCGAACCCGGTACCTCTAAAATTCGAGGCGGTCGCCATACCTCTTAGCCACTCCGACCCCGAGTAATAATGACTATCGACAATTGCATAAGCACAACACATCTAGAAATTATCCTCATTTAAAGTTGTTCGTTGAGTATGTCATAACAGCGACTGTCCCAAAACGTTTGTACATGTACTTTTGGGCCCCTCTTTCACTCCTTCATCGGCTTGTTATTTGGCATACTTTATGCACCTTTATTAATTTTTTGCTGTGACCACTCCCAGACGTGTTTACGATTCGCCAGGTGAACCATAATAATCCCAGGTTAATTAGACCGGTCAGCGGTTAATACATTTATCACGTAATTCGCCAAGCCACCTTTGATAGAGGCGATCTGCGTTTGTACAATATGGTCTCGTACGATCGATAAAAAGAAAGCCATCTGAGGGATGGGCAAAGACACAGGTGATAAATAGATAATCGCTTCCACGGGACCATCCCTGTGTAATTTTTACGGATGACCTGGCAGAGGAGACAATCTGGGCTTAAGTATTACATCATTATTAGAAAGAGGTTACACGATGGAATTTTTTAATGTAATATTTTAAAATACACTGGGGTATTATGATTTACATACCCCAACCAAGATAGTGCTAAAGAGCTTTCAATTGGTTTGATTCGAGAAATGGAATAAACAATGGTTCTCATTGGCAAATTCGTCGGAAGTATAATCCAGGATTTTGAACTGAGCATTGAAAATATAATCTAGCGAAATCTGAGTCACAGATCAGACTGCACCGCCACGTCAAGCTAGTAATTCACTAGAGCCAGAGAGAGAAGGAGCGGACAAAGGATTCCAAAATTATAAGCGACAGATCGAAGTATTTGGGCAACTTTAAAACTTAAAAAACAATCCGCATATTTAAATACAGAGACTGCAAACTTAAAGGACCAAGATCGAAGTATTTGGGCAACTTTAAAACATAAAAAAGTAAACCCGCATTTTAAATACAAAGACTGGAGACGTAAGGCATCAGATCACCCGTCATAAGAGGAATACAAAATTTCCAGACCAAATGATTCGAATGCATCTAACCTAAGTTGCTAGTGTCCATTCTAAACTGTGCCAGGAGCATGTGTTCCCAAAAGTTACATTGGGTTCGTGGAACGAAGCTATCAGACAGTTCGTGGAATGAAGCTATCAGACTGTGCGTAGAACAAAGCTATCTGACTGTGAAGTGTCATCATCACAGAAGAAATGACGAAACCACGGCTTCATGACTCACTTATACCAGCTAAGTGCTTGTAAAAGGCACCAGCAAAAGGAAACATTTTTAAAAAATATCTTCAAACCACGTCTCAATGAAGATAAAACTTTCATCTAAAATTCACCATCATTTCATCTCTATTTTAACCTGTTAAAACTAATTGATTATTAAAATTGTTACATGTTATTTTAAAACATAACAATCGTAGTTGATTCAGTTATTAAACGTATGAAAGCAAACGTATGAGCAAGACACTTTAATATATATACATCTAGACATATATTTACATATATAGAGCTAATTCTTAGCAAAGAATTTCGCTGGACTTACACCAGCTGGGGGCTTGAACGGGCTAGTTCGTTTTTCTTATTAAAAAAGCATGAAATTTATACACAATATACATGGATATGTCATGTAAACATTGGTATTATTCAACATAATCCCCATAAACTTGTACGGCTTTATGCCAGCGCGAAACAAGTGAATGTATTCCTAGCCCGTACCAGATTTTGTCTTGATCATGTAGTCATTTCTTCGCTGCATGAATCACTCCTTCATCATCTTCAAACCTTGTCCCACAGAGTGCATCTTTAAGTGGACTAAATAGATGAAAACACTGACAAACAACATTTTTCTTTCTTATATAAGAATAAGTGTTCTTAGGTCAGTTTCTTGCGCTGATTTCAAATCTGAAATCCGTTTATCTCTATCACGTCGGGTTCTTAAGATATTTGTGAATAAATATATTTTTGGGAAACCGTTATTTGCTCCGTTTCATTATTACTATATAACTTATTAAAAATTAATAAAAAGCAACATAATTCTACTTTTTATACTGCTAAAAGATGCATGACATATGTTACGCGATTTTTAAAATAGTTACTGTATTTTGAAATAATTCTGAGCAAAATATGGCTTCTAGAAGTTGTAGGAATTCGGCTGATCTGTTCTGTTACGTGTGCGGATATTTTACTGATCTTGTTGACCAGAAAAACTTTACACCATTACTAAAGAAAACATATGAACTTTATTTCGATTCGAAAGTTGATGATGCAAATAAATCTTGGAAGCCTAATGCAGTTTGTTCGATACATTGGCAGGTTGGTTACGAAAATCGCCGAAGCATAAGTCGATGCCTTTTGGAGTGCCAGTAATATGGCGTGAACATACAAATCACACTACTGATTGTTACTTCTGCTTGACAAATATCCATGGTTTCACTTTTAAAACTAGAAAGTCTGTGGTTTATCCAAATATTGAATCGGTTTCGAAACCAGTGCCTCATGATCCAATCACGTGTCCGATCCAAGTACCACCAGAACAATATCCGTTGGACGTAAATGAACCATCAGAAAGTGATAGTTTACCTGCTTTAGAAACTAATTCTGACTCAGATTACATACCGGTGAATGATGGTGTTTACTCAATTAACCATTCAGAACTTTCAGATCTAATACGTGATCTCGCTCTTACCAAAAGACAAGCGGAATTACTCGGTTCGCGACTCAAAGAATGGAATCTTTTAGCGCCCAATACTCCGATATCTAAATTTCGTCATAGACACAGAGAACTTGTTCAATACTTTGAGATGGATGATGACATTTGCTATTGCAAAGATGTAAACGGTCATGAGCACATAGTCAACGAATGGCGATTTTTCATCGATTCTTCCAAGACTAGTCTAAAAGCCGTGTTATTGCATAACAGAAATTTTTTTTCATCAATTCCAGTCACCTACTCTGTTCATATGAAAGAAACGTATGACAATATGGCTAAACGTTTGGAAAAAATAAAGTACAATGACTACCAATGGTGGATTTGTGGAGACCTAAAGGTCATTGCAATTCTCACGGGCATGCAGACTGGGTATACTAAATTTTGTTGCTTCCGATGTGAATGGGACAGCCGCAACAGACAGGAACATTATGCAAGAAAGGTGTGGCCTATCCGGGATCGTATGCAGCTCGGGCATAAAAATGTAATACGCGAGCCATTAGTTAACAAAGACACCTTCATTTTACCACTGTTACATATAAAGTTGGGGCTCATGAAGAATTTTGTAAAAGCGTTAGATAAAACGAGCAAAGCTTTCACTTATCTTCGAGAAAAGTTTCCGCAAGTTAGCGATGCAAAGATAAAGGAAGGTATCTTTGTAGGACCTCAGATTAGGAAAGTTATTGCAGACAAACAATTCGAGAACTTGTTACATGGTAGTGAACTTCGCGCATGGATGGCATTCAAATCGATCGTCGATAACTTTCTGGAAAATCACAAATCTGTCGACTATGTTGCATATTGTTAAGCAGTGCATAGATGCATACATAATTATGGGTTGTAACATGTCCCTCAAAATCCATTTGCTTGATTCGCATCTTGACTTTTTCCCTGACAACCTTGGCGAAGTCAGCGATGAACATGGAGAATGATTCCATCAAGATATCGCCGTAATGGAGTCACGTTATCAAGGACGGTGGAGTGTGACCATGCTTTCCGGTTATTGTTGGATGCTTCATCGCGATGTACCACATGCCATTCACCGACGAAAGTTGACTGCAAAGAAATTCAAGACTACATAACTGTTATACTTCTTGTACGAATGATGTTGTAATACTGTATGCGTTGTTAAAAAACTTCAATTGCGTATTTCTAGAGATCCTGACCTGATAGAGAAAAACGGTTTGCAGATTTAAAAACAGCGCATTAAAATTGACCAGAAAAACATAGAAATGTTAGAGAAAGAAAAAAAAAGTTTTTTTTTGTTAGTCAGTGAAATCAGAGGGTGCCAAATCGGGACTATAGTGTGATGGGCTAGTACAGTCCAACCCAATTTGGTGATTGCTTCCCGTGTTGCCAGACTTGAGTGAGGTCGCGCATTGTCGTGAAGGAGAAGCAGGTCTGTTGCATTCTTGTGCGGCCGAACTCTGCGAAAATGTTGTTTGAGTTTTTTCAATGTCTTAATGAAAGCTTGCGAATTGATTGTCTCTCCTCTTGGCATAACGTCCACAAGAAACACCCTTCAATGTCCCAAAAGACAGTGATCATGACCTTTCCAGCTGAAGGAATAGTCCTGAATTTCTTTCTTCGTGGTGATTGCGGATGATGCCACTCCATTGAATGTCTTTTTGTCTCAGGTTCAAAATGATGTGCCCAGGTTTCGTCACCTGTAACGATCTTAGCCAAAAAGTTCTCTCCATCAGCATTGAAACACTCCAACAATTCAGAAGAAATTGCTTTCCTTTGCAATCGGTGGTCATTTGTGAGACTTCGAGGAAACCCATCTGTGGTAAGTTGGGATTATATAAATATTTATAGGGGACTTAGTGTACTGACTGAGATCAGCTGTGAAGGTATCTGTATATAAAATGTGTGGTGTGTTACAGATGACCTTACTTTGCTACCACATTTAGACCTCAATCAGACTTATTCTGGAATATTGTAATGACTACGTTGAATGTCTAGGGTTATGATATTGATGAAGTGTAAGTTCACAACAACAGACAAATAAACACTTTATTTACGATTCACAACACTTTACAACACTATGACAAGCACATACATATACTCTCTAGAAGACTAGCTTAAGTAAGTCAAGTGTTAACTTTTAAATTATGTATTAATTTCTTTCAAGAATAGATATCCTGATCCAACTACAGAGTGAATCAGGAATCACAATGAAATGTAAACACAATGTCTATGTACTGTTTGTTAATGGTGGAAATAATCTTGAAGGGTTCACAGTTCTTTTTATTTGTAAAACAATAACTGTCCCTCTTGCTTTAGTATTACAGTCAATTTTTAAAGGTGGGTTATACAAGGGTGAGCTGCTCTGGCTGACGAATTCTTAACTTATGAGTCGGCGGCAGGAAAACTGTCTCCTCTGCTCGCTTGCTTCTCAGTTATCTTGAATTACACCACTGGTCGATATCTTGGACAAGGAGTCTGCTGCCAGCCCTCTGGATCCAGCAAAACTCAGACCAGGTGCTGCTCTAATACTTCAGTACCACGGTCCCTGAAATAAGAAGGTTGTACCTCCTTCTTCAGAACTAATATATAATATCTATTTCCACACTGAAGTACAGGACATACAAACACAGAGTTCAGCGCTGTAGGCCAACTGCTAGCTTCTCATGTGACAATATACCAGTATTCCTCTCCCTAATGGTTACAACGCCTCTGCAATTCCAGCTGTACTTCCTTCTATACAATAAGATAGGTGTCATGTTACTAAATGGCAATCCCATATATGCCAATGCAGTTATACTCCTCTCTGACAAGCTTTTACATGGTGGAGCAATATCTAGGCTTTGCCTCCTATTTGCTACTGAACCACACACATACAGACACAGTTTATCAATTCATATTCAATTTTCATATAATATATATATATAGATATATAGGAAATATGTCTCGGCTTACCACAAGTCAAGGAAATATACACAAGTACGTTGACTGGCGATGAATTCTGGCACAATTTTGATCTGCCTTATCCCAGGCTTTTATTAGAAAAATATTAGCTTGCTCGCCACGCACTTGCTTCTCACAAACTATATTTTCAAAACTGGCCCTGAACTGACGTTTCTATTTGACTATATCGAATGCTCTAACCAATGAGACCATGTTTACAAGAGCCTTTGAAAAAATATTACCCATCCTACCGTAACCATTAACAACCAACTAGTATTTGCAGTCCGACTAATCCGGTTTCGCCTTACATATTTCTACAGCCAATCAAATCGTATCTAACTTGTTGGCCTCATTCCCCTAAAGCAGTGTTGTTCAAACAGCCATTATGAGCAAATATGATCTTGTGCTGTCAGGCAACCTCACTATAGTATTTTGGATATAATTTATTAAGTACTAGACCATTTGCGTAACACATAACATATTCTTTGTCAGCAAGTCTTAAGGTACAAGAATATATAAGTTTAATGGGGTTAAGTGGCTTCGTTCAAAATATGTATTATTCTAGGATAGTCGTGTATTTGTTTTTTTATTTTTCAAACCGCCACCTGTCCTGCCTTTTCGACTGTTCTGTCAGTATAAAGTCAGGATTTCAGACGTAAAACAGTATTGTGTCATGTTTCCTAATAAGCATTCAACATGTTTTTTAAAACCTTACCTCGTATCGTTAGTGTTTTTTATCACTGTCTATTTGAAAAAAATCAAGCCTGCATGCCTTTCGCGTGGGGTGGCATTAATTTTTAAATCGCGAGGCGACGTGGTAGCATTGCATGCGTTCCTCCGTGCATCTCTCTCTCTCTCTCTCTCTCTCTCTCTCTCTCTCTTCTAAGCCCGTCTGTCTTCTAGGTCAACGTAGTGTATATAATGACATTAATGTAATATTATATCTAGGTCATTAAGCAGTGTGTCTATCAAGGTCGTCCAAGAAATACAATACCAGTTTTATTTTTAGAAACGCGTGTAGTTTATGCAGTAGGCTTTTACTATCAAACGAGGAAGCGTTACAGTTATGCAGACGAAGTAGAAAAAGGGGATCTCGGGTTCAGTCATTATGGCGTTCTGCAACGCAGGTGTACGCTATTGGGAAAAGCACTGGTCTTTTACCATTGTTCTTTCCTTCTATTAAATTACTTCGTTAGGCTTTACATTTATTTTCTCATTTATATATGTGGATTAGAATTTTTCCCGACAAATTCTCCCCACTTAAAACAGACATCATATGTCAGTCCATAATTCTATATACACCTAGATAAATGTATTGCTATTCCTGGTGATCATTGTGATTCTCATCACACGGATGGCGGCTTAGAAAATCCGCACCCATGTTTCGCTGGTTTTATTTTTATCATGGATTAATGCATGTGGGTCAATTCAAAGTAGGCACGACTCAAGAAATCTGCCCAAGACCTCTGCAATCCAAGAATCCATTTCAGATATGTTACTGAACAGCTGCAAGTGTTACGGCTTGTCTTAATGCTGCTTAGCAATCTATATTCACCATTTCTCTTCTCTGAGTCTGCTCAACGACATGTCATGAGAATATTAGATGTTCCTCAAATTGTACGTTATGAGGAGTTAATCTATATGATGATATCTGAGTTGTGTAGGGGATCCAATAATTTTCTCATCATTCTAGAGAAGACACTAGGCGCATTCTTCAATCCAAATGGCAATCTATTAAATTCATAGTGTCCCTCTGAGGTACTAAAAGCTAGATAAGTTCTAACCTCAGGCTTTACTGGAATCTGATAGTATCCTTTGCTCAGATCCACTTTTGAGAAATATTTAGCTTTATTCAGCCTGGCAAACAACTGATTTGTATCCGGCAATGGATCCACCTGACCTTCTGTGATAGCATTCAGTCTCCTGTAATCTATACAGAGTCTATGTTCTCCAGAGGGTTTTCTTAAGAGCACCACACTGGAACTATACGAAGATTCACTGTGTGAAATGATTCCTTCCTTCAACAAATAGTCTATTTCTTCCTTCAAGGCTTTCTCCTTAGCGAAAGGAATCGAATATGCTTTCATACATACAGGTGTTGGGTCTATAAGTTTCATATCATGTTCCAATAAGTTTGTATGCCCCGGACGGTCCGTTAACACCTCTGTATGGTCATCTAAAACCTGTTGCACTCTCTTCTTCTGATCTTTCGTTAAGTGTGTACTGATTTTCACCTGTGCAGCTGTCTCACAGGGGTGTAATGGATATTCATATGATGAAAGTGGTTCCTTTTTCATCTCCATTGCAATAGACAAGGTCAACAAATGTGTCTCTTCCTGATGTTCTCTTTCCAAATATTTCTTCAGGAGATTCACATGATAGATTTTTTCTTTCCCCTTCTTATCTATCTTATAACTTGTTCTAGACACCTTCTCTAGAACTGTATATGGACCCTGCCATCCAATTTGTAACTTATTCTGACTCCCGGGCAAAAGAAGCAGTACTTTCTCTCCCACAGCCAAATTTCTGTCTTTCGCTTTCCTGTTATAATAGGCAGCATGTTTCTTCCTGGCTTGTCTCAAATTTTCATTGGCAAGTTTCCAGCCAGTTTTTAAACGAGTGGTCAGCTCATTCACATATTGGTATGAGGATGTAATATTTTCCTCTGCCTTTTCATCAGTCCATGTTCTTAACAGAGCTACATATGGACTTTTAAATTCGGAAACTTATTTTTCCTGGCACATGTCAGGTCCTTTGCACTCGAAGCACTGTTGTGATGACTTTTCTTCCCCGAATCATCATGCACAAATCGACCGCTACCAATTCTTTTCTTGGGGCTTTCTTAGAATTCTTGATGAGAGATTTCCTCTCTACATCCTCTTCCTCCAGTTTGTTTAAGTCCGATTGAGGGATTTTCGGCTTATCCTGGGGTAAGACATCTTTTTGCACTCGCCGCATAGTGGCCATTGTAAAACAGTTAAGTGAAGCTTGTCCGTGAAAAGGGGCTTCCCATTCCATTTGGTCCACTTTATTATTCCTTCTAGTGTCAGGCCTAATTTTGCCCCGTGGCGTGTTCAGGTCCTGATCAATGTTCCCACTTGTGGGTGTTCCCTCATGTGCTATGCTACACCTTTCTACAAAATTCTCAATGTCCCATCTTGCTTTGGGCCAATAATAATTTTGAGCTACCTTTTGAATGATGGTACCTATTTTTTCATGGTCCCCATCTTTTCTCACATGTAGGCTCCTTATTAAGTCTGTCCTATACCTTTTAGGAAGTACCAGCTGTCCCTGACCTTTGGATCTAGCTCCAGTCTTCCTATACATCAACTTGTTTTTCATATAAAAATCTCCCTTGCCTGGAGTTGTATGACAAGTTGACAATTTCCTGAAACAAGGCTTGAGGGTCTTATCCCCAGCCTGTGCCTTCCTCATCTCTTCTGGAGTGGTATCTAACATAATATCCTCCTCCTGTCTTGAGGTCGACCTGACCTGAAGGGTGGCCATATACACAGGTTTCCTTCTACAACGGTCAGTGTCATGATTGTCCATCTGACAATTCTTACACCACCTTTTTCCTTGGTTGAAAGATTTTCTTTCATCATATTTCCTTTCATCGAATTGTGGGAATTTATTTTTATTTTCATACCGTGGCCTATCAAATTGGTGCTTACCTTTATTTTGATCCCTAGGATCAAATTTATTAAAGTTCTGTGGTGCCCTAAAGTTATCCACCTGTTTCGTTTTATTACCTGTTACCTCTGCTTGAGCTGCTTGATACCTTTCAGCAACATTTAGCAACTCACCCAGCCTCTCTGCACCTTGTTCCATGAGAAACTTTCTCAGGTCTGGAGCCATGGACTCTCTCTTAGTTGTTCTATAAGGATCATTTCCTTAAGATCTTGGGTTTTCCCCAGAGAAGTCCATTTCTCCAAGTATGTCTCTAACCGTGCAGAGAACTGGTGATATGTTTCACCTGACAGTAGTTTAGCATTCCTAAATTTTTTTCTATAAAATTCTCTATTCTTTTCATATCTTAACAAAAGAGCCTGCTTTAACATGTCATAATTTTCTTGATCATCTCTGCTCATTTTGGCAAAAACTTCATAAGCTGCCCCACGAAGCCCTTGAGATAACTTTAAGCTCCACCTTTCTCTCTCTAACCCATACATGGTAGCTAATAGTTCATATCTATTTAGATAGCTCTCGATATCATCGTCTTTCTCAACAAAATGATCTAAATGAAAATTCATAGCTGAGGTTGAGGCTCCCTGACTAGCAGTGGCATCGGAGGTAAAGAGACTGGCACCATTTTCAGGAGCATGGCCTTGAAATTCCAACTCCCTTAGTCGTAACTCGTGCTCCCTTTGTAATCTCTTATCTTCTGCTTCCCTCTCTGCAGTCAATCTTTTTTCTTCTGCCTCCCTTTCTGCAGCCAATCGCTTGTCTTCCCTTTCAGCAGCCAATCTCTTTTCTTCTGCCTCCCTTTCGGCAGCCTGTCTCCTTTCCTCTGCTTCCCTTTCTGCCTTTTTTTCTTCTAATTGGAGCCTTTTAATCTCCCTGTCTGCCTCCAATGCCTTAGCCTCTTTGTCAGCCTCAATCTGCAACCTCTTAAGTTCTTTTTCAGCCTCTAACTTTCTTTCAGCCTCTTTTTCTAATCTTTCAGATTCTAATTTTCTTTCTGCTTCAAATTTTCTTTCTTCACGTTCAATAAATTTGTCACATTCAGTAGTGACATAAGCAATCATAACTTGCCCGTCCATTCCTAACTCTTTAGCAGCCTGCAGAGCAGCAGATCGAAATTTTGCTAGGTCCGCCATTTTCTAACAGGCAAATGTATACAATATTTAACTAAACAATTTTATCTACGAGTAATTAACTAAGGACAACCACAAGCACTGAGAGCTCAACCTTTTTTTTCCACCCAAGAATACCTTTTTAATTTTTATTATTTCCAGAAGTGAATTACTCCCAATATATATGCTAGGGAAGGTTTAATATCCCGGGAGCGAGACCCCAATATATGTGGTGAAGTGGGATGTTATAAATATTTATAGGGGACTTGGTGTACTGACTGAGATCAGCTGTGAAGGTATCTGTATATAAAATGTGTGGAGTGTTACAGATGACCTTACTTTGCTACCACATTTAGACCTCAATCAGACTTATTCTGGAATATTATAATGACTACGTTGAATGTCTAGGGTTATGATATTGATGAAGTGTAAGTTCACAACAACAGACAAATAAACACTTTATTTACGATTCACAACACTTTACAACACTATGACAAGCACATACATATACACTCTAGAAGACTAGCTTAAGTAAGTCAAGTGTTAACTTTTAAATTTTGTATTAATTTCTTTCAAGAATAGATATCCTGATCCAACTACAGAGTGAATCAGGAATCACAATGAAATGTAAACACAATGTCTATGTACAAAAATTATACAAAGGATCTTTGTCCTGACATAGAATATTATTACAATATGTGTGTAGTGTTATGCTCTGGTATTAAGAGGTAATACTGGCTTTTGAAGCTATGTTGTTGTTTGTCATCACGACTTCATGTGTTTGTTAATGGTGGAAATAATCTTGAAGGGTTCACAGTTCTTTTTATTTGTAAAACAATAACTGTCCCTCTTGCTTTAGTATTACAGTCAATTTTTAAAGGTGGGTTATACAAGGGTGAGCTGCTCTGGCTGACGAATTCTTAACTTATGAGTCGGCGGCAGGAAATCTGTCTCCTCTGCTAGCTTGCTTCTCAGTTATCTTGAATTACACCACTGGTCGATATCTTGGACAAGGAGTCTGCTACCAGCCCTCTGGATCCAGCAAAACTCAGACCAGGTGCTGCTCTAATACTTCTGTACCACGGTCCCTGAAATAAAAAGGTTGTACCTCCTTCTTCAGAACTAATATATAATATCTATTTCCACACTGAAGTACAGGACATACAAACACAGAGTTCAGCGCTGTAGGCCAACTGCTAGCTTCTCATGTGACAATATACCAGTATTCCTCTCCCTAATGGTTACAACGCCTCTGCAATTCCAGCTGTACTTCCTTCTATACAATAAGATAGGTGTCATGTTACTAAATGGCAATCCCATATATGCCAATGCAGTTATACTCCTCTCTGACAAGCTTTTACATGGTGGAGCAATATCTAGGCTTTGCCTTCTGTTTGCTACTGAACCACACACATACAGATACAATTTATCAATTCATATTCAATTTTCATATAATATATATATAGATATATAGGAAATATGTCTCGGCTTACCACAATTCAAGGAAATATACACAAGTACGTTGACTGGCGATGAATTCTGGCACAATTTGATCTGCCTTATCCAGGCTTTAATTAGAAAAATATTAGCTTGCTCCCACGCACTTGCATCTCACAAACTATATTTTCAAAACTGGCTCTGAACTGACGCTTCTATTTGACTATATCGAACGCTCATAACAATGAGACCATGTTTACAAGAGCCTTTGAAAAAATATTACCCACCTAACCTAACCATTAACAACCAACTAGTATTTGCAGTACCGACTAATCGGTTTCGCCTTACATATTTCTACAGGCCAATCAAATCGTATCTAACTTGTTGGACTCATTCCCTAAAGCATGTTGTTCAAACAGCCATTATGAGCAATATGGTTTTGTGCTGTCAGACAACCTCACTATAGTATTTTGGCTATAAATTTATTAAGTACTAGACCATTTGCGTAACACATAACATATTCTTTGTCAGCACGTCTAAAGGTACACGAATACATAAGGTTAATGGGGTTAAGGGGCTTCGGTCAAAGTATGTATTATTCTAGGATAGTCGTGTATTAGTTTTTTTATTTTCAAACCGCCACCTGTTCTTCCTTTTCGACTGTTCTGTCAGTATAAAGTCAGGATTTCAGACGTAAAACAGTATTGTGTCATGTTTCCTAATAAGCATTAAACATGTTTTTTAAAACCTTACCTCGTATCGTTAGTGTTTTTTATCACTGTCTATTTGAAAAAAAATCAAGCCTGCATGCCTTTCGCGTGGGGTGGCATTAATTTTTAAATCGCGAGGCGACGTGGTAGCATTGCATGCGTTCCTCCGTGCATCTCTCTCTCTCTCTCTCTCTCTCTCTCTCTCTCTCTCTCTTCTAAGCCCGTCTGTCTTCTAGGTTAACGTAGTGTATATAATGACATTAATGTAATATTATATCTAGGTCATTAAGCAGTGTGTCTATCAAGGTCGTCCAAGAAATACAATACCAGTTTTATTTTTAGAAACGCGTGTAGTTTATGCAGTAGGCTTTTACTATCAAACGTGGAAGCGTTACAGTTATGCAGACGAAGTAGAAAAAGGGGATCTCGGGTTCAGTCATTATGGCGTTCTACAACGCAGGTGTACGCTATTGGGAAAAGCACTGGTCTTTTACCATTCTTCTTTCCTTCTATTAAATTACTTCGTTAGGCTTTACATTTATTTTCTCATTTATATATGTGGATTAGAATTTTTCACGACACCATCTTGCGCAAACCTTAGAAAATCCGAGAGTTTTTATAACTACATTTGCACTACCAATGCTGACTGAGAACTGTAAGGCCAATTGTTGAGTAGTGATTCGCCTGTCAGTAAGAATAATGCCCTCAGCGCATTTCAACATTTCTGCGTTGGTGGCTGTGGCAGGACGTCCACAGCGCGGCCGATCAAGCAGCTCCGTATCTCCACTTCCTGATTCTTTGATTCTCTGAACCCAGCGACTGACTGTACTCCTGTCGACTGCAAAACTTTCATACACATCACATAGACGCTTGTGAATGTTCACAACAGTTTCCTTCTCTGCAACGAGAAATGCTATCACAATTCGCTGCTTATAACGCAAGTTGCTAACACGCACCATTTCAACGGTTTAGGGAAGCCGCATTATTTGGGCGGTTGCAGTGCAATTTGGTGCAAACAATTGGCACATGCCATATTTGAAGTGTGCAAAATTTCATGCTTCTATCTTTATTATTAGCTGAGAAAAACGATGTGGTGCATTACTTTCTGAACGCCCCTCGTATTTAGGTCCTCAATACCATTAAATTTAACGTAGATGAAGAAGGCAATGATTCTGCCCCTGCTAAAGTTCAATAATCTGTCAATATTGTTTTCTGTATATGTACTTCAAATGAATGGTAAATATTAATTCAAATTATTTACGATTACATGTATTTATTTTTACCACGGCATTGGTGGAACTCATCCCCCTTGCTTTACATGTATTTAAATGAGAAAATCTTGTTTTAAGGGCTTGATCGACGGAGAACCCACTTCTGATGATCAGATTGCCCCCTGTTGTATCGCTCTGTATAGAGTTTCCTATCATAATACCAGAACACAATATCAGTTGTAAATTTTTTCAACCACCAAACACCACTCCATTCAGTCTTGCTTAATTGATGTTGCATTAACTGCTATCACTTTTTTTCAAAATCCAGCATATCCAGTGGCTTTCTTATCAGATAAGAAACAGTGAACAACAGGTCTCTCTCTCTATATATATCTCTCTCTTTCTCCCTCTCTCTCTCTCTCTCCTCTTAATTTAATGTCCACATATTTGCGGAAACCTTTTCCTGACAGATTTTATGTTGCTGGCATCCACCACATGAAAGGTCACGGCCTTCTGGTTTGAAATTACCACCAGGGAGCCACCATAAATCCACATAGTGGTAGAACTCCAGGAACAGTGACTGCTGGTCGAAATAAGTGGACAATTCTAACAGAGGTTTCGTTAATGATTCCAGATTGGCAGATTAATCATGCACTGACTAAGAGGAAACCCGCATACATTTTTTCTGTGTTTGTGTGTGTGTATGTGTGGGGTTTTTTTTCTTGATCAGAGAAATATAGACCAGAGTTACCACATGTAACACAGGGTGATTGAAAAGTCATTCCTCATTTTTTTTAAAATATTTATTCCTTGACTTCTATCCCAACCGAGCGCCCCATTGACACAGGGCTGATCTTTCGCGGCACAGGTGCCAGATTTGATTCACATTATCGACACGCTCCAGTCTACCCAGCTGTAAACGGGTACCTGACTTTGTTCTTGAGTTAGAGTTGGAACAGACAGCGAGGAAGGGAACTGGTCGTACCCCCTCTACATGCTAGACCTAGTATAGGAAGTCTCTAACACTTAATTCCCCCGCGGCAGTGTCTGCTAATAGGACTCACTTTTACTTTACCTGGGAGCCGCGGTAGCATAGTGGTTAGTGCACTGGCTTCCTAGCTCAGTGGTCTATGGTTCGATCCCCAGGTGAGGTGGGATTTTTTTAAGCCGCGAACTGCTCCTGCGTCGACCCAGCCCCAACTGGGTACCAGAGCAACTTCTGGGAAGGTTAAGGCGGCCGGCGTGATGCTGACCACATCACCCCTAGTGTGCCGATGGTCACGAAAATATGGGCCTTACACCATATTCCCAATATGCCTCAATGGGCGTATAACGGGATCCTTCCTTTACTTTACCTATCCCACTAATTTATACAAAACAAACGACCAGCGAAAAGAGTTAACTGTTATAGTATTACATAACAATTTGTGGCACACTAATATTATAGTTCTACGCGTAATCACATTACGAGCAGAAATTTTTGCCCTCACTCTCTCTCTTTCTCCATCCCTCTCTTTCTTCTTTTGTAACATCAGTGTATTGGACATGTAAGCTTTATTTTATTTTGTTTCTGGAAATAACAAACAACACTTATTAATCAAATAGACAGTTATTGGACCTTGTTTTGAGATTTGTGTAATGTTTATCATACACTAGATGTGAACCAACAAAGAATGAGAAGTCAGTGATCGACTATGCCATAGTTAGGAGGAGCTCAATCAAATATGTCCGGGATACTAGAGTCTGGAGGGGGCCTGAGATTGGAAGTGATCACTACCTGCTTACAATCAAAAGAACAACTGAAAGAGTTGCTCAGCCTAGGAACTGCCCAACATTAAGCAAGAAACTAAGTAAACGAATGGGAGAAATGAGCATTAAGACCTACAGGCTGAGAGAGCCAGAAATTAAGACCAGATATCAGGGGCTTATTGCTACAGCGGTGTGAAACACAGAACAACAACCTGATGACTTGGAAACCCTCTGGCGTAAATTCAAGGACATCATAAAGACAGCTGCTGCAGAAGCATATGGTGAAGTCCGACTTGGGAACAAGAGAAAGAGGACAACTTGGTGGACAGAGGAAGTCAAAGAGAAAATAAGAGAGAAGAAAATGGCATGGAAACAATACTTAGGAGCTAAAAACACAGCAGGACAAATAGAGAAATACAGATAATATGTGATACTCAGAACAGAAGCAAAGAACAAGGTGCTAGCAGCAAGACATAAGTCCAGGGAAGAATTTGGAGAAAAGCTAGAAAAAGATGCGCAAGAAAACCAGAAATTGTTCTATAAGACCCTAAAGAAGGAAAAAGCAATGCCCTATCAAATTTATAAAGGACAAGCAAGGCAAATTGCTTTCTGCCCCGAAGGAAGTAATGGAAAGATTGAAAGAATATTTCTCAGAACTCCTTGATGGTGAGCAATGTCAAGCATCAGAAATGATCATTAGCACAGAAGAGAAAACAAATGGTGGTGAAGATGACAAAAAGATGGAAGAACTGAAGGTGGCCCTGGAGAAAATCAAGATGGGCAAAGCAGCAGGGCATGAAGGTATAACACCAGAAATGGTTAAGTACATGGGAGCATCAAGCGATCTATTACTCTTAAGGGTCCTGCAGGCAGCGTGGTGCAACATCATCATCATCATCATCTCAGCCCGTAACCCGTCATGGGTCGTAGGGGTGCCATGGTGGAAGCATCAGCAGACAGGGTCCTCCACTGCTCTCTATCCTCAGCAATGCGTACAAGTGTGGAAAAACCGTGTCCTGCCCATTCTTTGATGTTATCAGCCCAGGATTTTCTTTGCCTTCCTCTTCTCCGTTTACCTTCGACTGTCCCCTGAAGGATCGTTTTCGAAAGGGAGTCATGACGAGTTACATGCCCAAACCAGGCAAGCTTTCGATGTTTCACTATTGACAAAAGTGGTTCTTGGTGGCCTGCATAGGTGTTTATCTTCTCTCTAACATAGACATTTGTTTTGTGCTCTTTATAGCAAATGCGCAAAATTCTTCTATAACATTTATGCTCGAAAGCCTGAATCCTTCGCTCCGTATCTGCAGTGAGTGTCCAGCTCTCACACCCATACAAGAGAATAGATAATACAAGTGATTTGTATAATTTGATCTTCACAGGAAAACTGATGTTACTTTTCCAGATCACATTCAACTTTGTCATGGCAGCTGAGGCCATCTCAAGTCTTGTCTTGATTTCTTTACTTGATCTTCCATCACTACATATAGTGGACCCGAGATATTTAAAGGTGTTAACTTCTTCTAACGTTTGCCCATTTAACGTAATGTTGGTCGGAACATGTTTCTTATGGCTATTCACCAATATCTTGCTTTTTTCTATATTAATTTCCATCCCATACGTTCTTGTTACTTTCTCCAGTCTAGAGGTAAGGTCTTGAAGTTCTGATTCTGATCCAGCTATCAGATCAATATCATCAGCAAAACGTAGGTTGCACAGAGGTCGGCCTCCAATCGATATGGTTGATTTATAATCGTAGAGAGCCTCTTGCATAATATGTTCTAGATAAATATTAAAGAGCACTGGGGACAGGATACATCCCTGCCGAACTCCTACAGTTGTTTTGAAAAATTCTCCAATGTCGTTGCTTGCAAAAACAGCACTGCTTGCGTCCTTGTATAGTGCTTCAATGATATCTATGATGTTGGTATCAAAATTGAATTTTCTCATTACTTGCCATAAGCCTTCATGCCAGACTCGATCGAAGGCTTTTGTGAAATCGATGAAGTTATGGTATAAATCGTGTTGATGTTGGAGATGTTTTTCGATAAGTACTCTAATATTGAAGATTTGTTCTGAGGTACTTCTTTTTGGTCTAAAGCCAGCCTGTTCCTCTGACAAGATTTCTTCTGATTTCTGTTTTATTCTGTTCAAAAGTATCCTTAACATCACCTTACTTGGATGACTAATAAGGCTAATGGTTCTGTAGTTCTTGCACATTTTTAGCTTTCCTTTCTTTGGAAGCGGTATTACTAATGACTGCGTCCATTCTTTTGGCCATTTTTTTGTACTCCATATCTTCTGGCAAATTGTTGTCATGATTTTTACTATATCTGGTCCTCCATATTTCAAGAGCTCTGCTGGGATATTATCCACACCCGGTGACTTCCCTCCTTTCATCGAACATATAGCCTCTTCCACTTCTTCCCGTAATATTGCTGCATTTCCGAGTTCCCTGTTTTCGCACTTAATGTTGTTTAATATGCCTAAGTCAGTATCAAGTTTACAGTTATATAATTCTTTACAATATTCTGTCCACCTTCTCATTACAGCTGTTTTTTCATTGAGCAAAGCCCCATTGCTATCTTCTATGACAGTTACCCTGGGCTGTTGGGGTTTTGATAGTTTTCTTAATGTGTCAAAAGCTGCCTTGCTGTTACCTTTTATTAGCCCCGTATTAATGGACTCACATTGATCAGCTACCCATTTTTCTTTGGCCTGTTTCATTTTCTTCCTAATATTTTTATTCACCATACTGTATTGCCATGCTGCTTCAGGAACCTCTTTCTTAACCTTTTTCATTTCCCGCCGTGTATCACATAACTTCAGAATGTCATCTGTAACCCATGGTTTGTTTATTTTCTTTCTTTTACCAAGTATTTCTGTTGCTGATTCAATGAGCACGTCTTTCATGTTCTCTGTGATTGAGTTGATATCATCCTCCAAAAAATTGAGAGCTGCGAATTTTCCTCCAACAGTTGCCTCAAAGATTCCCGCGATTTCTGGATCTTTCAGTTTGTCTAAATTGAATCTTAACTGAGAACATCTGTTTTGATTATAGTTCTTTTTAAGTTTAAGCTTGAGCGTCATCAATACCATGTCGTGATCACTACCAATGTCGGCGCCAGGAAAAGTCCTAGTCTTGGCTTTATTAATACTAGACTTGAATCTTTTGGATACAAGAATAAAATCAATTTGGCCATGTATCTCAGTTTTTGGGGCATGCCACGTTGTTCTTCTTGATAACTTATGAGGAAATAGTGTATTTGCAATGGTTAGTTTATAGTTGCTGGCAAATTCTAGTAGCCTTAGTCCTCGATCGTTGGTTTCACCTGTCCCAAATCTCCCCACTGTACCAGCCCAGTGACCGTATGCATCTGGCCCTATTTTAGCATTCCAATCACCTAACACGATGAGAAGATCTTTCTTTGGAATTTTCTTAATTGCTTCATCCAGATTGTCATAAAATGTATCAATTGCCTCATCCTCATAGTCAGTAGTGGGGGCATATACCTGTATAATGGAGATGTTCTTTGGATGTGCTGCAATACGAATGGTGATAAGCCTGCTATTTATTGGGGTGCAGCTGATGACAGAGTTCAATCTATCTTTATGTACGATAAAACCTACTCCATGCTGATGTTTAGACTCATCTCCACTAAACCAAATTTTGTGACCATCATCCGTTATTGATTCACCTAATCCTGTCCATCTGACTTCTGCTAGGCCCAGGATGTCCCACGAGTATCTAACAAGTTCATGTGTTAGTTCTTTGACTTTTCCACACGCATATAGCGTGCGTACATTCCAAGTTCCAACAACAAAACTTTCTCTTGGAAGTTTCAAAACAGGTGTTTTTACCCCATTCGCTGACTTATCACTCTCAAGGGGCAATGAGAGCGCGGTCGTTGTTAATCCGGGCATCGGCCGATCCGGCAAATTATTACTGAGTTGACTTTCCATCATAGCATTTCAGTGGGCAAGAGGTTTGCATGGCGGTGCCCATCTCCTCTCCAAGTATCCTTGCAGGTACATACAAAAATGTACCTGGAGCAGTAACAATAGCCCTCAATAAATCTGTAATGTTTTGAAACACTGTCCGATCGACACATCACAAAACCGCCATCTTGGCTACTTGTATCAACACAAACAGCGAACTCACATGATAGGCAAACTTGATGTTTTCATCTTTAAAATACTTAGCAACATAATCCAGAAATAGCCAAACACACTACAAACTCATACAGCCTTAATGAGGGCTGTTGTGGTGCAACAAGACCTTACCAAAGGATTGGGAGATTGCCATCATAACACCAATTTTCAAAAAGGGTGACAATCGACAATGTGGAAACCATAGAAGCATATCCCTTCTCAGTGTCCCTGGTAATATCTATAGAATCCTAGAGCAGAGACTCCAACGCCTAGCTGAGCCACAAATGGATGAGGTCCAGTGCGGATTTCGAGCAAACCGAAATACTCAAGACCTAATCTTCACACGCAGACAGCTGAGTGAAAAGGCCCTTGAGTATAAGAGTGAGATCCATCTTTGTTTCATAGATCTGGAAAAGGCGTTTGACAGGGTCCCCTGGAGCAAACTTTGGGACTGTTTGGCAAGGAAGAACATTCCAGCACCTCTGATTCATGCTATACAGAGCTTCTACAAGTCTTGCAGAAATTATGTGAGGACAGCAAACCATAAGTCAGAAGAGTTCAGGACCGCCACTGGTGTCACCTTATCTTTTCATACTCCTCATGGACGATGTTATCAAGGCATGTAAGGAGAGAACAAGAAAGTATTCAGTGGGATACTGGAAGATGAGACAGGTCTGTATTTCAGAGCTGGCATTTGCTGATGATGTTGCCCTGATTGCTAAATCAGAGGCACATCTCCAATCCAACCTGCAAGTCTGGAAGGAAGAGCTAAAGAAGAGAGGGATGGTCATAAGCAGCTCTAAAACAAAATCCATGGCGATATCTCGAGAAGAAAGAAGACATCAGATTAAGCTGGGAGAATAGGTCCTGGAGCAAGTCGGCCACTTTAAATACCTCGGAGCTTTTATAGACCAAAAGGGAGGCATCAAAGAAGAGTTGGCCACTCGAAAAGCAGCAGCTGGGAGACTTTTTCATGTCATAAATCGAGGATTCCCCAGCAAGAGAGAGATTGGTAAGAAAACGAAGATGGCTGTATACCGCTCCACCTATGTCCCAGTCTTGACATATGGATGCGAGTCATGGTCAATGACTACAACCCACAAAAGCCAGATCCAAACCTCAGAAATGAGGTATCTGAAGAAGGTGGTTGAAGTAACAAGAAGAGACATGGTCCGCAACCAGACGATACGTCAAGGCCTAAAATCCTACTCCCTGCAGACCTAAGTAGAACAGTCCCAACTAAGATGGTTTGGCCATTTCTGCAGAATGGGAGAAGATCGGGTACCACGACAAGGATGGGAAACAAAAAGCCAGGGATCCAGACCCCCAGGGCGACCCAGAGTCGGCTGGGAAGACAACATTAGACAATCTTTGAAGGACCGAGGACTAGAATGGAACCAGGCTAGGAGGAAAACAGCCGATAGGATAGTCTGGCGCTCTCTCTTCCAAACCTCTACACCTCACAGTAGAAGGGAACGACTAAGTAAGTAAGTAAGTAATGTTTATCAAAGATTCCAAGTGAGAATACAACTATTTAAAAATAGAGAGTGACATATCAATAACCCGATATAGCGTAATCGCCATATTTTCTTCCATTGTTCTGGATGGAAAGTGGATGTTATAACGTCCCACGTTTCAAGAACTGATGAGAAACCTCTCCCGTGTTTAGCGTCACTGTTTATGGTCCACGGCCTTAACTCGAGTAAGGTAAAGGTAGATAAAGGATCCAGTTACAGGCATATTGGGAATACGGTGTTTGGCCCATATTTTCTTGACCATCGGCACACTAGGGATGATGTGGTCAGCATCACGCCGGCCGCCTTAACATTGCCAGAGTTGCTCTGGTACCCAATTCATGAGGCTGGGTCGACCCTGAGCCGTTAGCGGTCTAAAAAGTTTCATCTCAACTGGGGATCGAACCATGGACCACTGTGCTAGGAAGCCAGTGCACTAACCTTGACCTGAATATTGAAGCTTAATTTTATCAGTGACATCTAATATATTCACTGTCTTGAAATCAATTTTTTTTTTTTACATCTCTTCAGCTAAGCCATTTAATTGGCGGTCCTGCGTAGTTCTTGTAGGCATCTGAAGAGACAAACAAAGAATATGCCTACTGCACTCTCAGGCATGTCGTACAAGGCGACTAATTTGAGGCTGTGTATGGAACTGGCAACTTCATCATGTAAAACAAATTGCCACAAAAACCACTACTGTACGAGCATGTGAGTGCTTGAGCTGGCTTGCTTCAGGGGACCAGCTACAATTGTTGCTCCATGCTCGGTAAGGAGTACAAAAGAAAATGGTGATGAAGATATAATTAACAACAAACTAGTTATCTTGAATAACTGCAGACTTTCTTCATTCTTCAGTCATAAATACAAATAATTCTGTCAATGAAATAAATCTATGTAACACTCTACTAACAGATAATCAACAAATATCTATGTGACAATTCTTCTTTTTCTTCTTTCTTGTTCTTCTTTGATCCTTAGCCACCAACTGTCAAAGCAGTCAGTGGCCATCACGCCTGGTGGCGTCTATATGACAATTACGTTTTGTATATTCTACATCGTCTGCAGCAAAGATGTTAATAATTTTTGCGACAGATATTCTTGTTAGTACACATAATTTAAAAAAATACAATGTGCAACTACTTTGGCAAAACGCTAAATACAATTCTGGTATTTTGATATTTGCTCCATGTATTTCTCCGGGAATTGTGGGCTTTTAGAAGACAATAAAATAATCTGCCTACTACTTCCTCACCATCAATATATATAAAATCCCAGCTTCTTCTGTCACTAACGCTAAGGGATGCAACTTTGGTTGAAAGTTAGACATTAATTGTATTGTTTCCCTTATATGTACTCTCCCGAGAATAGTTAACACTCGATAGAGAAAAGTGCGCAAATGACGGTGTGCACAAAAATATTTATAGAACTGTGGTGATGCAAAGTGGTTTTAAAAAAAATACTTTTGAATAAGTAAAATTGCCGTTAGGTATTGGTGCTTTTGAATATAATTCCCGTCTTATGACGGGCTTTGACACTAGTATAGTAAGGACGACTAATATGCAGTTGTGCATTAGGATGGCAAACTCAAAATGTCAAACAAATTTCTACAGAAAACAACGTTGCTACAGTATGTGTTGTGGTGAAGGCTTCCTACAAGAGTACTAGCTGAGGCAGTGGTTCTATGCTTTGTAAGGAGAAACAAGGAGATAGATTAATGAACTATTAAATTAATTAACTGTTAAATTAATGAAATGTTTAATTAAACTTTATCCTGTTCTACAGGCACAGGAAGGAAGAAATCCAAAGTAATGAAAGCAATGTAGATGGAAAAAAAAATCCCATGGAAGTATGACAAGACAAATGGACGAATATCATTCTGTCACAATGATCAGGCCAGATAAGTTAGAGAGTTTATTATAAGTAAGAAGGGGCGGAGGTTACGTTGAGTATAGAAAGATCGAGAAATACATACCATGGCAAACAAAGAAATGGAATTAAAGAAAGGTATGAATTGCAGACAGGTAGATTTGAAAATTAGATAGACATGCAGACATAATGAAAGGTGGACAAACAGATAGGCAGATATGCTAGCAGACAGAGCAAAGAACGTACAGAGAGACAGACGGACCGATTTTCAATCTATCTGTCCGTTTGTCTGACAGACGGATGGACGGACAGACAAACAAATAGATACACAGACAGACAGACAGACAGACAGACAGACAGACAGACAGACAGACAGACAGACAGACAGACAGACAGACAGACAGACAGACAGACAGACAGATAGATAGATAGATAGATAGATAGATAGATAGATAGATAGATAGATAGATAGATAGATAGATAGATAGATAGATAGATAGATAGATAGATAGATAGATAGATAGATAGATAGATAGATAGATAGCCAGTCATATTAAAGGAAATGACGTGTATACGGAAAGAAGCAGAGATAAGAGACACTTATGAGATAAAAATTCACATAACATTTTATTGGACTGGAAACTTAAACTGGGTGAGCATATACACCGGTTGTATAGCTGTAAAACTGAGGTACTTGAAACATATACTTGAGACATTTCAAGCTAGAGTGGGGCCTGAAGATGTGTGGTTATGACTAATTACAATTTATTGCCTGCACCAAACTTTGTTGAACTTTCGACACATTAGCGAGGACCAAGATTGACCAAGAGAGCTAGTAACAAATAAACAAAGTTTAGAAGTTACAGAGGAATAAGGAAAAGAGCGTGCTGTTCGCTAAGCGGTTAGAGAGCTTGACTCTCGGCAGCAGAGTTACTAAGTTTCGGGTTTGAAACTTGGTAGAGTCTCGTTCCAGTCTACCCAGCTGTAAATGAGTAACTGACTCTTTTTTTTTAATAAAAGAAAGAAAAGCAGCGAGGAAGAATACTGGACATCACATCTCATCTGGCTAATATAGTGAAGTCCTTAACACCACTCTCCTACGGCAGTATTTTCTATGGGACTACCTTTATCTTTATATAGTAGCCGCCATTAAAAACGCATCGCATTAGTTTATGAACCACAACTCGATGTGCTAAATTTAAAATACATGAAACCACTAATTTTACATTTCTGATCCATTTACTAACCCAAATTTGCTGTATTATTAAACATGAGACAATTCAGAACCGGCTCCTAAGCAGTTGTCAACCCTAGGTGTAAAAACAAAAGTTGTACCCACTGTCATCTTGAGCTAGTGTTGTTACACGAGGTTGACCAAGCCTGGGACGGTCATTGGTGGTACCTGTCGCCCGAAATCGCTGGTTCAGCCACACTATAGTGGACTGGTCACAATTGAAATGTCTGGCAACTTCTCTGGTCGCCATTCCACTGCTGAGCATACCAACAGCTTGCAATCGCTCTTGTGACGACAGTCGAGGCATGACAAAAACATTAACAGACTTTCTTTCGATGAAAACAGATAATGGCTTTTTACTCACTGAAACTTGTGACTTGACTTTTAATAAAGCCAGAATTTATCAAACACCTTGTTTTACGTAAAATTTGAAGTAAACATCACATCGACAGTAAAGTGTGAATACATGAACTTCATCACTTGCACACTTTCGGGGTTTGAAAATCGCTCACTTGCATAAACATTTCAACAGTGAAAACATGTCACGATTTCGATGCGTTTTTTATGACGGATAGTATAGAAAAAGTGGAATCGAGAGAACGAGATGGAGAGACGAGATCAAGAGATGGAGAGAACAAGAGATGGAGAGACGAGATCAAGAGATGGAGAGACCAAGAAATGGAGAGACTAAGAGATGGAGAGACCAAGAGATGGAGAGACTAAGAGATGGAGAGACCAAGAGATGGAGAGACCAAGAGATGGAGAGACGAGACCAAGAGATGGAGAGACGAGACCAAGAGATGGAGAGACCGATTTCTTTTTTCTTAGTTGAGGAGAGAATAGGTGAGAAAACCTTTGATCTATAAAAAATGGCAAGTCAGAGACTAGTCGAACTATGAACATAGCATGCCACAGAAATATTCCTACAATGAAAATAGCATAAAGTAAATGTTCATAGCGCGAAAATAGCCGATTACAGGAACGTCTGTGGCATGAAAACAGTACGTGAGAGAAACTACATAGAGACAGGCATAAGTATCAGATAAAATAGAAAATATTAGTTCATACAAGGAAACGATAAGGATGTTTTGGATTAGCACCAGCGAAAAAAATTGGCTGAAAAAAATGAGAAACAAAAATTTAATTTTATTTAGGTACATTGAGAGGATATCAGTAGCATCGGATAAAACCTCAAACTAAGAAACTAGAACTAGAAGATGATCTAGTGAAAGGAACGAATATTGGAAACCAATAACCAGACTTGACCACCATCCGGGTCTTGTTTGAGGGTTGTGCCATTTCAAGCGAGATCTGACACACAACACGCTTACCACCCATCGCTAACAAATCATTGCATGTTTTGATTAGTTGTTCTACTCACTTCATGCCTCCGTTTTGCGGAACCTGGCAAATTGGTTACAAATTAATCGGATTCTTACGTGCTTTTTCGCTCAGCGAAAGAAGTGATTACACCACTACAGAGACATGTCGACGCTAGAAAACAATCCGTTTGAGGAAGAATAAAGCACAAATTAGGGATTAACAACAGACATAGAGAACAGTGCGACAGGAACAGACACAAGTCAGAGTTTGAGATCTGTGAGAGATTTTACCACCAGGAAGTAGAAGGACAGGTGAACATGAAGAAACAGAGATGGAGTTCAGAGCTAAGAAACGGAGTGGAGTTTAGGAATACTGAAAAAAATATCAGTGAGCAGAAATGAGTAAAGGAATTAGGAAATGAGAAAACTGCGCCATAGACAGGAAACAGAAAGAGATCAGGATAAACAGAGACTGAACGAGTAAGGATAATACAGAAAAACACCAAAGTGAGTGGAAACAGTGAGAAAATAGAAAACAAGAGAAAAAAGAACGGGATCACATTGGGTGAATGGAGCGAACGAACGAACGACCGAACGAACTTTATTTTCAAAAGGTTAAGAATTGGGCACGCATGCCCAACTGACATTCTGCCCATAATCTCTCTCTCTCTCTCTCTCTCTCTCTCTCTCTCTCTCTCTCTCTCTCTCTCTCTCTCTCTCTCTCTCTCAATCTTTCATCATGCATATTGTATCCTTTGTTCACATTTACTTTAAGAATTATTTAGGCATGTATCACTATAAAAGTAATACAAAACAAATAAAGTTGGCAGGGAGGATAATGTGATTCGCTTCCGTAGCTAGGCGGTGGTACCGTTCAGAAGGTCCTAGGTTCGATTCTCCGGTAAGTCACTCGCTTCTGTTGTTTTTCTGTTGTCTAGTTTTCTACTTCTTTATTTCTCACGAGTGCCTGAAACATACCTTTATGTGTGTATTCATTTACTTATTTAAAAGTAATATAGCATCATACATCTGCAATATCCAGTCATAATCAAAGTATGTTTTTAAAATAAATATTTAAAAAAACCCAATAAAATAACGGAAAAAACAGATAAAAAGAACAAACAAACATACAAAAATCAAACGCTTCATACAGTAAATTAGACAATGATTTGAGGCATAATCAGATTAAGGTGGCTGTTAAGTCATGTTTGTGAGTAGGAGTTAAGTGTTTGGGATTCTTACGTACGGGTCTGATTATTTATAGACACGCGAGTAAGCAGGTTTAAAGTTAAGAGATGATTTTTTACTTGGGTGCTTCGTACGCTATATTTTTTGAACATAGCTCAACTGAGTATGTGTTAGTTTTTAAAAAAAATAAAGAAAGTGTTTAAATGTTCTGAGTAGTTGGGGGAGAGATACGGGTGAGCTGAGCTCACACCTCAAGCTGTTAGTTCGCGCTTGAGCGAAGATTTACTGAGTTATACTGAGAAACTATAATCTCGGTCATTAGGTTTTTGGCAGAGCTTCGAGACGGGATAGTCCCGCTAGTGTGACCATAGTTTTTTTTTAAAGGAAGAGTTTTCAATATATTATTCAAAGGCCATGGATTACATAGGCCATTACTATTTATGATGAGTTGCTGAGTATGCAACCTATTTCTGATGGGATATGTACTTTCACTATTTATGATGAGTTGCGGTGTATGCAACCAATTAGAGATTGAAGATATTCTTAAGGCCATGGATTATACCGGCCATCATCATCATTTATAAGGAATTGCTATTAATGTAGCCAATTTTCTGATGGATTACTATTTATGACGAATTGCTATTTACATGCATTCTGGATTATTACCACATAGCTGACATTATTCATGACGGATTGTTGGCATCTGTTTTGCAATTATAACTTGTGACGGTGTACTGTTCCTGATGTCTATGTTGCTGTCGTCAATAAACTGTGTATGAGTTGGAAACGCACTCGTCTTACCCGTTGGTCTATTCCTGACCTGACGTTACTGTTGTGTGGGTGAAAACGGAATATAAACAAACCTAAAAGACTCATGACATTCTCTTACATATTATACAACTGTCGGCCACTACTGTAAGCCCGACATTACTGACATCGTCCTTGTCAGTGGTACTACACCACAACACCCACCACAAAATTCAATAATAACATAAACAGCTTATAACTGAAACAGACGGTAACAGAAGTGGTGTCTCCAGTGACATGGGGTATTTACAAAAATCTAGAAGTACAAGGTTGCCAAGTCAAGATTTCAGCGTCAGATGTCAAGACTAGATGTCAAGTATTTCGTATTATCTATTCTCTTGTATGGGTGTGAGGGCTGGACACTCACTGCAGATACGGAGCGAAGGATTCAGGCTTTCGAGCATAAATGTTATAGAAGAATTTTGCGCATTTGCTATAAAGAGCACAAAACAAATGTCTATGTTAGAGAGAAGATAAACACCTATGCAGGCCATCAAGAACCACTTTTGTCAATAGTGAAACGTCGAAAGCTTGCCTGGTTTGGGCATGTAACTCGTCATGACTCCCTTTCGAAAACGATCCTCCAGGGAACAGTCGAAGGTAAACGGAGAAGAGGAAGGCAAAGAAAATCCTGGGCTGATAACATCAAAGAATGGGCAGGACACGGTTTCTCCACACTTGTACGCATTGCTGAGAATAGAGAGCAGTGGAGGACCCTGTCTGCTGATGCTTCCACCATGGCACCCCTACGACCCATGACGGGTTATGGGTTGAGATGAGATGAGATGATGATTTCGTTTGAATTTCGTTTTCAACTAGGAGCTCCTGTACCTATTAACGTTGGACTGCAACATACAGTTTGACTCCCGATGCCCATCGTTGTCGTTGTCGCGAAGGCCGGGAATTCTTTATTGCAGATAAAAGGTTTTTTTGTATGTGCACTGTGCCACTGTATGCGTTAGTGAACCTTTCTTTATAATGTGTACCATTTTTTCTTCTTAGTGTTATATGTTCCACGATTTAAGCGGGTTTGGTTGGGAGGTGACTTACGGTAGGAAACATCCCAGTTTTCATTCCAGGGCCTACGTAAGCGATCTTTAGTGACATTCTTGCAGATTTCCCGCAGTGGAAATTCCAGCGAATTTTTGCTGAAGGATTTTCAGTCCACTGTGTCTGGTGATCTGTGACACCATTGTTTAGGTGTGTTTTTTCTTTTTTTCTGATGTTGTTATTTATTTGCATTACCCAGCACTTAGTTGTACACCAGTAGTAACTGTTTATAGCGGTATTATTTTCTGATTTCAGTAATAAGCTCATTATTAGTACTTAATAAGTTAATTAACTTGTTTCTCTTGCCTATTATGCTCTATTTAGATTGTAGCTTTCTTTTCTGTTTTATATATGTATTGCTTGTTTCGTTCCATGCTGTTTTGCCATACTTGTATTTATATACACACATCCCGTTGATTAATTTAAATTGTTACCATGTTGTATCATTGCTTTTTTTCTCTACACACATTTCATTGCTGGTCATTCTTCATTTCATTTCATTCATCTCTTCTTTTCACTTTCCACTTATTGATTCATATTTTGTCTATGCTTGCATACTTCATCATTGTTTGAATTTGATGTTTGATCCACTTTGCATACTTCATCTTCATACTCTACACATACTTCCATCCCTCTATTGTTGGTTTACACGACTTAACATATATTATGATTCTCTGTTGTAGATATTAGAATTTCATCGACCTCACATTTTTGTTCGATGTAATTTTCAAAAAAAAAAAATGATGATACCATTTTTTTCCCCGGGGGTCGGCGTAATCTGTTACGTCATGTTTGTGAGTAGGAGTTAAGTGTTTGGGATTCTTACGTACAGGTCTGATTTTTTATAGACAAAAGTGTAAGCAGGTTTAAAGTTATGAGATGATTTTTTTACTTGGGTGCTTTGTACGCTATATTTTTGAACATAGCTCAACTGAGTATGTGTTAGTTTTTAAAAAAATAAAGAAAGTGTTTAAATGTTCTGAGTAGTTGGGGGAGAGATACGGGTGAGCTGAGCTCACACCTCAAGCTGTTAGTTCGCGCTTGAGCGAAGATTTACTGAGTTATACTGAGAAACTATAATCTCGGCGGTCATTAGGTTTTTGGCAGAGCTTCGAGACGGGATAGTCTCGCTAGTGTGACCATAGTTTTTTTGAAAGGAAGAGTTTTCAATATATTCAAAGGCCATGGATTACATAGGCCATTACTATTTATGATGAGTTGCTGAGTATGCAACCTATTTCTGATGGGATATGACTTTCACTATTTATGATGAGTTGCGGTGCATGGAACCAATTAGAGATTTAAGATATTCTTAAGGTCATGGATTATACCGGCCATCATCATCATTTATAAGGAATTGCTAATAATGTAGCCAATTTTCTGATGGATTACTATTTATGACGAATTGCTATTTACATGCATTCTGGATTATTACCACATAGCTGACATTATTCATGACGGATTGTTGGCATCTGTTTTGCAATTATAACTTGTGACGGTGTACTGTTTCTGATGTCTATGTTGCTGTCGTCAATAAACTGTGTATGAGTTGGAAACGCACTCGTCTTACCCGTTGGTCTATTCCTGACCTGACGTTACTGTTGTGTGGGTGAAAACGGAATATAAACAAACCTAAAGGACTCATGACATTCGCTTACATATTATACAACTGTCGGCCACTACTGTAAGCCCGACATTACTGACATCGTCCTTGTCAGTGGTACTACACCACAACACCCACCACAAACATTCAATAATAACAGAAACAGCTTATTACTGAAACAGACGGTAATAGTGGCGTGTTATTAAAACTCGTGAAATATTTGAACAGTCTGCTATTGAATGATTAGAGGCTATAAGATGAAACAAAATACAGGATACAATTGAATGAATACACACAGAGTTGGAAAATGTAGATAAAAGTCAGACTGAATATAGACAAAGCGAGGAAGCAGATAAAGAGTCAGGAAACGGGAAACAGAAATAAGACCGAACAAATAGAGTCAAAGTGAAGAAATAAGGCAAAGGTTCAGATCGAAGAGAGTCTCACCAAGTGAGCAAAAATAAGAAGAAATCTGAGTGGATGAAGGTAGTCAGACTGAGGATACAGGGAGTGATGAGAAAAAAGACAAGAGTCAATACAGATTGAATGAGGAAACCTAGATTGAAAAATAAGTGTTTAAAGGCAGAGAGGAAAAAGAAAGAGTGAAGAAGCAGAAGAAAACGAGAAAAACAGAAAGAGTCAGGAAACAGAACGAGTGAGGAAACAGAACGAGAGAGGAAACAGAAAGAGTGAGGAAACAGAAAGTGAAAAAGCAGAAAGACAACGAGAAAACAATAGAAAGAAACGCTGACAAAAAAAAAAAAAAACAATCCGTCAATATCCCTTACCTCCCCGAAGAAGAGAGAAAGTCATTCAACAAACACATGCCAAGTCCTCGTGTTGCGTGCCATCAGTTCAAGGTCTTTCCATGACCTCAACATTTTAATTTCAGTCTCCAGCTCTTTGATCCATGTGTTCTTCGGCCTGCCTCTGTCTGTCTCGCCCTGCATCTGTCTATCTCGCCCTGCCTCTGTCTATCTCGCCCTGCCTCTGTCTATCTCGCCCTGTGGATTCTAGAACACCAACTGCCAAATAATAACATCAACAGGTTTCCTCAAGGTATGTTCCATCTATCGCCAGCGTCTCTTCCAATCTTTTGTTCCAACTGTACTTGTCTTGTTCTTGTCATCAGTTCCACGTTGGTGATCTTGTATCATTTCCAGCTTTCTATTTTACGTAGCACCATACAATAACCTGACAATTTGAGTTGAAGATTCTTATTTTTCTGACAAACATAACCATGAGGAAATTGAAAGGAATAAACAAACCATGAGATAACCAAAAAAAAAGTGTGTTTTGTCCAGGAACTCCACCGGTTGACGTGGTATTCGTTAAGAAGTTGTTTATACCAAGTCGGTTGTTAAGTACGTGACAGAACTTTGAAATATATGTCATGAGTTGACGTCTTCAGAAATAATCGTGACGACTCCGGTGACAGCAACCGGACGCCAAGTGGTTGCCGAGGTCTTGTGGGCACCCTGTTTACTTTCTACTATGTCCACGTTTAAGTCAGGTGACTAGACCTAACCAATAGTATTTCTTAATACCGTTTATTTATTCATAGCTGAGTGAGTCACAACGGAAATTTAATAATTAATCCATCCTTAAATTTATGACGCTGATTCTGACAGCATTGTTTGTTCTGGCTGACTCCACTGGAATGTTACAATCTCAGGTGCCCCTCATGCACCTGTCTCTATGTCTGTTTACTCCTTCCTTACCTGTACACTAGTGTCTTTCTTTCAGAATGTACGTTGTTTTTTAAGATACATAGGCAATTGGACAGACAGTCTGGCAAGTATTCTGGTAGATAGATAGATAGACAGACAGGCAAGAACGCTGGCAGATAGATAGACAGACAGACAAGTATGCTGGCAGATAGATAGATAGATGGATGGATGGATGGATGGATGGATGGATGGATGGATGGATGGATGGATGGATGGATGGATGGATGGATGGATGGATGGATGGATGGATGGATGGATGGATGGATGGATGGATGGATAGATAGATAGATAGATAGATAGATAGATAGATAGATAGATAGATAGATAGATAGATAGATAGATAGATAGATAGATAGATAGATAGATAGATAGAACTCTATTTTCAAAGGGTTAAGAATTGGGCACGCAGGCCCATCTGACATTCTGCCCTTCCTCTCTCTCTCGTCATGTATACTATATCCTTTCATCATCACATTTACTTTAAGCATAATTAAGGCATTTATCATTATGAAAGTAATATTACATTTGCAATAATCATCATAATTAAAGTACGTTTTTAAAATAAAATTTAAAAATAAAATAAAATAAACTAAAAAATAATAATAATGAATTTAAAAATAAAGTAAATTAAAAAAAAAAACATTAAAAAACAACAACAACAACAACAAGACATAAAAATCGAATTCTTCGTACAGTAAATTAGTGATTTAAGATATATTCAGAGGTATGTTATAAGAACTAGTGAAATTTTCAAACGGTGTGCAACTGAATGACTCAGGGACTTTTTTTAGGTTCATCAAGATGAGGTGGGGTAAACAGTAACTAGATTAGATAGATAGACAGACAGACAGACAGACAGACAGACAGACAGACAGACAGACAGACAGACAGACAGACAGACAGACAGACAGACAGATGTGGAAGATTTATTTCCTAAATTAGTTTTTGCTATTATCATCGCTTCTTATCTTACTGACTCTCGATATTCGTGTGTGTTTCTCCTTCCTTCGCTTCACATTCTGCCTGCTTCTATTCGTCTGTTTTATTTCGTATTGTCTTGCCTCTGCAGTTTATTTATCTCTCTGCCTGTCATGCGCTGCTTTCCTAATTCTTTTGGCGTGAAGTGTTTGCATTCTTGTTGAGAGCCATGGACACCTCAACCATAGACAAAGTCCTTTGTTTACATCAAAACCCAATTGCGAATTAAAATAAATAAATAAAGAAAACCCTGAAAAAAAAAGAATTCTGTGTCTGAATTAGTTTAACGTTGATGCGCTAAGTCCTGAAAATAACTGAAAGCACGCAAGGTCTGAACAGTTTATGTCTCTCTATTAATCTCTTATCGCTTCTTCCTGTATCTATGAGTGTCTCTCTATTAATCTCTTATCGCTTCTTCCTGTATCTATGAGTGTCTCTCTATTAATCTCTTATCGCTTCTTCCTGTATCTATGAGTGTCTCTATTAATCTCTTATCGCTTCTTCCTGTATCTATGAATGTCTCTCTATTAATCTCTTACCGCTTCTTCCTGTATCTATGAGTGTCTCTCTATTAATCTCTTATCGCTTCTTCCTGTATCTATGAGTGTCTCTATTAATCTCTTATCGCTTCTTCCTGTATCTATGAGTGTCTCTCTGTCTCGCGCTCTTACTCTTTGCTTAATTTCCCTTAAAGCCCAGACAGAAAGAGACGTAATCTCACCTATACACATTCAAACAGCACATAAACTAACAAAGATAAGATAATAACTACACACTCTCACATAGAAACTATAGACAGCAGAGTTGTGATCAGACTGAGACACCAACATTACTTGCAACACATGAATACGAACACATACTTACTTACTTACTTAGTCGTTCCCCTTCTACCGTGAGGTGTAGAGGTTTGGAAGAGAGAGCGCCAGACCATTCTATCAGCTGTCTTCTTCCTGGCCTGGTTCCATTCTAGTCCTCGGTCCTTCAAAGATTGTCTAATGTTGTCCTCCCAGCGGACTCTGGGTCGTCCTGGAGGTCTGAATCCCTGGCTCTTTGTTTCCCATGCTTGTCGTGGTAGCCGATCTTCTCCCATTCTGCAGACATGGCCAAACCATCTTAGTTGGGACTGTTCTATTTGGGTCTGCAGGGAGTAGGATTTTAGGCCTTGACGTATCGTCTGGTTGCGGACCATGTCTCTTCTTGTTACTTCAACCACTTTCCTCAGATACCTCATTTCTGAGGTTTGGATCTGGCTTTTGTGGGTTGTAGTCATTGCCCACGACTCGCATCCATATGTCAAGACTGGGACATAGGTGGAGCGGTATACAGCCATCTTCGTTTTCTTACCAACCTCTTTCTTGCTGAGGAATCCACGATTTATGGCCCGAAAAAGTCTCCCAGCCGCTGCTTTTCGAGTGGCCAACTCTTCTTTGATGCCTCCCTTTCGGTCTATAATAGCTCCGAGATATTTAAAGTGGTCGACCTGCTCCAGGACCTGTTCTCCCAACTTAATCTGATGTTTTCTTTCTTCTCGTGATATCACCATGGATTTTGTTTTAGAGCTGCTTATGACCATCCCTCTCTTCTCCAGCTCTTCCTTCCAGACTTGCAGGTTGGATTGGAGATGTGCCTCTGATTTAGCAATCAGGGCAACATCATCAGCAAATGCCAGCTCCGAAATATAGACCTGTCTCATCTTCCAGTACCCCACTGAATACTTTCTTGTTCTCTCCTTACATGCCTTGATGACATCGTCCATAAGGAGTATGAAGAGGTAAGGTGATAGGATATCACCTTGTCTTACACCAGTGGTGGTCCTGAACTCTTCTGACTTATGGTTTGCTGTCCTCACATAATTTCTGCAAGACTTGTAGAAGCTCTGTATAGCATGAATCAGAGGTGCTGGAATATTCTTCCTTGCCAAACAGTCCCAAAGTTTGCTCCAGGGGACCCTGTTAAACGCCTTTTCCAGATCTATGAAACAAAGATGGATCTCACTCTTATACTCAAGGGCCTTTTCACTCAGCTGTCTGAGTGTGAAGATTAGGTCTTGAGTACTTCGGTTTGCTCGGAATCCGCACTGGACCTCATCCAATTGTGGCTCAGCTAGGCGTCGGAGTCTCTGCTCTAGGATTCTAGAGTAGATTTTACCAGGGACACTGAGAAGGGATATGCCTCTGTGGTTTCCACATTGTCGATTGTCACCCTTTTTGAAAATTGGTGTTATGATGGCAATCTCCCAATCCTTTGGTATGGTCTTGTTGCACCATGCTGCCTGTAGGACCTTTAAGAGTAATAGGTCACCTGATGCTCCCATGTACTTAACCATTTCTGGTGTTATACCATCATGCCCTGCTGCTTTGCCCATCTTGATTTTCTCTAGTGCTGCCCTCAGTTCTTCCATCTTTATGTCATCTTCACCATCATTGGTTTTCTCTTCTGTGCTAGTGGTTATCATTTCTGATGCTTCACCATGCTCACCATCCAGGAGTTCTGAGAAATATTCTTTCCATCTTTCCATTACTTCCTTCGGGGCAGTAAGCAATTTGCCTTGCTTGTCCTTTATAAATTTGAGAGGGCATTGTTTTTCTTTCCTCATGTTCTTTAGGGTCTTATAGAACAATTTCTGGTTTTCTTGTGCATCTTTTTCTAGCTTTTCTCCAAATTCTTCCCAGGACTTCTGTTTTGCTGCTGGCACTTTGTTCTTTGCTTCTGTTCTGAGTGTCACATATTCTCTATATTTTTCCATTTGTCCTGTTGTGTTTTTAGCTCCTAAGTATTGTTTCCATGCCATTTTCTTCTCTCTTATTTTCTCTTTGACTTCCTCTGTCCACCAAGGTGTCCTCTTTCTCTGGTTCCCAAGTCGGACTTCACCGCATGCTTCTGCAGCAGCTGTCTTTATGATATCCTTGAATTTATTCCAGAGGGTTTCCAAGTCATCAGGTCGTTCTTCTGTGCTGCTCACTGCTGTAGCAATAAGCCCCTGAAATCTGGTCTTAATTTCTGGCTCTCTCAGCTTGTAGGTCCTAATGCTCATTTCTCCTGCTCGTTTACTTGGTTTCTTGCGTGATGTTGGGCAGTTCCTAGGCTGAGCAACTCTTTCAGTTGTTCGTTTGATTGTTAGCAGGTAGTGATCACTTCCAATCTCTGCCCCCCTCCAGACTCTTGCATCTCGGACATATCTGAATGAGCTTCTCCGAACAATGACATAGTCGATCACTGACTTCTCATTCTTGGTTGGTTCACATCTAGTGTATGCATGTATGCGCTTATGGGGGAACTTTGTGTTTGTAATGATCAGATTCTGCTCACTGCAGAATCTAAGGAGTCGCTTTCCATTGTCATTGAGAGTATCTTCTCCATATCTTCCGATAACTCCACCCCATCTAGCATGGTCATTTCCAACTCTGGCATTAAAATCTCCGAGCATAATAACTTCATCTAGGCAGTCATCCACTGTCCTTTGAAGCAGCTCGAAGAATTCCTCCTTGACCTCTGCTCTCTCATCCTCATTTGGCCCATACACTATGACCAGGTTGACTATGGTTTCTCCTTCTTTTAGTTTTACAACCATAATGCGCTCCGAGACAAAGTTCCATCCCTTGATACTATCTTTTTGATTTTGGGCCACAATGCAACCCACGCCCCCTTTAGCTCTTTCAGATATGGGTACACCACTGTAGAGAAACGTGTTGCCATCGAGATCCATGACTCCTTGTCCTTTTTTCTTCGTTTCCGTTATAGCCAGGATTTCTAGTTTTGCTTTCCTCATCTCTTCCACCAGCTCCTCTTCCTTCCCATTTATACTTCTTGTGTTCCAAGTTCCATAAGTCGTAGTCCGTAGTCCGTTCCAGTTCGTCGCCTTTAGAATCAGTCCGGTTTTCTCTCTTGTAGTTCGCGTAATCATGATTTAAAGCAAACAGGTGATTGGCCTGTTGTACCTTTGCATGGTGGAGGGGCTACCTTCTTACGGCCTCCATGTAGGCCGCCCTCCTCCTTTTTCATCCGGGCTTGGGACCGGCATAGGCGGAGTTACGAACACATACACATACTTAAACATGTGAAAATACAGTAAAGCAGATAATGACACATGGCAAACACCAAGCTAAGATTGTATAAAAGTTGGTTACTTTCTGTCTTCTGTACGGTGCAGACTGCTGGTGAGCAACAGGTAAGGAAAAGTCCAAATTGCCATCTTTCCACACAGCCTGCCTAAGGAAAAGGATGTGAATGTTTTGGCCGAACACAATCGTCAACCAAGAAATGCTTACTCGGAGCAATCATAATAGCTGGTAGACGCTGAAATTCGACTGGCCATGTGCTCAGAAGAGATTCCGACGTCATTACTAGAACTGATTTGATACGGACTCCAGTAGGAAAGTGAAAGAGAGGGCCATCAAAAACAACTCTGGTGAATTGTGGAGGCCGCAACAAAAAGTATAAATCAGAGTTGGGGTACCGCACAACGGATAGCCACAGACCTAGCTAAGTGGAAAGTTTTTGTTCCAGCCTTACAAGACGCCACTAGGCGTGATAGCCACTGGATGTTTAGTCAGTCAGTGGCTAACGATCTAAGAGGAAGACGAAGATAATAAGGACACGGCGGGGCCTTTTTACACAAGCGCTAACAAAAACTAATACACACACGCAAACACAAACAAACATTCAGAATTTTAAATATGCCTTTCTAAGTACATCTACTCGTCATAATCTACAACTTCCCTTGTCCGGCTTCACTTATATGTCTTACGATCTACTTCAATCGAACACCACTCAGTTATCTCGTACTTGCTGTTCGGAAACTCTCAGGTCTATCTACATTAAAGTACTCACGAACTATGAACGCTCTTTTAGCCAAGTATCGTCAGATGTAGACAAAATGTCAAGATAATTGTAATTTCTTTTGCTACAACGAAATGCTATTATCCTAAATAATTGTAGGAATTCAATAAAGATGAAGTTTGCTTCCGAAATCTTAAGTTAGTTGATGAATTAAAAAAACAGCAAATTATAAGAGAATTAGTTGGACAAAACAAGGGTTCGAGAAACTACACTTTTTTCTTTATTAAAAAAGCAGTTTCAGACAAAAAAAGTTTTCTCAGCAAAAATACACGTGTTCAAAATGTGCTCTGAACTCTGACATCTAAATACTATATTTAGATACGGGGATAAAAAACGAATCCCAATTATATATATATATATATATATATATATATATATATATATATATATATATATATATATATATATATATATATATATATATATATATATATATATATGTTAACTCATATGTTAATTCACGTTTTATGTGTTAAATGCCGTGAATGTTCACCAGTTGATAAATGTAGATGTTGGGACTGGTGTAGTAAAGTGTAACGATTGTCAACTCATTAAACCCAGCACAGTTTTGGTCATACAAGTCATCTTGTCCTGGAACGTGATGAGGCTCCGACAAGAATGTGAGTGTAGACAATGAGTGTGTATATGAATGTCAGAACGCGAATGGTAGAATGATTCGATAGAGTTGACAGGTTGGTAGTACATCACTCATACTCACACTGTTCGAATTCAAGAAGTACTGGAACTACGGTGGTCTTTTTATAACATTTAATGAGACGCACACTTGGACAGTACGTGTATGGTTACAGGAACAAATGTCGACATAGACAGCATAATGTTGGTCACAGGAATATCATCTTAAGTTAGCATTCATGCTTGGCAAATATCATAATGGAGCATTCGTAAATAAGCATTCAGAGTTCCATCATGTAAATCATCTGGCTTTACTGACTGGGCACGTCAGACCATAACCAATATATAGGAAGGCTCCTAGACCTAACCTCGTCTAGCGAATATCCCTTCACGTAAAGTTCAATATATATATTTTTCATAAAGATATAGGAATCCCAGACATGGGTTCTCACATGTAGCAGTGATCTCTTGGTTCATCGAGCGATAGTACAGGCATCCCTTTTTCTCACTCGATAAATACAAAGTATATGGATTTCAACATGGCTGTGCTTCTCTCGTGAGCTTCACTCACTATTGGATACAGACCAAAATTGGTCATTCGTTAAATGTCCTCATTTCTTCATAGCTTCTATCATAGAGGTAATTGAATAATATCATATAATCTAGTGCTGATACATAGGAATGTCATCTTCCTTTGAATAAATATTCTTTTCAAAAGTACCACTGTGCATCTGCTTATCGACAACGATGGCGAAGCCCAAGTTCATAATAAATTGTGGTTTTACCTTTCTATGCGAAATATAACTTTGCCATTCCTTGGCAAAAGAGAATAAACACTGGGGTAAAGTACATACAACATGTCTAAATGACTATCACTTTTCCCCATCTACTTATAGATCACTTTTTCGGCGATAAGCCTGCTACAACAAAATTCGACATCCCGACAGGATGACAGCCATGAATCACACCCCCTGCTAGCGATACTTCCGCTGCATAGCCTTTGACCTTTTCTAGCGACAACCAACATAGTTCGACTTAGAAATGTAAAGATATCCATATATAAGACAGACTCGTCCTACTCATACAAACACTACGTATAAATTCAGGCCATAGATATACTGAAGCAAGAACAATCTATTCCTACCCAGGCAAAGAATAAATCGCAGTAGGCCTAGACTCGTCCGCGGAGTCCGATCGAAGATGACGGAACTCCTTTCAAGGGAAGTAACTCAAAAATGACTTCTCCTTAAGCACTTAAAAAAGGAAATACTTTGTTTACAAAATATTTGCGAACATAATAAGTATATAAATGTATTATATTGCAAGATAGTAAAGATTGCACTTTACAGTCTTACCACACCTCCCGGGAAAAAAAAAAATAAAATTTTTTTTTTTTAAATACATCTAGGAGCAACGTAGAATAGGCTCACAACGCAAGAATACTGCGCAGATGAAAATATCAGGAATAACTATAATTCCTAATATGACCGGTGAGAATATATCTCAAAATCTGAGAGAAATTGTTTCTCTACGAATAAATGTTTCCAGGAAGGTGTGATGTACGTATAATACAATTCTGGTAATTATACAATGCATACCAAAAATTCACACTATAATCTTAAATTTATGATTTATGAAGAAACAATCATCAAAGAACAGCGGTGAATAAACATCAATAAACCGCTAAGTAGCGATACCATCATTCTATTATTAAATTACAAATGTGTATCTTAGTAAAGAAACAAAAAATAACTGTTGTAAAGTTATACATATTAAAAAGATCCAATATTTAACAGTTAAGTGGCATCATGTGGGCATCTGGACAGAATGTCCGCCATCACATTTTCTGAACCACGGATAGCTCGTACCGAGAAATGAAAAGGTTGAAGAGCGATTGCGTATCGAGTTGATCTCGAGCTCTTCAAGTTCTTACTTTGGATAGCCGTAAGAGCTTTTTGGTCAGTTTCCACTACGAAATGCGCGCCCAGAAGGAATCTTTGGAGTTTGAGAATTGACCAAACCATTGCCAATAATTCACGGTCTAAAACCGAGTAATTCCTTTCTGCAGCATTAAGTTTTCTGGATATATACATTACAGGATGCAGAGTTCCAGAGTACTCTTGCATTAGTGCCGCTCCAATCCCAGTGGATGAAGCGTCACTACGAAGAACAAATGTCTTATCTGTTGTAGGTAACACTAAAATAGGTGGTGATGAAAACATAGTTTTGATCTTCTCTAGTGAAGATTGGCATTCATGAGACCAGTGAACCATGTTAGGCGACCCTTTCTTTAATAGTGTAGAGAGAGGTGCCATGATAGAGGACAGATTCGGAATGAAACGTCCATAAAATTGTATGAGACCTAAAAGACTTCGCACTTGCTTTTTAGTCCTAGGGATAGAGATGTTAAGTATCTTAGTGATATTATGGTCTTCTGTCTTCAAGAAACCGTGACCTACTCGATGGCCTAAGAAAGCAATTTCGCTAAAGCCAATACAAGCTTTAGATGGTTTTGCTGTCAGGTTATACTCACGCAGAGTTGATAATAATTCAACTAACCCTGAATAGTGATCTTCCCAAGTATCGCTGAAAAGACAGATGTCGTCTAGATAAGCAATGACATCTGACCGATACGATAGGATTCGACGCATCATGCGTACAAATGTAGCTGGTGCGTTCATAAGGCCGAAAGGCATAAAATTCCATTGGAAAAGGCCTCTGGGAGTAGAGAAAGCGGTAAGAGGTTTGGCGCGTTCGGATAATGGAACTTGCCAATATCCTTTAGACAAATCAAGTTTAGTGAAAAAATGCGATTTAGAAAGACGAGTAAGTAGCTCTTCTAGTAAAGGCATAGGTTCAGCATCGAACTTCGTAACTTGATTCAATTTGCGATAGTCAACGCAAAGACGTATGTTATTGTCTTTTTTTCGAACAATAACCATCGGCGAAGAATATGCAGAAGTGGATGGTTCGATTATTTGTAAATCTATCATTTCATCCAACTCCTTTTCAACCTGTGTTTGGAAATGTATAGGGATAGGATAAGGTCTAACCCTAATTGGAGTATGTTCAGTTAGAACAATGTCATGCTCAATGACATGAGTTTGTCCAGGGATGTCAGTGAGGACATCCTGAAATGTTTGTAACATAGACGAAACTTGTCGCCGTTCTCCTAGAGACAAATCAGGAGAAACAGTAACGTCTTTCCATGATTCACTAGAATGAAGTGGGATCATTGGAAGCGGAAGATTAACATCCGAAAAACTTGTTTCCTCATCCTGTATTACAGACAGTGATGAGTAATGACCATGTTTGACATGAGAATCGTCCGTTGCCTGGAAAATAGGCTGTAGATAGTCAGGACGTTCATGGAACTCCGTAAGCATATTGATGTGGAAGGTTTTATGCTTCCCGTTAATATCGACGATGTAGTCAACATCTGAAATTTTCGATATTATATCGTACGGACCTTTCCAACTAATAAGGAGTCTATTTTCACGACAAGGTAGCAAAACAAATGCTTTGTCACCAGGACAAAGTTGTCGTAAAGTTCTCTTCTTATTAGCAAATTGTCTTGCCTTCTGCTTAGCAAATTCAGAAGAGGACGTTGCCAATTTGCATGCTTCGATAATCTTTTGTCTCAGCGCGATGACATACTCGTAAGAAGATTTTGTGTCATCGTCAATATTGTCAGCTGTTATAAGATCATGCAGCAAAGACATTGGGCCGCGCGGTCGCGCGCCAAAGACAAGTTCAAAGGGAGAAAACCCTGTATGTTCATTGGGGACCTCTCTGTACGCGAAGAGGGCCGCGGGTAAAACCCTATCCCAATCTTGAGGATGATCCTCAGTTATCTTCCCTAATAAGTTCTTAAGTGTTCTATTTAGTCGCTCGACCATCCCATTGGACATAGGATGATAGATGCTACTCAAAGATCTCTCTATCTGTAGAGTAGACATTACTTGAGACATGGTATCCGATATCAGTTGGGTGCCATGATCTGATAATATTTCTCCGGGGAATCCCAGCCGAGAAAATATAAGCCAAAGAGCATCTGCAATGTCAGCGGTAGTAATGCTCTTTAGAGGGATAGCCTCTGGCCAACGTGTGCACATGTCTACACACGTTAAGATAAACTGATGTCCTCTAGCAGATTTGATCTTGAATGGACCAATGATGTCTATCGCCATTTTCTGGAATGGACGAATAGGAATATCTGCAGCCTGAATAGGCGCAGCATGACGAGGACCTTTGGATTTGACTTCTTGACATACTTTACAGGATCGACAATAGATCCGTATGTCCTTGTTCACAAAAGGCCAAAAGAAAGCCGCAAGAACTCTTGACTTTGTACGGGAAAAACCCATGTGACCAGCACACTGAGAGTCGTGTGCATGTTGTAAGATCTTAACTCTCAAATTCTTGGGTACAAGAATCTGAGAATGACTTGACTTAGTGGAGTCTTGCACCATACGTACAAGTACGCCATTCTTCATTGTAATCCAAGATTTACAATTTGAATCTTTATTCGGATCACCTTTCGTTACAAGAGTGAAGAATTTCTTAAGAGTCGGATCTTCTTCTTGTTGTTTTATAAACGAGTCACGAGAAATTACCAAGGGATCATCTTGGTTATGCACTTCATTATCTTCAACAGATGAAGTTTCAGGCATATTGAGAGCTTGAGCTCTAGTGACTACCGCATTAGCAGATTGCATATTTTGATTTTCCCAAACGGAAATTTGCTCCGGAGTGCATTCTTTGACTCCGTGAATGCGACCGATGATAAGATCAGCGATCGGATTCGGCAAAAGACATGCGTGTACATCTCCTGTGAAGAAAGGAGTAGCAATCCTAATGATAGCGGTAGAGTATTTCTCTATGGTGCCGCCAAATGTTACGCATTTGACTACTTTGCCTGTAGAATGAGAAGGATCTATGAGTGACTGCCTAACCCCAATAGTTGTGCATCCAGAATCAAAAAGTACTGAGACTGGATTGTCATTTACTAAACCTTTGTGTAAGACAAGAGAACCTCTCCCATCATGCGCGATTGACGCAGGAAGAGCGGGAAGAGGATGGCCACAGCTTAAAGTAGACACTGTGGTTGGCTCAAATAATGTTTTGCATTGGGGGCACTGAGATGCTCTCCCAAAATCAAAAGCGGCACATGCCATATTATTAGAGTCATCATTATCTTTATTTTGTTTATAGGCTTCGTGGGACTCTTGCTGTGCAGAGTTCGCCTGGTAATGAGCTTTATGTTTTTTGAATTGTGCTCTACCTCTGTTATTATTGCCTCTGTACTTATCATTGTTTCCACTATTATAACCCCTACTCGGGTTTGAATCATAGCTCCTTTGGTTACTATCATCATATTCATTATAATGAGTATCTCGGTAATTATGATCTTGTTGTCTCCATGAAGGAAAACTTGGATAGTTTCTAGAATGACTTCCTTTGCGAAAGTTCCTGTAATTATGACCACCCCTGAATCGAGGGCTGTCAGCTCTTCTCCAGGTATTCGAAGAAGAACCCTGAAATGATTGGTTACCTTGGTTCTGATAACTGTAATAGTTACCTTTTTTATTAAACCTATTTTGAGGTCCTTGGAATTTGTGAGAGTGATTAGGGTTGTATGGTGTTGCAGAAGCAACTGGCATACCTTCTTTAACCTTACTGTTGCTAATAGCTACGTCCGGATGTGCAGTGACGTATTGGGTACAATACTGTTCCATTTCTTTTAGAGACTTAGGTTTACGCTCATGTAAGAATTCGAGGAAAGGTTTATTTATACTTGACATAATCTTGTCTCTGAGTATCAAGTCCATAAGGGCTTCATAAGTCTTTTCTGTTTTGGATAGCTCAATCCAACGATCAAATGTAAGACGTGTCCTTGCAATGAATTCTGAGAATTCTACACCTGCCTCAGGCACCATTGTCTTAAACAACTTCCGATAACCCTCTTCAGACAACTGATACTTCTTTAATAAGGCTGCCCTAATAACATCATAGTTATCTTTGTCAGCCTCTTCAACCAAACTTAAACTAGTCAGAGAATCACCTTTCAGATTTTCTGATAACTGGTTAGCATATTGTGATTTGTCCACATTATGGGCTCGACACGAGCGTTCAAATCTATTTAGCCAGAATGTTATGTCATCACTGGAAGGGTTGAACGCTGGTACCTTGACCTTGTAAGTAAAGGGTTTACCATTACCACCAGATGCTTGATTAACATTACTTATGTTTGTTAACTTTAACTTTTCTAACTCAAATGCTAAAAGTTCTTTTTTGTGTTCATGTTCTCTTTTTTTCTCTTCTGCAGCAGCTTCATCTTTTCTTTTCTCTTTTTCCATTTCCATCTGGAATCTTTTTTCATCAGTCTGTATCTGCAATTTCTTTTGTTCATCCTCTCTTTGTAATTTTTTTTCCTCAGCTTCTAATCTTTTCTCCTCAGCTGCTAATTTCTTTTCTTCAATCAATGCTTTTCTTTCTTCAGCAGCTAATGCTTTGTCATATTGAGCAACTGCCCATTCTTCTAATTGCTGACCAGTCTTATCAAGAGCCTTGCCTTGTGTGATAAAATAATCTAATGTAGACATCTTGTCTAATAAGATCAGTAATTTGCAAAAGTAAATAAATTCACTTTCTTAGTCTTAATCAAAGACCTTGTATGATAACTTTGTAACCTGTGGAAAATAGTACTTAACTATCCCAATCACTGTGGGAAACAAGCCTTACAAAGGTCTTGTATAAATCCTTATATAATAACAGCTATAAGTTGCTGGTTCACTCTATAATATAAGTGCAGTGCACCAGAAATAGTGTTTTATATCATCAACTGTGTACCTTTAGTAATAGCAATTAACTATCAGTTGATTCTTGTACATCAATTTATATGATCAACTATATTTTAAATAGTGTATGTCGATCAGGCACAAAACAAAACAGTTATACAGAAGAACATGAAAACATTTGCGGAAATGAAATAAATCAAATGGGAAAAACAATAAAAGATAAACCGCAAGAGGATAACAAATACAAATAACGCCACAGTATATAAATATAAATTGAGAATAGAACTGAAAGATAGAATAGGGTAGACCAACAAATTACAAACAAATCAAAACAAACTAAAGAACAGAGGAATATTACAAAAACAACAATGAGTACAGTCTTCACAGCTAACACTAATAGCAACAGCTGTCGCAGCAAATTTTCAATCAAGAAAATTGCACCTATAGAAACGCACACATCAGACCCTCTATTACGTGGGATACTCTGTTGTGTGACACCGCCCAACCAAAACAACAACCCGCTGGATACAAACAAATATCACATATAAATATTTAAACATAAATACATAAATGCATAAATAGTATGGCAATATGATGTAAATAGAGTGTTGCAGAAAGAATGTGTTGTAAAGAAGGCTCAGTTACACTGCCTAATAGTACAGTACTGTGGTACTTTATTAAACAAATACTTCTGGTCTAATTATTTTAAATTCAACACAGAAATAGAAGCTCCATCGTTGATGTGAATGATAACAATCGATGTAGGACTTCTCAGTTCAATAACATTTCCTTTCGCAAACACTGTCAAATATTCTCCAGTCCTGATGTGTAATGTTCTATGTTTCAACCAAGCTTGCTGTGTAACACTGTCAGTTGTATGGCAAATGTCCAACGAACCAAATGTCAACAAACGCTGACCTAGTTACTGCATACTCTCGACAGGACAGGTCACGCTGACATCACTGTAGAGTTGTACTGTTGATGTATTTGTGTGTCGTAACAGACCCCAAGGAACGTCTGGTCTCAGTAGTTTACTTCTCAATATGGTCACTGTGCAGGTTGACCCAGGAAGCTGGCACACCAGTTGTTAAACTCATACTGGCCACCAGTTGATAAATGTAGATGTTGGGACTGGTGTAGTAAAGTGTAACGATTGTCAACTCATTAAACCCAGCACAGTTTTGGTCATACAGGTCATCTTGTCCTGGAACGTGATGAGGCTCCGACAAGAATGTGAGTGTAGACAATGAGTGTGTATATGAATGTCAGAACGCGAATGGTAGAATGATTCGATAGAGTTGACAGGTTGGTAGTACATCACTCATACTCACACTGTTCGAATTCAAGAAGTACTGGAACTACGGTGGTCTTTTTATAACATTTAATGGGACGCACACTTGGACAGTACGTGTATGGTTACAGGAACAAATGTCGACATAGACAGCATAATGTTGATCACAGGAATATCATCTTAAGTTAGCATTCATGCTTGGCAAATATCATAATGGAGCATTCGTAAATAAGCATTCAGAGTTCCATCATGTAAATCATCTGGCTTTACTGACTGGGCACGTCAGACCATAACCAATATATAGGAAGGCTCCTAGACCTAACCTCGTCTAGCGAATATCCCTTCACGTAAAGTTCAATATATATATTTTTCATAAAGATATAGGAATCCCAGACATGGGTTCTCACATGTAGCAGTGATCTCTTGGTTCATCGAGCGATAGTACAGGCATCCCTTTTTCTCACTCGATAAATACAAAGTATATGAATTTCAACATGGCTGTTCTTCTCTCGTGAGCTTCACTCACTATTGGATACAGACCAAAATTGGTCATTCGTTAAATGTCCTCATTTCTTCATAGCTTCTATCATAGAGGTAATTGAATAATATCATATAATCTAGTGCTGATACATAGGAATGTCATCTTCCTTTGAATAAATATTCTTTTCAAAAGTACCACTGTGCATCTGCTTATCGACAACGATGGCGAAGCCCAAGTTCATAATAAATTGTGGTTTTACCTTTCTATGCGAAATATAACTTTGCCATTCCTTGGCAAAAGAGAATAAACACTGGGGTAAAGTACATACAACATGTCTAAATGACTATCACTTTTCCCCATCTACTTATAGATCACTTTTTCGGCGATAAGCCGGCTACAACAAAATTCGACATCCCGACAGGATGACAGCCATGAATCACACCCCTTGCTAGCGATACTTCCGCTGCATAGCCTTTGACCTTTTCTAGCGACAACCAACATAGTTCGACTTAGAAATGTAAAGATATCCATATATAAGACAGACTCGTCCTACTCATACAAACACTACGTATAAATTCAGGCCATAGATATACTGAAGCAAGAACAATCTATTCCTACCCAGCCAAAGAATAAATCGCAGTAGGCCTAGACTCGTCCGCGGAGTCCGATCGAAGATGACGGAACTACTTTCAAGGGAAGTAACTCAAAAATGACTTCTCCTTAAGCACTTAAAAAGGAAATACTTTGTTTACAAAATATTTGCGAACATAATAAGTATATAAATGTATTATATTGCAAGATAGTAAAAATTGCACTTTACAGTCTTACCACACCTCCCGGGAAAAAAAAAAATAAATTTTTTTTTTTTAAATACATCTAGGAGCAACGTAGAATAGGCTCACAACGCAAGAATACTGCGCAGATGAAAATATCAGGAATAACTATAATTCCTAATATGACCGGTGAGAATATATCTCAAAATCTGAGAGAAATTGTTTCTCTACGAATAAATGTTTCCAGGAAGGTGTGATGTACGTATAATACAATTCTGGTAATTATACAATGCATACCAAAAATTCACACTATAATCTTAAATTTATGATTTATGAAGAAACAATCATCAAAGAACAGCGGTGAATAAACATCAATAAACCGCTAAGTAGCGATACCATCATTCTATTATTAAATTACAAATGTGTATCTTAGTAAAGAAACAAAAAATAACTGTTGTAAAGTTATACATATTAAAAAGATCCAATATTTAACAGTTAAGTGGCATCATGTGGGCATCTGGACAGAATGTCCGCCATCACATTTTCTGAACCACGGATAGCTCGTACCGAGAAATGAAAAGGTTGAAGAGCGATTGCGTATCGAGTTGATCTCGAGCTCTTCAAGTTCTTACTTTGGATAGCCGTAAGAGCTTTTTGGTCAGTTTCCACTACGAAATGCGCGCCCAGAAGGAATCTTTGGAGTTTGAGAATTGACCAAACCATTGCCAATAATTCACGGTCTAAAACCGAGTAATTCCTTTCTGCAGCATTAAGTTTTCTGGATATATACATTACAGGATGCAGAGTTCCAGAGTACTCTTGCATTAGTGCCGCTCCAATCCCAGTGGATGAAGCGTCACTACGAAGAACAAATGTCTTATCTGTTGTAGGTAACACTAAAATAGGTGGTGATGAAAACATAGTTTTGATCTTCTCTAGTGAAGATTGGCATTCATGAGACCAGTGAACCATGTTAGGCGACCCTTTCTTTAATAGTGTAGAGAGAGGTGCCATGATAGAGGACAGATTCGGAATGAAACGTCCATAAAATTGTATGAGACCTAAAAGACTTCGCACTTGCTTTTTAGTCCTAGGGATAGAGATGTTAAGTATCTTAGTGATATTATGGTCTTCTGTCTTCAAGAAACCGTGACCTACTCGATGGCCTAAGAAAGCAATTTCGCTAAAGCCAATACAAGCTTTAGATGGTTTTGCTGTCAGGTTATACTCACGCAGAGTTGATAATAATTCAACTAACCCTGAATAGTGATCTTCCCAAGTATCGCTGAAAAGACAGATGTCGTCTAGATAAGCAATGACATCTGACCGATACGATAGGATTCGACGCATCATGCGTACAAATGTAGCTGGTGCGTTCATAAGGCCGAAAGGCATAAAATTCCATTGGAAAAGGCCTCTGGGAGTAGAGAAAGCGGTAAGAGGTTTGGCGCGTTCGGATAATGGAACTTGCCAATATCCTTTAGACAAATCAAGTTTAGTGAAAAAATGCGATTTAGAAAGACGAGTAAGTAGCTCTTCTAGTAAAGGCATAGGTTCAGCATCGAACTTCGTAACTTGATTCAATTTGCGATAGTCAACGCAAAGACGTATGTTATTGTCTTTTTTTCGAACAATAACCATCGGCGAAGAATATGCAGAAGTGGATGGTTCGATTATTTGTAAATCTATCATTTCATCCAACTCCTTTTCAACCTGTGTTTGGAAATGTATAGGGATAGGATAAGGTCTAACCCTAATTGGAGTATGTTCAGTTAGAACAATGTCATGCTCAATGACATGAGTTTGTCCAGGGATGTCAGTGAGGACATCCTGAAATGTTTGTAACATAGACGAAACTTGTCGCCGTTCTCCTAGAGACAAATCAGGAGAAACAGTAACGTCTTTCCATGATTCACTAGAATGAAGTGGGATCATTGGAAGCGGAAGATTAACATCCGAAAAACTTGTTTCCTCATCCTGTATTACAGACAGTGATGAGTAATGACCATGTTTGACATGAGAATCGTCCGTTGCCTGGAAAATAGGCTGTAGATAGTCAGGACGTTCATGGAACTCCGTAAGCATATTGATGTGGAAGGTTTTATGCTTCCCGTTAATATCGACGATGTAGTCAACATCTGAAATTTTCGATATTATATCGTACGGACCTTTCCAACTAATAAGGAGTCTATTTTCACGACAAGGTAGCAAAACAAATGCTTTGTCACCAGGACAAAGTTGTCGTAAAGTTCTCTTCTTATTAGCAAATTGTCTTGCCTTCTGCTTAGCAAATTCAGAAGAGGACGTTGCCAATTTGCATGCTTCGATAATCTTTTGTCTCAGCGCGATGACATACTCGTAAGAAGATTTTGTGTCATCGTCAATATTGTCAGCTGTTATAAGATCATGCAGCAAAGACATTGGGCCGCGCGGTCGCGCGCCAAAGACAAGTTCAAAGGGAGAAAACCCTGTATGTTCATTGGGGACCTCTCTGTACGCGAAGAGGGCCGCGGGTAAAACCCTATCCCAATCTTGAGGATGATCCTCAGTTATCTTCCCTAATAAGTTCTTAAGTGTTCTATTTAGTCGCTCGACCATCCCATTGGACATAGGATGATAGATGCTACTCAAAGATCTCTCTATCTGTAGAGTAGACATTACTTGAGACATGGTATCCGATATCAGTTGGGTGCCATGATCTGATAATATTTCTCCGGGGAATCCCAGCCGAGAAAATATAAGCCAAAGAGCATCTGCAATGTCAGCGGTAGTAATGCTCTTTAGAGGGATAGCCTCTGGCCAACGTGTGCACATGTCTACACACGTTAAGATAAACTGATGTCCTCTAGCAGATTTGATCTTGAATGGACCAATGATGTCTATCGCCATTTTCTGGAATGGACGAATAGGAATATCTGCAGCCTGAATAGGCGCAGCATGACGAGGACCTTTGGATTTGACTTCTTGACATACTTTACAGGATCGACAATAGATCCGTATGTCCTTGTTCACAAAAGGCCAAAAGAAAGCCGCAAGAACTCTTGACTTTGTACGGGAAAAACCCATGTGACCAGCACACTGAGAGTCGTGTGCATGTTGTAAGATCTTAACTCTCAAATTCTTGGGTACAAGAATCTGAGAATGACTTGACTTAGTGGAGTCTTGCACCATACGTACAAGTACGCCATTCTTCATTGTAATCCAAGATTTACAATTTGAATCTTTATTCGGATCACCTTTCGTTACAAGAGTGAAGAATTTCTTAAGAGTCGGATCTTCTTCTTGTTGTTTTATAAACGAGTCACGAGAAATTACCAAGGGATCATCTTGGTTATGCACTTCATTATCTTCAACAGATGAAGTTTCAGGCATATTGAGAGCTTGAGCTCTAGTGACTACCGCATTAGCAGATTGCATATTTTGATTTTCCCAAACGGAAATTTGCTCCGGAGTGCATTCTTTGACTCCGTGAATGCGACCGATGATAAGATCAGCGATCGGATTCGGCAAAAGACATGCGTGTACATCTCCTGTGAAGAAAGGAGTAGCAATCCTAATGATAGCGGTAGAGTATTTCTCTATGGTGCCGCCAAATGTTACGCATTTGACTACTTTGCCTGTAGAATGAGAAGGATCTATGAGTGACTGCCTAACCCCAATAGTTGTGCATCCAGAATCAAAAAGTACTGAGACTGGATTGTCATTTACTAAACCTTTGTGTAAGACAAGAGAACCTCTCCCATCATGCGCGATTGACGCAGGAAGAGCGGGAAGAGGATGGCCACAGCTTAAAGTAGACACTGTGGTTGGCTCAAATAATGTTTTGCATTGGGGGCACTGAGATGCTCTCCCAAAATCAAAAGCGGCACATGCCATATTATTAGAGTCATCATTATCTTTATTTTGTTTATAGGCTTCGTGGGACTCTTGCTGTGCAGAGTTCGCCTGGTAATGAGCTTTATGTTTTTTGAATTGTGCTCTACCTCTGTTATTATTGCCTCTGTACTTATCATTGTTTCCACTATTATAACCCCTACTCGGGTTTGAATCATAGCTCCTTTGGTTACTATCATCATATTCATTATAATGAGTATCTCGGTAATTATGATCTTGTTGTCTCCATGAAGGAAAACTTGGATAGTTTCTAGAATGACTTCCTTTGCGAAAGTTCCTGTAATTATGACCACCCCTGAATCGAGGGCTGTCAGCTCTTCTCCAGGTATTCGAAGAAGAACCCTGAAATGATTGGTTACCTTGGTTCTGATAACTGTAATAGTTACCTTTTTTATTAAACCTATTTTGAGGTCCTTGGAATTTGTGAGAGTGATTAGGGTTGTATGGTGTTGCAGAAGCAACTGGCATACCTTCTTTAACCTTACTGTTGCTAATAGCTACGTCCGGATGTGCAGTGACGTATTGGGTACAATACTGTTCCATTTCTTTTAGAGACTTAGGTTTACGCTCATGTAAGAATTCGAGGAAAGGTTTATTTATACTTGACATAATCTTGTCTCTGAGTATCAAGTCCATAAGGGCTTCATAAGTCTTTTCTGTTTTGGATAGCTCAATCCAACGATCAAATGTAAGACGTGTCCTTGCAATGAATTCTGAGAATTCTACACCTGCCTCAGGCACCATTGTCTTAAACAACTTCCGATAACCCTCTTCAGACAACTGATACTTCTTTAATAAGGCTGCCCTAATAACATCGTAGTTATCTTTGTCAGCCTCTTCAACCAAACTTAAACTAGTCAGAGAATCACCTTTCAGATTTTCTGATAACTGGTTAGCATATTGTGATTTGTCCACATTATGGGCTCGACACGAGCGTTCAAATCTATTTAGCCAGAATGTTATGTCATCACTGGAAGGGTTGAACGCTGGTACCTTGACCTTGTAAGTAAAGGGTTTACCATTACCACCAGATGCTTGATTAACATTACTTATGTTTGTTAACTTTAACTTTTCTAACTCAAATGCTAAAAGTTCTTTTTTGTGTTCATGTTCTCTTTTTTTCTCTTCTGCAGCAGCTTCATCTTTTCTTTTCTCTTTTTCCATTTCCATCTGGAATCTTTTTTCATCAGTCTGTATCTGCAATTTCTTTTGTTCATACTCTCTTTGTAATTTTTTTTCCTCAGCTTCTAATCTTTTCTCCTCAGCTGCTAATTTCTTTTCTTCAATCAATGCTTTTCTTTCTTCAGCAGCAGCAGCTAATGCTTTGTCATATTGAGCAACTGCCCATTCTTCTAATTGCTGACCAGTCTTATCAAGAGCCTTGCCTTGTGTGATAAAATAATCTAATGTAGACATCTTGTCTAATAAGATCAGTAATTTGCAAAAGTAAATAAATTCACTTTCTTAGTCTTAATCAAAGACCTTGTATGATAACTTTGTAACCTGTGGAAAATAGTACTTAACTATCCCAATCACTGTGGGAAACAAGCCTTACAAAGGTCTTGTATAAATCCTTATATAATAACAGCTATAAGTTGCTGGTTCACTCTATAATATAAGTGCAGTGCACCAGAAATAGTGTTTTATATCATCAACTGTGTACCTTTAGTAATAGCAATTAACTATCAGTTGATTCTTGTACATCAATTTATATGATCAACTATATTTTAAATAGTGTATGTCGATCAGGCACAAAACAAAACAGTTATACAGAAGAACATGAAAACATTTGCGGAAATGAAATAAATCAAATGGGAAAAACAATAAAAGATAAACCGCAAGAGGATAACAAATACAAATAACGCCACAGTATATAAATATAAATTGAGAATAGAACTGAAAGATAGAATAGGGTAGACCAACAAATTACAAACAAATCAAAACAAACTAAAGAACAGAGGAATATTACAAAAACAACAATGAGTACAGTCTTCACAGCTAACACTAATAGCAACAGCTGTCGCAGCAAATTTTCAATCAAGAAAATTGCACCTATAGAAACGCACACATCAGACCCTCTATTACGTGGGATACTCTGTTGTGTGACACCGCCCAACCAAAACAACAACCCGCTGGATACAAACAAATATCACATATAAATATTTAAACATAAATACATAAATGCATAAATAGTATGGCAATATGATGTAAATAGAGTGTTGCAGAAAGAATGTGTTGTAAAGAAGGCTCAGTTACACTGCCTAATAGTACAGTACTGTGGTACTTTATTAAACAAATACTTCTGGTCTAATTATTTTAAATTCAACACAGAAATAGAAGCTCCATCGTTGATGTGAATGATAACAATCGATGTAGGACTTCTCAGTTCAATAACATTTCCTTTCGCAAACACTGTCAAATATTCTCCAGTCCTGATGTGTAATGTTCTATGTTTCAACCAAGCTTGCTGTGTAACACTGTCAGTTGTATGGCAAATGTCCAACGAACCAAATGTCAACAAACGCTGACCTAGTTACTGCATACTCTCGACAGGACAGGTCACGCTGACATCACTGTAGAGTTGTACTGTTGATGTATTTGTGTGTCGTAACAGACCCCAAGGAACGTCTGGTCTCAGTAGTTTACTTCTCAATATGGTCACTGTGCAGGTTGACCCAGGAAGCTGGCACACCAGTTGTTAACTCATACTGGCCACCAGTTGATAAATGTAGATGTTGGGACTGGTGTAGTAAAGTGTAACGATTGTCAACTCATTAAACCCAGCACAGTTTTGGTCATACAGGTCATCTTGTCCTGGAACGTGATGAGGCTCCGACAAGAATGTGAGTGTAGACAATGAGTGTGTATATGAATGTCAGAACGCGAATGGTAGAATGATTCGATAGAGTTGACAGGTTGGTAGTACATCACTCATGCTCACACTGTTCGAATTCAAGAAGTACTGGAACTACGGTGGTCTTTTTATAACATTTAATGAGACGCACACTTGGACAGTACGTGTATGGTTACAGGAACAAATGTCGACATAGACAGCATAATGTTGATCACAGGAATATCATCTTAAGTTAGCATTCATGCTTGGCAAATATCATAATGGAGCATTCGTAAATAAGCATTCAGAGTTCCATCATGTAAATCATCTGGCTTTACTGACTGGGCACGTCAGACCATAACCAATATATAGGAAGGCTCCTAGACCTAACCTCGTCTAGCGAATATCCCTTCACGTAAAGTTCAATATATATATTTTTCATAAAGATATAGGAATCCCAGACATGGGTTCTCACATGTAGCAGTGATCTCTTGGTTCATCGAGCGATAGTACAGGCATCCCTTTTTCTCACTCGATAAATACAAAGTATATGAATTTCAACATGGCTGTTCTTCTCTCGTGAGCTTCACTCACTATTGGATACAGACCAAAATTGGTCATTCGTTAAATGTCCTCATTTCTTCATAGCTTCTATCATAGAGGTAATTGAATAATATCATATAATCTAGTGCTGATACATAGGAATGTCATCTTCCTTTGAATAAATATTCTTTTCAAAAGTACCACTGTGCATCTGCTTATCGACAACGATGGCGAAGCCCAAGTTCATAATAAATTGTGGTTTTACCTTTCTATGCGAAATATAACTTTGCCATTCCTTGGCAAAAGAGAATAAACACTGGGGTAAAGTACATACAACATGTCTAAATGACTATCACTTTTCCCCATCTACTTATAGATCACTTTTTCGGCGATAAGCCTGCTACAACAAAATTCGACATCCCGACAGGATGACAGCCATGAATCACACCCCCTGCTAGCGATACTTCCGCTGCATAGCCTTTGACCTTTTCTAGCGACAACCAACATAGTTCGACTTAGAAATGTAAAGATATCCATATATAAGACAGACTCGTCCTACTCATACAAACACTACGTATAAATTCAGGCCATAGATATACTGAAGCAAGAACAATCTATTCCTACCCAGCCAAAGAATAAATCGCAGTAGGCCTAGACTCGTCCGCGGAGTCCGATCGAAGATGACGGAACTCCTTTCAAGGGAAGTAACTCAAAAATGACTTCTCCTTAAGCACTTAAAAAAGGAAATACTTTGTTTACAAAATATTTGCGAACATAATAAGTATATAAATGTATTATATTGCAAGATAGTAAAGATTGCAATTTACAATATATATATATATATATATATATATATATATATATATATATATATATATATATATATATATATATATATATATATATATATATATATATATATATATATATATATATATATATATATATATATATATATATATATATATATATATATATATATATATATATATATATTTATTTATTTATTTATTTATTTATTTATTTATTTATTTATTTATTTATTTATTTTGCTATATATCTATATCATTACACGTGTTTCAATGATCAGCCGTGCTAGTTCTTAATGACTGTAACTGTGTTAATCCACCTTCATTTGTTTTTCTATTTTCTGCCCATTTTGACAATTTCTGTATCATGACACACGGATTATCACATACTTTTTCTGCTTTTTATTCCCCCTTTTGTCCCCTGTCACCATTGACCTTTGACTCCAACCTGCCTCCACACGTTCACACATAGCAGGTCTTTGTGATATACCATGTCGTAAATAAATGACGCATGTCAGGTAAATATTACGGGCACGCCTGAGAAATTTACACATTCAAAAACAAAACAAGGAAACTGTATGTAAACGTTACTCAAGATAATTGTGTCGCATAAATTATTTAAAGGATACGTGGCTCATGGAACCTTGTAGAAAAATCAGAGAAAAAAAAACGGGTAATAGGCCTAATATTATTTTGATAAAGCTATCGTCATCAAAGTCATCAACACAATCGTCACCAGTATGTGTCTGTCATCTAATTTCCTTCCATTCTCATCACCATCTTTCATTATCATCATCACACCATTATCGTTGTTATTATCATCATCATTTTTCATTATCATCATCACACAATTATCGTTGTTATTATCATCACCATTACCCTTATTGTCATCGTTATCTTTGTCTATCCGATTGTCGTCATCCACTCATCCTGATCACTGTTTTCATAAGCGTTATTATTTTGATTATTATCAACGAGCTCATCACCCACATTATCAATATTCTGTCATCACTGTTAGCACCAACATCAGTATTATCAACATCTTCACTACTACATATTACTATATACTGTAATTATTTCTATCCTTATAACTATCACCACCAGCATCAATATTATCATAATTGCCATCATTATTGTAATGACCACAACCCCTCTGACCTATGAACATCGTTGTTGTCATGAAATGATCATCGTCGCTTCTTGTGATTCTTCTTCTTCTTCTTTCGTTCGCTTGAAATATATTGTCTATATCTGCAATGTTGTTTCTCGTATAAACTTCACTGTCTTTTGTAGTTCATACAGAGGTCCGTATAGTTTTGCTTCCAGTGTTGTTTCTCTAGGCCAGTGGGTTTGCCTCAATATATCATATTCGGGGCAATCTTGAAGTACGTGCTCCGCAGTCTGGGGTGCCTGTCCACATGTACACATGGCTGAATGGCCAATCTTGAATTTTGTATACACGTGGCTGCGGAGGCGATTGTGTCCTGTTCTGAGGCGCAGAATGACAATTTGTTCTGATCTGTTCATAGCTTGGTGGTTATCCTGTGTTGGTGTTGGTGGCTTTCTGATTGATTTGATCATCTTTTTCTTCTGATGGTACGTAACTAGTACATCCGGTTGCTCGTCTGCAGCACCTTCTTTAGTCAGCCCGTCTGCTCTCTCGTTTCCTGGTATTCCACAATGAGACGGTATCCACTGCATGGCGACCCTGCGCTGGTTGCACAGTTCAGAAACTAGGGTTTGTATGCCTGGCAATTTTCTGGACTGAAGTGCTTGGAGTGCTGATCTTGCATCTGTCAGGAATACTACAGGCTGTGGACCGAGATTGGTGTTCAACAGTTTCTCAGTTGCCACCTTGAGTGCCTGGATTTCTGCATCATAGTTGTTACAGAATTTCCCCGTTGGTACTCTGACCATATCCCTGGTGTTGTTTGGGTATTCTATGTACACTCCTGCTCCTCCATTCTTTACTGCATTCTGTGCTGACCCATCCGTGTATACTCGGACCCAGAGGTCCTGTGGGTATTCATCATCCAGGAAACTGAGAGTGACTGTCCTATGTTGCACGCTGTTCTGTTCATCCCTGTCGAATATTCCTTTCACTTTTGTCTGGATGTGTACTGGTAGTCCAAGCTCCTCTCTCCAAGGGGTTTGTTCTGGCACAGACGTTAGGGGGCTGTTAACTTCAGGCAGGTCTGAGGTTTGTCTACGAAATCGTTTGGCCTGGTGGATAAAGCTGCTTCTTTTCAGTCGCCCCATAGCTAGGTTTTGGAATCTGTCCTTCATTGGATGGCTCGGTATACAGAGGAACTTTTCTGCCTGTGTTAGCACTTTCGTGTCTCTGCGTTCTCTCAGTACTTGTATCCTCCCCATTTTCTCCATCTCCACTATAGGCGTTGATTTCATTGCCCCCGTGATGACCCTAAGCGCCTGGTTTTGCACCTTATCTAGCTCTTGCAATGTGGTGTTTGATGCTGGACACCACGCAGCTGACCCATATTCCAGGTGTGGTCGTATGCGCTGCTGGTAAACTTTACTAAGTATTTTCCCGCTGGCTCCCCATGTGGTTCCACTTAGTTTTCTCAGGATGGCTAACTTTCTCCTGGCCTTTGTTGCTGCGTTGTTGATGTGCTGTTTCCATGTCAGCCTATCATCGAATGTAACTCCGAGATAGGTGAGTTGTTTATCTTCTCTCAGGAGCTCTTCGTTTATCTTGATGACACCAGCTTTTTGTTTGGGAGAAAGGGTGAAAAGCGTGGTGCTGCACTTGTCAGTGTTGATGCTGACACACCATCTATTTGCCCATGAGGTTAAGGCATCTATAGCTCTTTGTAGCAGTTTGGTGGCCACTGTTGCATGCTCATCTGTGCACCATATTACCAGGTCATCAGCGTACATTGCCACTGTCATTCCATGTGGTAGTTCAGCAACCAGGTCGTTGATGTAGACTAGGAAAAGTGTGGGGGACAGAACCCCTCCTTGAGGGACGCAATGACGCAGAAGAATTTTCTTACTCTTGAGGCCATCTAGTTGTACTCCGGCTCTTCTGTTATGCAAGTATGCTTTCACCCATTTGTACATCTTCACTCTACAATTTTTTAGTTTCTTCAGAAGCCCTTTTTTCCAAACCTTGTCAAATGCTTTCCTTAGATCTATCCATGCTGCTAGTACCAGTTTCTTATCTTGGAACGCATCCTCAATCTCTTGGGAAAGGTAAGTTGCCTGATCTTCGGTAGAATAACACTGCCTAAAGCCCGCCTGCTGTGGTACAAGAAGGTTTTCACTTTCAAGGTACCACTGTAGCCTGAGGTTGACGATACGTTCCATTGTTTATCAGAGGCAGCTTGTAAAGCTGATTGGTCTGTAGCTGGAGGCAGTGGAACTGTCTTTTCCTGGTTTTAGGAGTGGTATCATGATTGCTTCCCTCCAGGTCTGTGGAACTCTGCCTGAGTTCCAACAGATATTGAAGATCTGCAGCAGCTTTGTTTTTGCTGCGGTTCCTAAGTTCTTAATCATTTCATTGGACACTTCATCAACTCCTGGCGACTTTCTCATTTTCAATTTGGATATTGCAAGCTCCAGTTCTCTGAATGTGATTGGTGCCTCCATAACTTCAGGTATGGTTCCATCTCGTCCTGCGTATTGTTATTTCTCGCGAGTCTCCTGTTGCTTCTATGGGCTAACTTCGATGTTGTTATCTTTAGCAAAGGAGTCTGCAAAGTGATCAGCTGCCTGTTTTCCCATGAGGATGTTTCCATCTTTGTACAGAGCAATCCTTGAGTTTCTCCCTGTACCTTCATCGTTAAGTTGTTTTACCAGCTTCCACAGTTTCCTTGTATCTCTTCCGAAGTTCAAGGACTCTGTTTTCTCCTTCCAGCTTCTTCGCCTGGCCTGCAACTTGACCCTTTGAAATTTGGCCTTAGCTTGCTGGTAGTTATTGTGGTGTCCTTGGCATGGACTGGTCTCTGCCTGCTTTCGAGATGTTTCCACGTCGTTGCGCAGCTGCTCTAGTTCACTATTCCAGTATGGTTTGTAGTGCTTACGAGCCCCTCTAGGTATTGTTTCATGAGCAGCCTGTAATATGCATCTGCTGAATTCATCGACTAGCTTATTGATGTCTTTGTCTACAGTCAGATCTCTCGACCCAGTATACTGGTACGATGCTGGTACATTGTCCAGTCTGCTTTCTTGTAGTTCCACATAGAGAGAGTACTGCTCTCCTTGACAAGTTCATTTTCCACAATTAGGAAGACTGGCCGGTGGTCGCTGCCTCCAAGTTGTTTCCGTACAACGCGTGTGGTGTTCCACTCCAGGCCGGGTGAGTGGAATGCCAGGTCTGGTGTAGAGGTGGTGTGCCATGATCTTGAGTAGAAGGTTGGTAGGTCGATTGACTGGTTAATCAGGATAAGCCCATTGTCATCCTGCCAGTTTTCAAACTCCTCAACTCTCCTGTCCATGTGATCATAGCCCCAGCTCTGTGAGCGGCTGTTGAAGTCTCCGCATACAATCAGTCTTTCTTTTGCTGGAATTGTATCTAGTGCCAGTGGGCGGTCGCTCGGACAGTAGTAGTTGAGCAGGTGGAATTCTGAACTTTCTGTCCTGAGATGAAGCATCTGGTATTCCGCCCCCTCCATATATGTTTCAAGCTGACATGCACTGATGGTATTCCTCACGAGTGTCAGTATTCCACCCTTTCGCCTGTCTATTCGGTCAGATCGGTAGCACTGGCAGCCTCTGATTTTGAAGGCTATGTCCTTGTTGAGGTGGGTTTCTTGCAAGCAACATACATTTACTTGCTCTTCATTCAAGATATTTTCGAGCTCTAATTTTTTGCTGTAGCCGTCTTTTTTACTATTGACGCCTTCAGCATTCCAGTGCATTATTTTAAATGGTCTTTTCTTTGCTTGGCCAGTAGCTCTATTCTCATGCCTCCTGGCTCCACGGGGCAATTGAGAAGTACCCCCAGTAGTAGGGGTTGGGCCCTTCCGAGGCAGAGGGCCCGGCACTGCGCCTGCCTAGGTGTCCGTCACAAGGCGAGTGCCATAACGTTTTGCAGATATAGGCATACTTCCATAGCGTGTGTGCGTGGCATCCTGATTGCTGTGGTGCGCCTCTTGGCTGGTTGCCTCCGTCTTCAGCACCTTGACTTGCTAGGGCAGACTGTGGTCTTGCTCGAGTGTAGGAGGGCCTGGCCAGTCTTGGTTTTTCAGCCGCTGATGGCAGTACTTGAGCCCCATCTCCACGTCAAGGAGCTGGCCTCGATGGGGGCTTCTTGTGATAATAGAATAAGGTTTGTCATACAGAAAGATTATAAATAACTACAAGACGTTTAGACTGCAGGTAAGAAATGAATGATCAGGGAGAGAGGGAGCGAGAAAGTGAGAGAGTGAGCGACAGACAGGCATGCAGACAGACAGACAGACAGACAGATATAGACAGACAGACAGACAGACAGACAGACAGACGGACGGACGGACGGACGGACGGACGGACGGACGGACGGACGGACGGACAGACAGACAGACAGACAGACAGACAGACAGACAGATAGATAGATAGATAGATAGATAGATAGATAGATAGATAGATAGATAGATAGATAGATAGATAGATAGATAGATAGATAAATAGATAGATAGATAGATAGATAGATAGATAGATAGATAGATAGATAGATAGATAGATAGATAGATAGATAGATAGATAGATAGATAGATAGATAGATAGATAGATAGATAGATAGATAGATAGGATTTAAAGTCGTTGAAATAAGGAAAAGTGAACTGCAAAAAATGAGTAAGTGTTTGTGGGCGGAGAGAAGGGGAAACAGGAGAGTCAGGCAGACAGATGACGAGCCTACACTGGTATCATAAACATCAGTCCCAGCAATCAACCACAGAATTAAATTTACCAACATTTCATCACTATCAGAAGAAATGGTGATGTGGTTCCACCAGCCCCGTGAGTACAGAATTTAAACACACTTGACTGACACGTAGTGTGGGTCTGAGATATCTAAACAACTCAGGCGATAAGACATAGCTAAACCCTGGTCTGGTTACATGACAACTGTTAGCCTGCGCTCACCTGAACTCTTGCGCCCTCTTTGGGGGCTCATCAGGTCTAGGCTACAGCTCATCTTTGTCAGTCTCGTGACAGCGTTATCGTCACAGATGTGACGATTGATAAAGCTGAAAGTGACAACAAATTTCTTTAATTTTTTTAGCCTTGTGGTCATAATTATGACTTAGTGAATGATTTCATCATTATAATATATATAACGTTATCAAGATTACATATATTTTCAAATTTCTATATGATTACAGAGTGTGTTTATTACTTGATGACGAATATGATTTAAACTATCACTTTGTCATATTTCTTATTGTGTGTTTTTTTTAAACCAGAAGTACGACTTTCTAACCCTATTCGGGATCTTCTTTGCCTTATTCCTGAAACATGCTTTCAGAGATGCAACTGAAGAAATATGCCTGCACACTAAGTCAGATGGCCGTCCGTTTAATCTCGCAAGGCTAAAGGCAAAAACAAAAATCAGAAGGGTCACTATAAGATACTTGCTGTTCGCTGATGACGCTGCAATCGTCAGTCTAAGCCAACAGGAGCTTACAAGCTTGATGAATCGCTTCACCGAAACATGCAAGGACTTTGGCCTCACTATAAGTCTTACGAAAACAAATGTGCTTAGTCAGGATGTAGGTGCTGCACCAGTTATAACTATCGCTAACTATGAATTGGCAGTGGTGCACCACTTCACATACCTGGCGTCTATCATCAATGACATACTCTCACTGGATACAGACATTGACAGTCGAATTGGCAAAGCTGCAGCTAACTTTGCCCGCCTCACATCGCGTGTTTGGGGTATATAACGCCTGCGTCACCAGCACACTTCTATATGGCAGCGAGACATAGACAACTTATGCTAAGCAAGAAAGAAGGCTCAATACCTTCCATCTACGGTGTCTACGCCACATCCTCGGCATTTCGTGGAAAGATAAAGTGACAAATGTCGAGGTGTTGTCACGTGCTGGCCTTCAAAGCATGTATACACTGCTTAGACAACGCAGACTACGCTGGCTTGGCCATGTCCGCCATATGGAAGATGGTCGCATGGCGAAAGATATCTTCCAAGGACAATTGGTGGATGGTAAAAGAACAGTTGGGCGACCGCAGCTGAGGTTCAAAGATGTCTGCAAGAGAGGCACTGGACATAAATCCAGAAACATTAGAGGATGAAGCTGCCGATCGCACCAAGTGGCGATGCTATTTACGGTGCCACCTCAGATTGGGCGAAAAGAAGCTCACACAACAAGCAGAAGAGAGGAGAAAATAAGCAGCTGAAGGCTGTAACATCAGAGGCACATACCCATGGTCAGTTATAACTGAAGGGGCTATTATTATTATTACGCCTTTCTGTCGCTTGGTAGAGATTATTACTTTTACTCATCACTTTATCCCGATTCTGATTTTCATGTATCACTTTGATTACAATTTTTTTGTATTTCTTCGTCGCGGTTGTGATTTTATGTATCTCTTTTTCATGATTATGAATTTGAGTATCACTTTGTCAAGATTGTGACTTCCTTGCGTTTTATTTCGCTGCAGAAGATAAAAGTCCGAGAGAAAAATTGTAATGTATTTTTTAATTTACAGATCTATTTAATTTGTAAGAAAACTAAAGATAATTTATACAGATTTCCTCTTTGTTTGGTGAGCGCTAAAAATTATTTTTACAGATTGGCGCATTGTTTGGAGAATACGGAAGACAGACTTTCTTATGGTTTTGGAGACCAATACGGATAAGTTAGACAGATTTGCTCATTGTTTGGAGAATACTTAAAATACTTTATACAAATTTGCTCATTGTTTGGAGAATATCCTTCTCTATTTTATTCAAGCTCATTTGAAAGCCACGACAAAATTAGCAAATTTGTACTTTTATGGAAACCAACCCAGTTTATTTCTTATCTTTCTCTGTTCTGCTTGCTTTCTCTTTGTGGTTTTTCATGTTTACTTACACATTCTCCTGGCTCCTGTAATTTCACGTAGCGTTCTGTCTCAAATTCCTGTGACGGTAAGTGTAGTTTTTACACACGTTTAAATCACCGTCATAATTTCATTACAGCAATGGTACTTTAATCTCGGTACTTCATATTATATCTGAAGTCGCTATTTTTAAATTCCATAGATTTTGAAGAAATATTCCTAGGCATGGTCCTTGTAAATCTTTGGAGAATACTAAAGAATTTCTAACACAGGTTAGCTTAAAAAATTAGTATTTTAAGAAATAAAGTGTGGCGTTGATGATGACGATAATAAGAACGATGAGGATAAAAAGGTAAAAGGTAAAGGATCCCGTTACACGCCCATTGGGGCATATTGGGAATATGGTGTTAGGCCCATATTTTCTTGACCGTCGGCACACTAGGGGTGATGTGGTCAGAATCACGCCGGCCGTCTTAACCTTCCCAGAGTTGCTCTGGTACCCATTTGGTATCCTAACGATGAGGATGCCAATTAAAAAAAAATGAATAAATATTATTACTTCTCTACTGTCTGTGTAAAATTAGAGTGACCCACGATCTAAGTAAAAGATGACAATCGACGATTTCAGTAACAAAAATGACTGATCCATCTGTAACAGCTGCCCAGATCTGACCCAATTTTATCCTCAATATATGACTTTTCCAAAAAGCATTATCTTTGCTTCACAAGATTCATGCTGAGGGTTGAAGCAAGAACATGTCTCCGTTTATTAAAAAGATTACGAATTGTCACGAGGGGAAGAAAAAATATCCCTAAACGTGGCAGGGGCAGATTACCCGGTCAGTTTTATCTAAAGTTCTTGATTCTTATACAAACTTGAACCTAGCTGACTTGGGCCTACCCAGGCATCTATCAGCAAAATACTGCCGCAAGTATGCGGGACTACAGATAACAGACTATTTTTGACGTTTAGGTAGAATGAGAGCGACAGACAGACAGAAAGAAATAGAATGAACGAACAAAATCTTTATTTCTTCTGGGTAAAGAAATTCTATTATTGCCTTTTATTTACATTTCTGCCCAGCAGTTATACAACTCTCCGTGTTTTCAAATTAATGCATTAACTTCATTAATAATGATTAAATGTTAACGTTGCATTCGGCAATAGAACACACATACACACATGCTCATGCATACACACATAGATAGATAGATAGATATATAGATAGATAGATAGATAGATAGATAGATAGATAGATAGATAGATAGATAGATAGATAGATAGATAGATAGATAGATAGATAGATAGATAGATAGATAGATAGATAGATATGTGACGGTATTGCCTCTCCTGCTTTGCAGTAGTGTTCCAACATTTGCCAAAACTCAAGAGTATCTAACATGGGCTTCAAATGTGTCTACTTCCCACAAGATTACTCTTGGCAGATATGTAGATAGAAGGTTAATGAAGCTTCTACCACAAAGTAGTTTCACAAGATATTCAGATAAGCGAAAACAATGCTGCACTTGGCTGAGCATGTTAATTCTAGAATCTGCCTGCAACTTTTGTGAAGGATTAAGCAATGGTTTATGTTAGTTCGTTTAATCCCGCACCTCTGATTAACTCAGGGGAATTCTTATTATTCTGGTATAGCTCAGTTTAGAGTGTGTGTAGTAAATTGACTGCGACAAACATGCAGTGCATTTAAAAGGATTAAATCGAAGTTAAATTTGTATAATTATAAATAACAAAATCTAACAATCACTTCAGGTTTTAACAAGTTTAAAGAATTGAATAATATTTTATGAAAAGTTTGTCATCACTGTTGCGATGGGATTTAACTGAATAAAGAAGGTCACTTTTTGCAGCGGATATTTTGCACTTAGCTAGTAATGGTAGTTTCTGCTCTCGCTAGGTTGGTTGTTGGTAGACTGTATCGCTGTTTACGCTCGTTTCTGGTCAATGTTAAAGGTGCATCTCGATCATAGAACGTCAAAGAGTAACGGCAAAGTTGATCCTTCGTCTTTAAGCGCAGGCCACTGTTCCTTTATTGCTCCAACGATAGTACCCGTCAAATGGTACCACCACCAATAACTATGATGAAAGAATAGAAGCGAAACACTCTCCTAAGTATTGCGTTTTCCGACATATAGCTATGTGCTCCCTTATTTCTATTTCACCATCCCATTTAACTCACAATTACTCTCGATGAGTATTAAACTTAAGCTCTCGAGAGAAACATTTCTTTACATTTAAATTGAACAGTTATATACAGGTATATTGATTTTAAATTTAAATGAAAAGGTTAATAATACAGATAGAATATGTTTACATTTACATTTTCACTGTTTGAAAAGTGTTCACAATATAAATTGAATATGTTTTCATTTGTATTTACACTGATTGAAAAGTTTGAAACTTCCATTAATTTTAAAGTCAATATGTTTTCGTTTACATTTACACTGATTGAAAATGTAGATATTATACTTAGAATATACATCAATTCAATTCTTTCATCTTTCCCTCCCTGCTCCATATGGAACCTGGGACTATTTATGCTTTTAGTTCTCTTTAAGAAACTAGCAACAAAGCTGTAACCAGTCCTTTGCAGTGGTGGTTCATGAAATCATCATTCTATATGCTGAGGTTGCCAGCCTTAAATGACTTGGACGTTCCATGCATTTTTCACACATTAAAATTCACATGGTAATATTTACATATTGTCACGTGTCGTAATGTTAATTATTCCCGAGATCTTCTACGTGGCCAAGGTAGACTCTAGGGGCAGTCACATAATACGCAATCAGCATAACTGTACTGAGCGGACCAACACCTCCTTCACAATTTTACAAAAACATGCAGTTTGTTATGTTCGACCAACAACTCCACGGTAAGAGATATATAGCCCCGGAGGCAAATGCAGTGGTATGTATGTCCAGTCCGTTCCCTATCAAACACTGGTCATTGGCAATCATTCAAACTTTATTTAATATCGTCCTTTGGTCATTTTTATGAATAGGCACACATTTCCTTACTAGAATAAGCCAGGGACACCTGAACCAAGTATATTGATGTCCTGGTGATGGAATAATTCAGGAAAAACCCAGAATACTGCAGGAGCTTAAAACACATACGTCCGCTCACTTCCTAACACAAACCGCATCTCTCTTGCAGACGCTCAACTCACTTCTGCTTCAAATTTGTTCACGTCTGCCAGACAACCATATCGGCTTGACGTCACTTCCTTTATTAATAAGTGACTCCGTATAAAATAAACAAAAAAGGAGCCCTGTTAAGCTGCCTATTATACCGACATAATCGTTACGAATTTTAATCATTCCCCCCCCCCCCCCCCCCCCCCCGCCAAAAATAATGGAAACAAAGTTTTCATTATTCCCGTGGTGTGAGTATAACATCACCAGAGTGAAATATGGAATATGGTAACATCAAATTTCACTATAAGTAAGAACTACCCAGGTTTCTGCCATAGGGTAGGCAATTTATCACTAAAAGTGTGGTCTGTGGTGTTAAGACCATAGCCAATGTCTACTACGGACAAATTCCTTTTTAACAGCAATGTGAGATCGCCATAACTAATAGCACCCAACATATTAGAAAGTGATGGTAGCAATAAATGCACTCACATACCTCACACCGTCCAATAACACCTATCAGTCAAGTCCAGTATCAGTTGTGAATTAATTAACTTATTGATCAACAGCAATAATGCAAAGCATTATAGAATATACAAATATGTAACAGCGTAAATAGATTAAATTAGGCAGACAATCATATTAGTAAAGTGAATGAATGCAACATCATACGCTAAAAGATCAAAGTCATGCGTACATCTTAAGTACTTGTCATAAAATGTACATTGTGGTGTCAATTAAAAAAAAGTTATTTTGAACATGATGAAGTTGTGTGTCCAATCAGGTAAGAATACGCTGATGTATGGTACAAATTACAAATAGTTGTGAGAACTATTAAAATGTTCAATCATATAATTAGTGTTAGTGTATTAAAGCCTTGTGTCAAAGACAGAATCGCACCCTGCGATTAAAAATTAATCAAAAGCTAATTCAAGCACTGTATTTAAAGTCACAATGATATATTGTTATCTGTACTAGTGGAATAATAACCAACTAAAGTCCAGAGAAAATATTTATAATCGAGCACAAAGTTCCTGTCCACGATTCTCTGCTATATTATCGTATAAGTTCCTTTATAAGTTCACGATAAGTAACAATGTTCAATGTCCAACCGGATAGAGAATAATAATGGCACGATAGCATGTTTCTAGTTATGTCTCTTTGACCATGCAAAGCATCCTTCAGTTAAGTCCCTTAATCTTTAGACGCCGTTCCAATAATAGAATAAATCACGTTTTTGCATTCAAAATATCCAAATGTCCCATTATTCTTTGACCATTAATGAATGTGTGTGGTTTGCACATAAACCGAGTATGTAAACTGTTAAGAAGGTCCAAGACATCCATGTAGTGCGCTGAGTAAAACGAGGTACAACTTGAAATTGGCGATATCAGCATTCATCATCATCAGGTGCTGAGTGATCCCGTTCAATACCTGTAAGCACTGTCATAAGAGTCATTGAGCGATTTCCTTCAATTTTTGTGATGAAAAAGTTACGATAGTCATCAGCCTTGTTATTCATCACAGGGTATAGTCATATATCCTCTTTACATAGTAGTAAAAAATAAGGAAAGTCCTGTCAGCATAAGCATTGTCAGCAAAATATGTTCATATATTGTACACTGTTCATTGGTCAACATGTTGAGAAGTCCGTTGATAGGTTTGATGTAACTTCACAAGATACTTGCATTTGCAGTGTTGCTAGGTGACAGAGAGTCTTTAGCGCAACGTGATAACACATCCGCGACCACGTTTTGACTGCCTTTGATTGCACGAATGTCATATTCGTAGGGCTGGAGTGCACGTGATCCTCTGGCAGCCTTCTCATTACGAAATTTTGCCGTCTTAAGATAGGACAAGACCCTCTGATTTGTCGTTGCCAATTTACGACTGACATACAGAATTGGATGTAGACAATCATCGAATTCCCGGATAAGTGTACCGCCGATCCCCAAACCAGACTCGTCGACTCTAAGGATAAAAATAAATCGAGTATCAGGCAATCTTATAATTGGTGATTTTGAAAAATAATACTTAAGCAAATTTAATGACTCATTACATGATTGTGTCCAAACAATCTTAATTGGAGAGTTCTTTCTTAAAAACGAAGACAGAACTGAAGTAATTTCTGAAACATTAGGCAAGAATTTTCTATAGAATCCTACAAGACCTAAACGACTGCGAACCTGTGAACATAATAATTAGTACAGGAATCCTCTGAACATGTTCTCCAGGAGATACCTCAAATATAAACTGAAATAATGCGAAGCAAAATAAGTTGCAAAATTTATGAAGATATACTGTCCGACACCGCAAGAAACCAGCGGGTGTGAAAGTCAATACATGAAATAAATAAGATGATAGAAGATAAATGTGCACTAGAACGCACTAAAATCTGTGTGGTGATGAATCGTGTATCAATTGTACATCAAGTCAATGATCTCGAAAGTAAGCTCTTTTCTCACAATCGACAACCATGGGTGCATCCACATTTGAAAAAAAGTAAATAATTGCCTCCCTATCATTGAAACTGTTGATAGGCAAAAGACGTACACATTTTACGTCAGCAGTGAACTGAAAAAATTCACCCAGTGCGTGCCATGTAGTGCTGGGTGGTAGATTTCGCACTAGAACGGTGCGTGAGTATACACTATTACCACCATAAGGCATCCTATTTTCACGAAACTGTGAGCAGGGGTGGTACGCACCCTTGGTCAAATGAGAAACATGGTAATTTATCCTACTCGTTGATGTCGTATCTCTATTATATGATGTATCATACTGAATGAACTGAGTATGATGCCAATCCCCATTCGAGCCTGTAGGTTTGGAGGATGCCGCAGAAGACAGCTTATAAGGTGCTGTTAAACATTTTTTTTCAGATGTAATGGTATCAGTTTGACCAGGTAGGTTTGTACTATCATTATCATCGATCTTACGTTTACCAACATGACTCTTATTTGTAAATTTTGCGTCCCCCCTGACAACTTCATCTGTCTTTTTAATATCAGATGCACTGTGAGCATGTCTCCATGACTCACTCCCAGAGGATGCAGTATTGTTTCGACTGGAAACACTGGCATTAGAGTGATTTCGAGGGAAGTTGTATCTGCCTCGACATGAGATTTTGACTTTTTCAGGTCGTGCTGACCTGTTTGTATCACATTTAGTACCACTAGCATGTTGTACAATAGGTTTTTCATAACTAATGTGTGACAATATATTCTTGTGTAACACAACATCCAATAAACCATCAATCCTTTTTCTTAACTTAGCAATTTCCAAATCCTTGAGTGAAATTTCTTCACTCTGCTTCTTATTTACCTCTTCGAGGTTTGCATTTTTACTCTTCTCCTCAATGAGTAATGTCTCAAAGGTAGCCAACTTATCACGAGTCAAATATTCCTGTTGACTTTGAAGACATCTGAGTTCTTGATTTTCAAGTTCAAGTGCTGCCACTTTACTTTCCAACTGACTCCAAGAACATTTCTTGTCCCTGTCTGTCACTTCTTTCATATAAACCTTTAATCTCAAAAGATAAACCTTAGATGTCAGTTCTTGAATCTGAGCCCCTTGTGCATGACAGTCTATCTTTAAAGCTGTATTAAGCTTATCAAGTTCTCCACTGACATTCTTTTCTTTGTCAAGTAATTTTTGTAATGAGCTTACCTCATCCTCTAGCTCCTTTTTTCTGGCGATGAAGTATCCGGTTATCCCATTCCAGAGAGTCCACTTTTTCCTCATGTTCAATTTCCCTAGCTCTGACTTCTAACCTATTTTTCTCATTTATATGTTCAGTCAAGGCAAAGGTTTTAAGAGCATCTCCCTCCATACCAAACTCCTTTCCAAGCTTGGTAAAATATTCCAGGGTAACCATAATTCAATGCTATTGTGACTCCAAATTGTCCAATAATACTATAATTAATATGTATATTTAATATGTGAGCAATAACAGCAACAATTATTTCACCACTCAATATCAATCAGCTGTATTAAATATAGATGGTATATTAATAGCAAAAAAAATTAGAGGTACAAACAAGATTACAGGAGAACTGTAGAAAGAGCCAACCCAAGAAAATACTAATAAATAAACAAAGGCAGAAATGTATGAACTGTAGCAACAATGAAAAACGAATTGGCTCTACCACACTTAAGACAATACAAACACAATTTCACAACATATAATACATCTAATAAATGAATGATAGCAAGATAAGGTTCACAAATCTCACAAACAATAATGAAGAATAAACTAAATAAAATACAATGAACCTGACAACAAATACAATTTTACAAATAAACAAGGCAAAACAGCTAACAGAAATGGTAATGATAATCTCGGTAGTATCAGTAAACACACAACTTTGTAATGCCGGCCCCACTATCTGAGAAAACCATGCACCAAACTCTATAGAACAACCAATAATTCACGACCATAGGATTGGTATTGTGAATTTATGGTTCCCTCGCCAACCAGCCCGCCTATCACACAAACATGTAAATACAGATATACATTAAAAAATTTAATAAAAAAGAACCCTGTCAAATGAGATTCTTCAAGATCAAACTGTATGAATCAAGAAATTCACTTATCTGTCTTATGAAAAAAATCATCCTGGGTCCAGCTTCTGCCTCAGGGGAACACGGATTCACCAGATATGCAGCGACTAGGGTTCGGTTCAGTAATCCCACTTGCAGCCATTCAACACCGCCATCTTGAAAAAAATTTACTTCACTTGAAAAAATGCAGTCCATATACTTGAAAAATTTTTGAAAAATCACTTGAAAATACTCTTTAACAGTTCCACATCATATGTTCAGATCCCGGCTTGAGACCACCAAATCTGTTACGTGTCGTAATGTTAATTCTTCCGGAGATTTTCTACGTGGCCAAGGTAGACTCTAGGGGCAGTCACACAACATGCAATCAGCATAACTGTACTGAGCGGACCAACACCTCCTTCACAATTTTACAAAAACATGCAGTTTATTATGTTTGACCAACAGCTCCACGGTAAGAGATATATAGCCCCAGAGGCAAATGCAGTGGTATGAATGTCCAGTCCGTTCCCTATCAAACGCTGGTCATTGGCAATCATTCAAACTTATTTAATATCGTCCTTCGGGCATTTTTATGAATAGGCACACATTTCCTTACTAGAATAAGACAGGGACACCTCAGTCAAGTATATTGATGTCCTGGTGATGGAATAATTCAGGAAAAACCCAGAATACTGCAGGAGCTCAAAACACATACGTCCACTCACTTCCTAACACAAGCCGCATCTCTCTTGCAGACGCTCAACTCACTTCTGCTTCAAATTTATTCACGTCTGCCAGACAACCATATCGGCTTGACGCCACTTCCTTTATTAATAAGTGACTCCGTATAAAATAAACAAAAAAGGATCCCTGTTGAGCTGCCTATCATACCGGCATAATCGTTATGAATTTTAATCATAACACATATATGTCAGTTCACATGTTATTAATGAAATATAGAATGTAAATTCACAACTTACGCCAATCTTAGCTCACATAAGTTTTTGCTAAGATGAAAAAGTTAAGGCATTGGATTAGGCCTCTTACACGTGTACTTGGGGTCGTTAATTTAGTACTAAAACTCCCTCTTTGACTTTGTGTGTTCAGTTTCCTCAGAGTCCGGTTCCTTATAAAAATGCATTTCCTGGGCTGTATTAAGTCTTACACGGTGTTCCAATAAAAGTCCGGTTTGATAAATGGAAATCCTGAATTTTCTTCTAGCAAGTCTCGTTGTTCTTGGCAAGCGATTCCTCAGAGTAAATTTTCACAGTGAAGGAACACCGAACAAACGCCAGGTTATATTCACGGTCCTACCCCGCTCTGTTTGTTATGGAGCTCAAATGATCAGCCAATCTGATTTGAATATTTTGCATGACTCATCTAGTGCAAAATTTAAAACATTACTTTTCTGAAAATGGGCTGAAACATCCGACTGCCCTGTGTACGAACTCACAAATATGTAGTTAAACTCATACGATAACGTGTGTCAGATGTAACACTTATTACTTTCTTACAAAGTAATGTCGTGGACAGGAAATAATTATATCATACGTGTCCGTCCCAAATGTGTCGCACAGGCAGTTAATCTTGTTATCTGTTGGCTGAGCAAACTAAAACCGACTACCAGCTTGAGAAAACAGAATCATGCGAAACTGAGCAAACCCATATTGGTCTTCACCTGCTTTAATCGTAGCAAATCTGTGCCGCATCAAGCAAAATGTCATTATTACCGTCTACAAGGAATGTCAAAATGATTTGACAATATCAATTATCTGCTACTTAGCAGAGACAGAAAGAAAGAAAGTGAAATTGAAAGTACGCAATAAAATCCGTACAACAACTGTACCGAGTACTGCCGTAGTGAAAGAAGAAGGAAGAAGAAGGGGTCGCCCCAATCCAAAATACGTAGATAGATAGAGAGATAGATAGATAGTTAGATAGATAGATAGACAGACAGACAGACAGATAGACAGACAGATAGAAGATAGATAGATAGATAGATAGATAGATAGATAGATAGATAGATAGATAGATAGATAGATAGATAGATAGATAGATAGATAGATAGATAGATAGATAGATAGATAGATAGATAGATAGATAGATAGATAGATAGATAGATAGATAGATAGATAGATAGATAGATAGATAATGTTGAGAAATGATTTCCTGGGCAAAAATGAATTATTGCTAAATAACGGTGACCATAAGAGAGTTTTTTTTTTTTTTTAAACACTACTTAAACTTAATTGTGTTCAGTTATGTTGATCCTGTTTTTTAAAACTTGTAAGTCGTTGGCAGTACATACATGCACGTACGGGAAGTGCAAGAAGAAAGTAGCCAAAACTGTTGAAAAATAATAGTGTTTAGTTATTAGACTATTCCATTTTTACTGCAAGAAAAGTTAGAAAAGTTAGACAGAACAAAAAATAAACTGTAGGATCAGAGAAATGGAAAGAAATAATCAGGTGAAGAAGAAAATAAACCCGAATGTACAAAAACCAAAGTAAACTATAAGAGAAAGTAGTAACACACAACATAAAATTGGGTGAAATATTATTTATAAAGGACAAGCAAGGCAAATTGCTTACTGCCCCGAAGGAAGTAAAGGAACGATGGAAAGAATATTTCTCAGAACTCCTGGATTGGGAGCATGGTGAAGCATCAGAAATGATAACCACTAACACAGAAGAGAAAATCAATGATGGTGAAGATTGTAGCGAGATTTGGTACTAATGTACTTCCTTTGTTTGTGAAAAAATGTGTAACGCCACACACACACACACACACACACACACACACACACACACACACACACACACACACACACACACACACACACACACACTCACACACTCACACACTCACACACTCACACATTCACACACTTACTCACACACTCACACAGCGCAGGGACAACGCGGCGGGTTTTGCTTTGAAGTTTGAAAGTGGCTGAAAAATTTGCACTTCGTCTAGCCGACCAACATTGAAGAAGGTAGGAAATAGCGAATATATGAAACATGGCCGACCTTAAAAGTTTGCATTAGCTGGAAAGAGAATCTAAATCTACAAGAGCAAGCCTGGTTGTAAGACATTTAAATAATAATAATTCACCAAAGGAGATAGACTATAAATGATATCCAAAAGGATATTATTCAAATATAAATAGTTTTAAAAATAATTAACATTTTTTATCGTCATCACATCTGCTAACAGTTAGCTAATAATCTTTAAAAATGTATTATAACTACATACCTCAATGGATTTCGACAAAACTTGAATAGAATGAAAGCTTCACATGGTGAAAATGAAAGGATACCTAGGAAGGAAGGAAAGATATAATTGTGTAGTGTAAATAAGAGAAAACAAGTACAGAAAAAGCTCAGATCTCCTCAAACCAAGAGATTAAACAATAATTCTTAGCGGACTTCAGACGGTGCTTTCTCGTACGGGAGAGTCGCCCAAATATAAGGTCACAGCGGCGCGTTTAAAATCACACACACCAAATCCAGAAGCCAGAGTGAGAAACTGGAAGACAGTATCTGCAAGAAAAGTTCTTTTTTCACGCTGCATGCAGGGCAGATAGACTTCAACAAATACAGCCTCACCGTGCGCTTATTAATCCTAAGAGGGTATGTAAGTTTATTAAAGATATATGTGTGACTAATATCATTTTATTTCAGATTTTGTTTGCGATTTGATGGTATGAGATAAAATAAAAAGGGTATACAGGAAGCCAATGACGCTAACCAGCGATAACCTCCACCGGCATTGTCAGGAAGCATAACCATTAATTGGTTAGCCAAATATATCATGGCTAGTTCTTGCCTGGATGCTTACGACATACCAGCAAGTACATAAGTGACTTGGCATCCATAAGTGGAAGGCGAAGGTTATATCTTACCCATGTAACATAACATGTGATTTATTCAAGTAATTTGTTATTTTTTGCACAGTGGACATTATCTTATCATGCTATCTCTGTAACATACTACCATGATTCATTCATTTATATACAAACACTGAAGACATGGTCGCCTCATGAACAGCAGTAGTTGGTGAGATTGTTGGAACACCATGGCCACCTATTACATTTTGTTTCAGGTTTTATGATCGTTCCTGATCGAGCTCATGATGGAGTTCGTGATCGAGTTTAAACTAAAGACTTGAGGACCTTTGATCCTGCTAATTGAAGACTAGTGGTCAAACAATCTTCAACACCTTAGTCCCCCGTAGTTATAGGGCGGGCTGAAGGACAGTCTTCCTGATCATCAGTGTGTCTCAGGAACCTCGAACAATCACAAGATGAGTTTCTGTATTCAATCCAACAAACACTGTGAGCAGTTTCTAAAGCGATGGTCGGTAATGATAACAGCTAGAGACTAGATAGCAAGATATACAAAATATACTGTGATAGACTTTATAATTTCATTGGAAGACTCATCCAAGATTTTTTACTATTATTTATTTTAATTTGTAACTATAAATAATCATACATTTTACCATCTTCCAACACCCATTTCTCATTACAAGGATATATATAGATGTACATAATAAATTATGAAATTGTACTCATTGGACTTGGTAAATTTTTAACTGTTAAATTTTGAGTTACTTTTTCTAATTTGATTATATTATCACATAGGGTTACTACAGCGAAAGTGGCACAGTATACTTCTGAAGCCTAAATCTATTGTCCAGCTCAGAGTATTCACCGCCGTAACTCAATTGTGATACCAGTGCACTTCTCTGGCACTGGGACTTCATACTTTTTGAAGAGAGATTCTACTTCTTCTCTACCACTATCATCACACCAGAAAAACCTTTCGCTACAAAGATGACATAAAGATGGAAGAACTGAAAGCAGCACTGGAGAAAATCAAGATGGGCAAAGCAGCAGGGCATGATGGTATAACACCAGAAATGGTTAAGTACATGGGAGCATCAGGTGACCTATTACTCTTAAGGGTCCTACTGTTGGGGTATAATTAGGTAGTTTAACTTCACCCCGCCGAGTTTTTTTAAAGTCATCAAGTAGCTGGATCTTGGCTTCCAGCCTGTCTAGGGTATATTTTGTAACCGGCCTCTAAGTCCAACTTTTTAACAGCCTTATAACGTGTAATCAGTTCTCAACAGTCAGAAACTTGACAAGGCCAGTTTGACGTTGAAGACATATATATTCATTTTAATACAGGACGAAGCTCCTTTATATATTTGCATCCATATAATAATCAATGGCATTCACTAGCCAGTCCATGAAACACGTCTATCGTCACGTAGACTAAGGACAAGATGTCGGATGCATACTGCTGAAATCTTTAATATAATAGTTCCACACTCACTTCTTTCATTTCAGCATTCGCTTGTCCATTTAAATATAATCAAGCATAGACTCCATACTGTAGGACGACCTAGCTGATATAACTTCATAAAGACTCTATCACAAGAGTACACTTTCTGGAGCTCGTCAAAAACACGTCTTTCACACACAGTGAATACACATTGAAAGAGCACGAATACTAGCTCAGATTTGCCACGCAAGGCCGGCCAAGAATCGTCTGCCAATTATTAGCAGACTATGTGACGTACTTCCGGAGTAGTCCTAGCAACGCATATCAACAAGGAAGTATGTATACAAACCATGTCGAGTGCGATAAAACCTGTTATGATTTTACTCATAACACACGCCAAAGGATTGGGAGATTGCCATCATAACATCAATTTTCAAGAAGGGTGACAATCGACAATGTGGAAACCATAGAGGCATATCCCTTCTCAGTGTCCATGCTAAAATCTTCTCTAGAATCCTAGAGCAGAGCCTCCGACGCCTAGCTGAGACACAATTAGATGAGGTCCAGTGCGGATTCCGAGCAAGCCGAAGTACTCAAGACCTAATGTTCACACTCAGACAGCTGAGTGAAAAGGCCCTTGAGTATGAGATCCATCTTTGTTTCATAGATCTAGAAAAGGCGTTTGAAAGCGTCTACTGGAGCAAACTTTGGAACTGTTTGGCAAGGAAGAACATTCCAGCACCTCTGATTCATGATATACAGAGCTTCTGCAAGTCTTGCAGAGATTATGTGAGAACAGCAAACCATAAGTCAGAAGAGTTCAGGACCACCAATGGTGTAAGACATGGTGCTATCCTGTCATCTTATCTTTTCATGGTCCTCATGGACGATGTCATCAAGGCAAGTAAGGAGAGAGCAAGAAATTATTCAGTGGGGTACTGGAAGATGAGACAGGTCTGTATTTCAGAGCTGGCATTTGCTGATGATGTTGCCCTGATTGCTAAATCAGAGGTACATCTCCAATCCAACCTGCAAGTCTGGAAGGAACAGCTGGAGAAGAGAGGGATGGTTACAAGCAGCTCTAAAACAAAATCCATGGTGATATCACGAGTAGAAAGAAGACATCAGATTAAGCTGTGAGAACAGGTCCTGGAGCAGGTCGACCATTTTAATTACCTTGGAGCTATTATAGACCGAAAGGGAGGCATCAAAGAAGAGTTGGCCACTCAAAAAGCAGCAGCGTGGAGACTTTTTCAGGTCATAAATCGAGGATTCCTCAGCAAGAGAGAGGTTGGTAAGAAAACGAAGATGGCTGTATACCGCTCCACCTATGTCCCAGTCTTGACATATAGACGCGCGTCGTGGGCAATGGCCACAACCCACAAAAGCCAGATCCAAACCTCAGAAATGAGGTATCTGAGGAAGATGGTTGAAGTAACGCGAAGAGACATGGTCCGCAACCAGACGATACGTCAAGGCCTAAAACCCACCCCCTGCAGACCCAAGTAGAACAGTCCCAACTAAGATGGTTTTTCCATGTCTGCAGAACGGGAGAAGATCGGCTGCCACGACAAGCATGGGAAACAAAGAGCCAGGGATCCAGACCTCCAGGACGACCCAGAGTCTGCTGGGAGGACAACATTAGACAATCTTTGAAGGACCGGTCTAGAATGGAACCAGGTCAGGAGGAAGAATTGACAACGTAGAATCTTGATTGTGAAGTTCCAAAATCTGTGCATATCTCTGCCGACAGCGTGCTTTACGTACATCTTCAACCACGCTTTTACTAGGATTAAACTTATGACAAACTCCATCTTTGGCAACTGCTTGATTGGCTAGTATTCGATTGGAAACTGCTTCACAAAAAAGCTTGTTGGTTTATTTAGTTTTAACTGTTAACCTTCGAAAGCACTCTTTCGACGCATGCTGAGGAGTGAGGTAGTGCCATAAGCGAGCACATGAGGTCTGCCAAAACATCAAATTTCTTCTGGTTATTAGCATCTGTTACTTGTTGCATTCCCAGCCAGAATGCGGGCGGATCCTCATCCACCAGATGTCCAAGATTTTTTCGGTACGATGCCAGTTCTCGCCATTGATCAGACAGACGATCAAGTCTCTCTTCTGAAACAACTGCTGGGAACTGCGCTGCTAATGGAATGACAGAATGTTTGTTGATCCCGAGAGCTTGCTTTGGATCCAACTGCTGCATTTGCGCCACAACACTGTTTTGTTCAAGTGGGAATCTGAGTCGTATTTGAGTACAACGTTCAATCAGGTATGCCAATACATCCTTGCGAAACCAGTGTTCTTCTTCTTCTTCTTTGTTCGTCTTGAAAAGGACGTTGCTTGCGTTGTGTCCGTTTACAGCGAAGCTGCAATATTTACGCCTTTCGGCCGTCACATCCGACTTCAGCACGACATTTTTGGGACCGTTATAGCCTTCCGTCTTCGATCCCTACTCTCTCAGCCAGACTGCAGTAATGCAGCCTGTTTCCAGGACCACCACTTGGAGGTGGAGTAGGGTCTTGGTCAGCTCTGGTCATCGTCTGCAGGATTTGCCCTGCATCGCCGACGTTGTCCACTAAAGCTTCGGATTGGAAATACAAGCACAAGTGCAGCGATTCCCATTGCTCAAGGATCCTCCCAATGACTGCTTCCCGAGACAGCCAGCGTGTTTCACACAGCTTCAACACTTTATGTTTCTGGGTCTGAACTACATCTTGTATTAACTGGAACTGGAGATTTCTTTTACTACTACGCGAAAAATAGAAGCAGACATTCTTTATGAAAATTTCAAGCCAAGATGGTAGGTCGTTGCTGGCAGCATTTGCACAAAGTGCAAATGAATGACAAACACAGCCGAGAACAAAGACATGTGGAATCTCTTTCTTCAGCGGTGCCCGTAAACCACATGCAGTCCCCATCATAGTGGCACAGTTGTCTGCAGCAAAACAAATGACGTTACTAAGCGGGATTGCATGCGTGCTCAACAATTTCTTAACAGCTGTAAACATGCCAAGACCAGTCCCATTCTCCACCTCAATGAGGTCTAACAGTGAATCAACTACTTTTCTTGTTTTTGTGTCACAGAATAGCACAACGACTGCCAACATCTGGTTCTAGAAATATCAGTACTCTCATCAACGATTATTCAAAATTTCTGATTTCTGCAAATGCTTATAACTTCAAGCCGCTCAAAATGAGCAATGCCGTACTGCATCACATAGGCAGCCTTGGTGCGCTTCATTGACATTTTTTGAGCAATTGTGCTGTCCGGAAACATCTGCTTGCAACATTCAATCAAATGACCAGCTTGCGAAAACGGAGTATTATGTTCTTCCATGAAAGCCGACCACAGTATCTCCGCTTTAGCAATTTTGTCTTGGAGACAGGGCTCTTCTGGTTTGATGAAAAACTTGTTAATGTTCAGTGTTTTGCTTTTGACTTCGAAGTTTTTCATGTGCTTCTGTGTACTTTTATGTGTCAATAAAGCTGTTTTGTTGGCATTAGTTAATGTACAGGAACAGACCGTACAAATCACAGCATAGCGATTGTCAGAGTCCGGCTGTATCCAATCCTTCAGTTCGCTGTCTGTTAGCCATTCCGCACAAAAAGCCTGCTGATACCATGGGTTCACTTTTTTACGCGGGGGCGTGTGTGTCGTCATGCTACCACAACTACCTAGCGTACCTTCATCATCGCTCATTTTATAATCTTTCAATAACAAAAAAAAAAACAATATGCTGTTTATCTGCTTAAGTCTAAAATTTAAAAAGAATACTTTAAAACACATCGAAAAAATGACCGAGTATTGTAGATGACAGCCATTAACAGAATAACAGGAAATAGATAGCTGATGTAAACGAGTAAAAAAAAAGAACAGCATCATTGATGTGGTTAAAAACAAGAATTAAATTTAAGTGGAATAAACAATATATAGCACATAATTTTTTACATTTAATTATAATATAAATATAATGTATAATGCTCAGTGCACAGAATATACATACATTGTAAATGCCAATTGTCAAATATACCCAGATTAATGCAGATTTGGAAGAAAAAAAAATACCCAGAAACCCAGACGGAAGCCAAAAAAAAACCAGATCTAGTAAAAAATATCATACTGTGGCAAATCTGGTCTTTTAAATAGCTAAAATATTTTATTTGTTAGTCTTTGATGTCATTCTCTATTTCCCAGATTTCGTTCTGTGCTAAAGTGTTCCTGTATTTTTTTTTTTGGTCATCATTTTGCTCACTCTAAAATAGCCACACTCAACACACTCTACAACGTACACATTCAAAGCTCACTACAGTTTATAATTTTCAAGATCAGAACACTCTTTACAATAAAACACTATCAGAAGACCCCAATAGACTACATCCTAAATATACACTTTATATTCTACACTCTGAATAAACGCGATACAACATTTTCTCCCAAGATACGTTACTATTTTCCACTCTATGCACTCTTTACAGTTTACATTTACACATTCTCTAAAATCTACACGCCCAGTACACTCTATACAATCGCCACTCTCAATCCAAACTCCACAGAGAACACTCTAAAAACCAAAAAAAAAGAAAAAAGAACACTGTACAGAGATATCAAGGCACTCTGTAATTTACACAGCCAATGCATTTAAGACAATCTATACAGTTTTCGCAATCTTTGATCAGGAATTCACCCTAGCTGAACTACAATCCAGTCTAATAAAAACCAAACTCATAAAAAAAAAAAAAAAAAAAAAAAAAAAGCACCACGGCTAACCAAGTTACCAAAGACAGGTTTGTTAAACTTGGGGAAAAGGGTCTACTGAGGATCTTGGACTTCATAAACAAGTCATGTAGAAATAGCGCTGTACCTACAGAATGGAAAACGGCTAACATTATCCCAATTCTCAAAAATGATAAACCTCCAGGCGAAACCAGTAGCTACCGGTACATCTCCCAGACTTCTTGCATTGGAAAAATGACGGAACTTGTGATAAATGCACACCTCTTCTGATGGTAAGAAAAAAGGTAAACTCTCTGTCCCATCAAAGCAGGATTTAGAAGAGGAAGACAGACTATCGACAACAAATTGCTGATGCTTTTCAGAATAAAACAGTATAGTCGTAGAGAGGAGACACCTTAGAAGCTGGTACTGCGAATTACCATCTAGACCAGCCTTCTTCACAGTCTGACTATTACATATGACAATCATACACCATTGCTCATTTCTGAGAATGGGGTATTGCTTTTAAGACCAGTACTCTTATCTGGCATATATTCAAAGTATCATCTGATACATCCTTCTATCGTCTAATCTAGTCTACTAAATTAACATCTCTTTACAGCTCTTCAGAACTATGTGGGTCGGAGTGTTAAAGCATTTCTCTCCCCAGCGTGTTTTAAAATATCAATTTAAAAATTTAAAAGCGTGACCTCTTCCACATTTGTCGTAATACTTCCGACTGCACTTTTATGCAAACTCACAAATACATCGGTGAACTCATTTCCTGGACTAATACCTTCCGCCCATATTGTCTCCTCTAACACGTTATCTGTAATATTGATATAGAGATGGTCCAGCGGAAGCGATTACATATGTCACCTGTATTTGCGTACATTCCTCAGACGAATTTCTAAGACAGCGAATCTGGCTTTCTTTCCATCGATCGTGCGTTACCACCTTGTGTCAACACAGATCGTCTTAATCAAAGGTGGCTAGACGACTTAAGGGATAAAAGTATTATCCGCTGACCTGTCTATTAGCCTGGCCTTATTACGATAAGTGTATAAAATGTGCCAAGTAATAGGACGATAAGTGAGAAAAATGAAGAATTATTTGATACTGCCGGAGAGAACGACAGTTATGACAAGTACACATCTGATTTCACCACAAAGACACTTTACAATGTCCACGTTCAACATACTTTGTGTATCCACATTCAAGACACCTTACAATGTCCACATTCAAGACACTTTACAACGTCCATATTCAAGACACTTTACAATGTCTACGTTCATAATACTTTCTGTGTCCACCTTCAAGACACTTTACAATATTAACATTCAAGACACTTTACATTGCCCACGTTCATAACACGTTCAGTGTCCACATTCAAGACACTTTGCAATGCCCACATTCATAACACTTTCAGTGACCAATGCCCACGTTAAAAACACTGTCATTTTCCACATTCAAGACACTTTACAATGCCCACATTCATAACACTTTCAGTGTCCACATTCAAGACACTTTGCAATGCCCACGTTCGTAACACTTTCAGCGTCCACGTTCTAGACACGTTACGATGTCCACATTCAAGACACCAATCAATTTCTATATCCACGATACAGTCTCTTGATTCAAGGCACTTTACAATCTTCGCAGTAGAGTTCCTTTCAATAATATTTTCATTTCCCCCACAAGCATTATTCGATTTCTGACTACTCTACGGAACCTTTTTGCACCTGGACTTGTCATTTGTAAACTTACCATAACCGCTGACACGGTTCAACATTCTTTTGAAGCCGATTTACAACCTTCCAGGTGGCAATATATACGCGCGGTCTAGCCGCAGCGGTATCTAGTCGGTCCTCCTGTTATCAGGGGCGAGACGGTTGCTTGGACTGAAATAACCTAGGTGTGACATATTAAATCTATTTAAGAAAAAGTGACATGTTGGAACTCATTTTTGTAGTTGATCTAAGAAAAAAGTTTTATCAACAATTCTATTTGTGAGACTTTAGAATAAAGAGTAAAGGGCATATATTTTTTTTATGTTTTCGTTTAAGTTCTCTTTTAATACGTACACAAATATGCTCTTTTTTGGGTTATAGATCCAGCATAGTCTGAGCTCATGCCACACGGCCCAATACCATGAAATGGTATCTGGACGTATCATCGTAATGGCACTGCAATGCTTGGGCTGCCAGAAGATTTCCTACCAGCCGCAGGTAGAATCCAGATATGTCTTGCCCTAGCAATAGGGAAAATAAGTTGGGTGTTTCTGCGTCTCAACGAGATACGAAGCCCATGTAGGGTTCACGCAGCTGATTCCACGTAACCAGATTGTCTGCTGGTTATGCAGAGTTCTCTTCGGCTTTAGGTAAGTGACCAAAAGTTAAAAGCAAAGGATGGCCATGTCCGGAGTGCCTACTGGTTCCCACATCCTCAGGCCTGTTGAGTACAATTCTGGCTCATTTCCAACCACAGAGGAGTATGTGCGATGTTAGATCACCGGGTTTGTTAACGAGGTTTGCTCCTCTAGTTCATTTGAATTTAGCCTGGGGATTCGCACCCCCAGTTACCAGGCCCACCTCGAGAGAGTGTAGCTCTTCATCCCTCACAACGGTGATGAGAAGTCATGTTAGATCAAGAGGCTGACACCGTAGTGGTCACTTTTTTCATTAAGAATACCCCCCCACCAAAAAAATAAAAAAATTCACGAGCTCTATGTCGTGATTTGAATGAAATTTCCGCTACATTTAGCCAAGTGGTCTACCCTGTCTTATTCTCTATTTTTGTCTACGCCCACTTATAGCTCCTAATAGCGCTATTTCTAGCATTGGTCAAGTCAACCTTACGTTGGACAGGCTAAATTCCACCCCTCTGCACGTGGACAGCGGCATCTAGCTAAAGGTCCTTTTATTCTACCTTTCTTGTAGAGAACGGCTAGTTCCCTGTTTTCTTTGATTTACAGAGAACCCGTGGATACGGGGGAAAACCTTTACCTTCCATTTTTCCGCCCTCGTCTAGATTCTCGAACATGGTGCTTCATATTTTTTTTATCTTTTTCCTGCATCTAGGAAACTTTCCCCTCGACCTTACGTCTGGTTGTTCTATTACATCTATTGCACGTGCAAAAGCCACCTGCAGACTTTATCCTGCTATTTATAAGCGAGGTGTCTTTATCACTCAGTACCACTGTCTAAAGAAAATTCTGTCACTGGACAAACTGATATTCTGCACCTGAGCTAATAGTAGTTGTAGTGCAGGGATTATTCTTAACTCGAGCCTTGTGTCGTGAAATATTCTAATCCCCATATATAAACTAAAACGTAAATGCAAAGCCTAACAAATAAATTTAATAAAAGAAAAGAGAAATGGTAAAAGAAACAGTGCTGTCACAATGACTATACGCAAAATCCCCCATGTGTTCTCATTCGTCTGCAAATTGTAACGCTTTCACGTTGATAGTAAAAGCCTACTGTATTATTACCCGCTTTCTTCAATGAAACGTGTACTGTATTTCTTGGAACAACCTTGAGATACGCAAGCTGATCAATGACCTAGATTTAATATTTCATTCATTCCATACACGGCGTAACTAAAAGACAGATAAAGCAGGAGAGAGAGAGGGACGAATGACGGCAGGAAGCATGCAACACTACACGCGTCGCGCGATTAATAGTAACGCAAATCCCACGTGTAAGGCCACTAGCAATAACTTTTTTTCATATAGTCAGTGAAAAAGAAACACTACTACAAGAATCAGGTTTAAAAATATGAAAAATGCTTATTAGGAAATATGAAATTCTACTGATTTACATCTAAGCTCCTGACTTTAGTATGACATAACAGTGGAAAAGGCAGGACATGTGGCGGTTCTAAACAACGAAAAGGAATAAAGAACAAATATACGACTATCTTTGGAAAACACATATTTTGAACGCAGCCACTTAGCTCTTTTAAATTTGTATATTTGGGTTCCTTAGGGCTTGCTGACAAAGAATATGTAAAACGTTACGCAAATAGTCTAGGAATTACCAAATTATTACCAAAATAAAATAGTGGGGGTGCCTGACAGCATGAAATCATTTCTGCTCATAAAATATTTTTATAACGTGTTTGAAAAAACATTACGTTACGGAAATAGCCTACCATGTTAACTCCTATTTGATTGGAGCGCAACAAATATAAGACTAAACACGATTGGTCGGGCTATAAATACTATCTTGTGTTGTCAGGGGAAACGTGAAAAGGAGTACTTTTTTGAAAAGATGTGTAGACATGGTTTGATTGGGTAGAGCTGCGAATATACTCAATTCAGAGCGTCTGTTCCTTGCCACATCTTGTAATAAACCTACTAAGAAGCAGTGCGTTGAGCACCAGTGTATATTTTTTATAAAATAAAGCCTGGGACATCGGCAGATCGGAGTTGTGCTATATTCCTTGCCAGTCAACGAAACTGTTTATTATTATTTCCATGAATTGTGGTAAGCTTGAAGTATTCAATATCTTTTAATGAAAATTGAATGTAAATTGATAATTTATGTCTGTATATATATATGTAGTTCAGTAGCGAACATAGCATGTTCTACAGGACTGTCCTCTGTATGACCAGTTAAGGAAGATATACTGGCCGAATGACTCAACACTAAACTCAAAGCTATATGGAGTTAAAGAGGAACTTCAAACAACAGTCGAATTCATCATGAGAACTCGTCTGACGGTGTAATCATCAAAGATGCGATCGCAAGAAGAAGAAGAAGAAGAAGTAGCGAACATGATGTAAAGCCTATAGTGCTCCAGCCTGAACAGAAGGTGTCGGAGGAAAGTAAAACTGCATGGAATGGCCAAACAGTACACTGACACCTAGATTATTGACTAGAAAGAAATAATGCTGGAATTGCAGAGGCGTAGTAACCATTAGGGAGGGAAATACTGGTATAAAGTATTTCAGATGAAGCTGACAGTTGGCCTAACGCTCTGAACTCAATGTTTGTGACGTATTGTGCTCAGTGTAGGAATCGAGTATAAATTGGTTATGAAGTAGGAGGTACAACCTTCTTGTTTCAGGGACCGTGGTCTTAAAGTTATTGAGCAGCACCTGGTCAGAGCTTTGCTGAAGCCAGAGGCGGACAGCATACTCCTTGGTCCATATAGCAACCAGTGGGGTGACTCCAGAACTCATTAAAGTAATCGAGCAGAGGAGTCTTTTACTGCAGTCATCACTAAAGATAAGAGAGTGTGGCCATGGAGCTCAACATTATGTACCCCATCTTAAAATGACATTGTAAAATAAAATTAAGAGGGGAATTTAATTGTTTTAATACCAGGAACTGAGAACATCTCCAATACTAGTTCCAATAGAAACAAACTATTGAAGTCATGATGACAAATACCAACAGAGCTTGAACAAAACAAAACCAGTATTACCTCATATTACCACTACACAACTGACACACATAGGATACTATTAATAATATATGTCACTACAAGAATCATATTAATAAATTCTGTACATATAACTTGTAATTAAAATTGATTGTGATTCCTGGTTCCCTTTGTATTTGAATCAGGACACATATACATTCATGACAGCACTGAATACATATTGTTATTTGAAAAGTTATCAGTGACTCCTTTAAGATATCCTCGTAGAGTGTTGTATGTATGTGAGTGTCACAGTGTTGTCAAGTGTGGTGGAATAAATTAAATTGTTAATCTGTCTGTCGTTGTTATGACTTACACTTCATCATACACATACCCTAGACATATAACGTAGTCATCACACTATTCCAGAATAATTCTGACTGAGGTATACATATGTGGCAGCAAGTAAGGTTATCTATAATACACTACTCTTATTAGATATAGATACCTTCACAGCTGATCTCAGTCAGTACACTAAGTCCCCTATAAATATTTATAACATCCCACTTTACCACACCTTGGTCACAATGTTGTATTGTGCTTCCTGATTAGATTGCTCCTTTTAGTTGGATTACAACTTCCACATATTAATATTACACGGCAGTCCAGATCATACTGCCAGTTTCAGCATGTACGGCTGCGTCGTGGACAACGTAAACACAGCCTATTGTTCGAAATTACCTGTCATTCCAGCATATACGGGCTGCCTCCTTTGCCATCCAGTAATTTCGGCACTATTGGCAGGCCCATTTTCGTCCTGTAAACTCAGAGTATACTGACGTAACGCCAGAGAGGATTCGCCTATTACTGGTATTCGTCCCCTGTCTGGGAGATCAAGTCTTCATTCTCTAGCATAACAGGCGCACGTGCAGGCTCTCCTGGATATTCATTTACCAGCAGTAGTTGTTCTCGGTTGGATAAATCAGTGGGTGCAAGTGGTTCAGCACTCGTTTTAATCTCAGTCACCTGCTAATGTGGCCACCAGCCACAAGAAATTGTGAACTCTTTGGATTGATACAAAGCTGTTACAGAAAGAGCCTTAGAATACCAAATTAGGTGGAACAGTGCTGTGCTATCTTTTCTAGCTGAAGAATAAATTTACCGACCAGGATTTGCTAACTTTACAGGAGGCCATTTTCTTCACGAAAGCTGGGGACCTACCCTTTTAGTTAGATTATCTTGGTGGTGAGAAAGTGTACGGTGTGTTGGTGGTTTGGAGTGAGACGTTTTGTCTGAGAGATTGAGTGAAGTACTTTTCTGAGATTGTGACATATAATCACTAGCCTATCAGAGCTAGTGAAGTTATTATTTTATATTGGTATTCTGGTTTCTTTAATAAATATGTTTATATGTTCTAAGCGTCAGAATTCATTCAATTATAACTGCCACTTGATGTTTGCTGTTGTAGTCCTTAATGTAATAGATTTTTCTATTTTTGCATGAGCGGACGGAGAAGGGTATGACATTTTAAAACATAGTCAGGAGTATTGCTGAGAAGTAGATATTTGATTATATCTCTTTTCTTTCCAGAAGTCATATCTCTCTCCATATTTTCATTAGTGACTTTAATTTTCTCTACTTCCACATTACTCATTCATAATCTGTCTAAACTCAGACATCCTCTATTTCCATACTCGCGACACTCTAGGATGAAGTAAGGGGAAGAAACCCCACTACTCGCGTCAACAACACATCGTAACCCCTGTTTTTGTATCAGACTTGGGCTTAAACATGATCTTTCAAGTTTATGTTCTAAAGAGAGAGTGTGACGTACAATGGAAAAAAGAGCCTACAGTAATCTGACAATCTTTTGTGACCTCGTAGCGTTCTAGGATTTGCTAGCAAAACCATGCATTTACAGCCTATGTCTACTCACTTTTCGTCACGCCTCTTTTCTTTGAACATAAGCAAACGAAGTGTTTACAAACTTTCGTGACCTGCCCGTCATAACAGGTAGCGAATCTCGTTTGTTTACCTCGGCTCCTCACGCGAGCTTATCTGTCAATCGTACGATACCTGACAGACCGCACGTGAATAACACACAATCCTTTGAAGTTCGTGATCAGAAAAAGTCAGAAACCCCTGGGCTCTTTGATCTTTGGAAGCGGGCATTCGTACAGAGAAGACCCGTTAGACGTAAGAATTCTTCTGATGTCGGTTAGTAACGCTCGACGAAAGACCGACAATAAGCCTTTATCTGGGAACTCTGTTCTGATTCTCCGTTACTCACACAATAGTGCAACAAGTAACATCATCTATAGATCAGAGAAATATAATGATATATAAACTGTGTTTTCGTAAACCTGCTATCAGTTGTCACTCAGAATTTTTGGATAGTCTAAGCACGTAATTCTAGAACCATTGTGGAAAATGTGTTAATAGCATTCGTTTTGGATTATCATTCTGATTTTCTGACCTGATCAAGGACGACCAGCGGTGTTTTCTTTTTTTCTTTTACTGATTGGTTAATGTTGTCTCCGTTCTTGGCTTGTGCGTCACCAATTTCATTGGTGAGCACGTATTTGCCAACGATACATGAGAAACATTTTAACGTGTAAATTTAACTGGACTTACCAAACCCAGCAATATTTTTCAATTTTATCAGCCCACTGGGGTGTGAAAAAAATAACATTTATTCCCGACTTCTGACAGTCGTATTCAAGCGTAGCATCCAGAATTTACGCTGTTGCAGAATCGGTAATCTACCATAGAGCTAGCCGATAGGATTATTATCATTTATCAATTGTAACATTTTTAGTAACTAGGTGTTTCCCAATACTGGAAGTATTTTCCTCCTATAACTGTGAACCCCAAGATCACGTTTCTACATCAACTATTGGCGGTGACATTTTGTTCATCCAGGAAAAACCCACACCAGATTCGGCGTTCACCTCACTAGTCTTTGTTAGAGGATGGACTGGGGCCGATTTGGGAAATAAACCTGACATTTTATATGGTCAGGAAAAATTGTAATTCCAAGGGATATCACCAAGAGTAGGTAAGAGTGATTGAGTGGCCACTGTATGAAAGAGAGAGTAAATATTTTTCTTTGTTACAGGGACTTTACAAAAACTGGTTTTGCTTAAACTTGTTAACTTTACTGGGTAGCCATAGTAAGAACTTGTTTACTTTACTGTCTGTAACATAGTGCAAACCTTCGACCTATGGGTTATTAACTTTTTGGGTTTTTTCTTCATAGGGGGAGGGCACATTTATTCTGCTATTTTATATGTATGTAAATCTTATTTCATTTGATCTTTCTTGAGATATTTGATGTTGTCAAGTTTAAATGATAATAAACAACAAAGAAAAAGAAACAACTTTATGTGTTGGTCAGACCCATACCCAATTAACCGTAGTCTTTCACGTTTGTGTGTCTTATTGTCACATAGCTGTGTGTGTGTGTGTAGTTAAACTTATATTTATATGTATGAGGAGGGCAAGGTTGTCTTGTACTAACTTATCTTTTTCTTCTTCTTTGATCCATAACCACCAACCGTCAAAGCAGTCAGCGGCCATCACGCCTGGTGGCATCTTGTAGGGCAGCAACAAACTGATTCCACTTTGCTCGGTCGGCGGCCATCCTTCGTACAGTACCCCAACTGTGGTTCATTCTTTGCATTTCAGCTTCCACAGTTCTCCGCCAAGTAGGTTTTGGTCGGCCTCTCTTTCGCCTTCCCTCGGGGGTCCATAGCATAGCTGTTCTTGCGATGGTATCAGGGTCCCTTCTGAGGACGTGGCCAAACCAACTCCAGCGTCTGCCAGCTATGATGGTGTGCATGTCCTCCTGGCTACTCCGAATAAGTAGTTCTTGGTTGCTGATGGTGTTTGGCCAAAAGATTCGGAGAATTTTCCTTAAACAGATTGTGTGGAAGGAGGACAGTTTCGACATTTCCTTCTCTGTTACTCTCCAGCATTCTGCACCATAGAGAAGCACAGAAAGTACACAGCTCTCACACAGTCTTAATTTGGTGTTTGTGCTGTACTGGGAAGACTTCCAAATGTTGTTGAGAACAGCAAAGGCTGTTCTTGCTTTATTCATTCTGTTGTTAATGTCCTTGCTTGTTCCGCCGTCAGGTGTTACTATGCTTCCTAGGTAAGTAAATGTGTCTGTCTGTTCTAACTTCTGGTTCCTTACTGTTGTTGGCTCAGGATTGCCCACATTTAGTGTCATGACCTCTGTCTTCTTCAAATTGATGTTCAGACCAACTTGCTGGCCATACTTATTCAGTCTATCAGTTTTGTCTTGAATGTGCTGATGTGAATGCGCGAGTAGTGCAGTGTCATCTGCATATTCCAGGTCTTCCAGTGTAGAAAACGTTGTCCATCTAATTCCTCTTGGACTGCCCTCCGTTGTCTGGCACATCACCCAATCTATGACTGTCAAAAATAATGTTGTTGACAAGGGGCATCCCTGTCGTACTCCTGTTTTCACTTCGAAAGTTACATTACTAAATCCAACTCTGCACGTAAAGTTAGAATAGAGGCTTTTTATGATGGAAACAATGCGGCTGGGAATTCCATAGGCCCTCAGAATTTTCCATAGGCTGTCCCTGTGTATGCTGTCGAAAGCCTTTTCAAAATCAACAAAGTTAATGTACAGCTGTCTCTGTCATTCTGAGCACTGCTCCATAATGTTCCTGAAGGTAAATATATGATCTGCACATCTTCTGTTCCTTCTGAAGCCCGCTTGTTCTTTCCTCAGTTTATGGTCAACTGCTTTTGAAATTCTCTGGATGATTATCCTGCCTAGTATTTTGCTGGGAACTGAGAGGAGGGTAATTCCTCTCCAGTTGTTGCAGTCTGCAAGGTCCCCCTTCTTGGGCAATTTGACAATTATTCCTTTACTCCCACTCTGTTGGTGTTGTCTCAGTTTCCCAGACTTGTGCAAATAGTGGTTCTAATAGTTCTGCTGCTAGTTCAGGGACTGTGTGATGATGTACATTGATACACCGATAGAATTATTAATTGTAAGTATAAAAATAAAGTAGAAATGAAAAAAGTGGAGTTATGAAGTTTCGTCTTCACCCACGCCGCAAGCGCGTTGATTTTAGCAGACAGTATTGTGAAAAAGATGGTACCATCGTTTTCTAGTTTCCTTGAAAAACTATTTATAACATGACACGAAAAGCCTACTCGTTCAGACGGAGTGAAAGAGGGGAGAGATAGAAAAATGATACCGTCTGCACGCGTGGTGGGAATCTAAAACCTAGCAAAAACGCGATAGTGTCGTTAGCCGTTTGAAAATACGACACAAATTCAAAATATGTTCAGCAATTGGGTCACGCAAACAACCTTAGCTCTTATAAAACTGACGTATTTCTGACGTAATGCGGGAGACTATCGTTTTTAGTTTGAAAATAGCGGTAGAAAGAAGTGAACAGGTGGTAGTTTATAGATTTCAATATTATTGAAGACTAACATGGAAAAAATTATGGAATTTTGAACCATTATACATAGGCTCATAAAACTTATATATTCGGGTGCCATAGTGTCTCCTGACAAATAGTATGGTTTCATTTACCCTATAGCCCAACTAACAGCCAAGATATGGTCATAATACTAGATAGTTACAGACACATTGACTAACACACTAGTGTTCTGACATTCGCTATCGGTAACGTATTTTTGCACGAGTTGTTGAAAAGAGGCATGAGAGGGTAGGGCAAAGTCCAAAAGAGGGGAACGTTAGGACTGAGGTAATATGATTTGGAGCGGAGTTTGAAAGGGGGAAAGAAATTATTAGATAGCTCAAACTGAATATTTTTTTTTGTGGTGTTTGGCCAAAACCAAGTCCATTTTTGACGAATGCAAAGTTCGGACGGACAGAAGTACACTAACATTGGACCGAAATCGGACCTTAGATTAAAAAATTTGAATTGACAAACGTAGTAGTTAGATCTCATTGGTCGAAACAGTTTAGATTATTGGGAAAGTTGAAGGCTCGGTGCCATTTTCACGAAGACTGTTCATAGAAGCAGGACGCTTGAGAGCTGAGAAGTGAGTCGTGCCTTGAATATAGATATAATTTATAACAAGTATAAGGGCGCCATAGTCGAGCAAGCAGTACATCTGAGGTTGTGCTAATTCAATGTTCCTGTGTGTTTATTCTTTGAATTGTGGTAAGACCGAAATTATTAACATTATTTATACTATTAATTATGTTGTTTGACTTGGGTAATGAAGAAAACATTACGACTGTAAGTAAAGAAGTCATTAGTAGACTTATACAAGCTTATTTGTTGCTCCACCATGTTATCAAGCTACCAGAGAGGTAGTAATAAAATATTTATAGGTTGTCACCAGGAATCACATCACGTATCACATTGTATGGAAAAAGATCATTGAGAATGGCAGAGGCGTTGCAGACATTAGGGAGAGGAATATGAAAACTTGTACAAAGTGTTACCTCATTTCATGGAGATGTGCTGAGTTGGTCAGAGAGATCTGATCCAGGTCTTTTAGGTTAAATATTGTATTGTTTGTAAACTTGATGGATTAGGTATTATGCTAAGACAAAACATAATTTTCATGTTACAGGGTTTTTGTCTGGCACTAGTCAGGTGCCAGATTCCTGTGTGGAAAAGTTACTCCAGCAGAGATAGAGGTACTCGCGGCCTACCCTATTTCTTTTGGGACAAGATCAACAGTGGCTGTTGGCAGACCATACATCTATGTTCAATCCACCAGTGTCAGTTAAGTAAACAAGCCCTGGCACGAGGAGAATTTATCAACTTTTCCACTTCATAAACTTGAAAAGGAAATATAAATAAAGACTATCTGTCCAGAAGTAAAGTGTATCCAGAGAAAAGAAACATTGTGACAAAGACTGGGCGTGATGTTAACACCCCAACCAGCCAGCTCATAACACTGTAGAAATAGCTAGAAAATGTTACAATACCATAAAAACTACAATATATATATATATGATTAAGGACAAATTGTCCTCTTTTAGTTAATTAAATATGCCTATTATTTATGTATATATATAAATTGATCTCATGTGATTTGACAGTCCTAACCAAAAGAATCTTAGGTATAGGACTAATAAAGTTAAAGAAAAAATTGTATATTACTAACTTTTAACAACCGGTGTTGGTTGATTTGATCACATAGATTAATATTGGTGTTTGTGTGTGTGTTTGTGTAAATTAATTACCATCACACCACACCTGCATTACCCTAGACATTAAACGTAGCTATCAGACATACTAGTCAAGAATAGGTCTGATTGAGGTCATAAGGTGGTAGCAGAAAGGTGTCCTGATAACTCAACCCAATTTTTGTTACAATCAGGGACCTTCACAGCTGACCTCATTCAGTACAATAGTACTACAGAACAACAACATTGCATAACATCAAAAACCACCACAGTCTGTCTTGAATAGCTCAGCATTTAGATTGTCTTGACCAGGCGCTTTTCCATTCTTTAGCCCTTTGATAGCTGTGATGATTTCTTCTTTTCGTGGAATGTCTGTATTTACATCTAAGTTACTTTCAGCCTCAGGAACATTCAGCTGAGTCTCTGGTGGTTCCTTATTCAGTGTTTCTCTGAAGTGCTCTGCCCATCTTGTTTCCTGCCCCTGTGCTGTGGTGATGAGATTTCCTTGCTTGTCTCTTACTAACGCTATGTTGTTTGCACCTCGTTTTCCACTGATAGTTTTAGTTATTTTGTAGACTGTCCTCTGTTCATTTCTCAGTGCTGCCTCTTCTGCCTGTCTTGCAAGGTCATCCAGAAATGTCCTTTTGTTAGCACGGGTTTGACATTTTACTTCCTTGTCCAGCTGACTGTACTGTTCACTGTATATTGCCTTTAACCTGGGAGACTTAGCTTCTGTTTTCTTCCTTTTCATTTCCTTTCTCTTCGCTACGGTGTTTAGCGTTTCTGGTGTTATCCAGTCTTGGCTCTTTCTTTCCTGGAATCCCAAGCATGACTTGCTGCTTTCTTTGTATATTGTTGAGATGGTGTTGAATTTCTGGTCGACATCGTCGGTCTCTGTTCTTTCCTGGCTTTTGGTAATCAGATATCGTCTCTTTACGTCAACCACGAACACTTTTCTGGTGAGGGGGTCCTTAAGTTTCGTGATGTTGTATCTTTTCTGTGTGACTACAACTGGTCCAGCAGCTCTGAGTTTCACCTTCAGTCTTGCTACTACTAGGTGATGATCACTTCCCACATCTGCACCTCTTCTTACTTTCACGTCTTGTAGTGCATGTCTCCATCTGCCATTGATCATTATGTGATCTATCTGGTTTTTGTCTCGTCCGTTTGGTGATTCCCATGTTAACTTGTGCACTTCTTTGTGTTGAAAAAGTGTTCCTCCAATGACCAGGTTGTTAATACTGCAGAAGCTTATTAATTTGTCCCCATTCTCATTTGCTGTTCCACTGCCGCCTTTCCCCATTACTCTTTCGTTATAATTATTGTTTGTTCCAACTTTCGCATTTAGGTCTCCAATTACTATAATAAGATCGTACCTGGGTACAGTTTCCATTTCCTTTTGTACCTGTTGATAGAACTCGTCCTTGATCTCTTCATCGCTGTCGTTTGTTGGTGCATAGCATTGTATAATTGTGGTGTTGGTGAATCTCCCTCTCAGTCTTGCTCTTATTAGTCTGTTGTTAATGGGTTTCCATTCCAGTAAAGACCTTTCCATTCCTTTCTTCAGGATAATGGCTACACCTTCGTTGTGCTGACCATCCTCTCTACCAGAATAAAGTACTGTTTCTCCTGTAGCTGTTCTTATTCTCCCCATCCCTGTCCATCTGCTCTCGCTTATTCCCAGGATATGTAGTTTGTAATTCCTCATCTCTGCTGTGATCTGTCTCAGCTCTCCTGCCTCATTCATGGTTCTGACATTCCAAAAACCAATTTTGGTTTCGTGTTTTTCGGTCTGGGCATCCGTTTTCATGCCAGTGGCTTCCTTTCGGCTTTCACCACTGTCAGTCATACGAACCATAGACTCCGGATGTCCGTCCCGCATCAAAGTTTTTTCATTCATTGCCGTTTCCGTAACATGTGCGATTTTTTTACATAGACGGGGGTGTCGGCCCTGTGCTAAAACCCCCAACCTGGAGGACCAGGGTACCAGCTTTTGCCTGACCCCTACCCACGCAGACCGGTCCAGCTTGGTTGAACCTACCAGGAGTAAAACTCCCACTGGCATAGCTCTGGGGATTGTCAGGGCACACAAGCTGCCATACCGCTACAAGGTATAGGTACCATTGATGGCAGGTACTAACTTATAGTCGTATAGATAGGCTGGAATAGAGAAACTTACTCATTCCAGAGACATATCTTCTCCTTAAGCTATCACCCGTGAAATCTATTTCTCACACCTTTTTCTCACGTACCTATTACCATCCACTCTACTCAGACGGGACAAAAATAACTCACAACCTATCAGTACGATAAAGAGAGAGAGAGGGAAACATACAGACAGAGAGAGAGAGGGAAGAGAGAGACAGAGAGAGAGAGAGAAAGGAGAGAGAGCGGATGAAAGAGAAGAAGTATGTCTGTTCTTGAAATAAGTACTACAATATTAATAATAATAATAATAATAACGTAATATCTCAAAGCCAGATACCGAAATATCATATTTAAATGGGATTTTATTTAACGTGTAACTTTAAGACACATAGACACTGTGGTAAAGTGGGATTTATAAATATCTATAGGGGACTTAGTGTACTGACTGAGATCAGCTGTGAAGGTATCTGTATCTAATAGGTGTAGTGTTTTACAGATAACCTTACTTGCTGCCACATATGTATACCTCAGTCAGAATTATTCTGGAATATTGTGATGACTACGTTATATGTCTAGGGTATGTATATGATGAAGTGTAAGTCACAACAACAACAGACAGATAAACAATTTAATTTATTCCACAGCACTTTACAACACTGTGACACTCACACACATGTAACACTCTATAAGACTATCTTAAAAGAGTCAGTTTGAAAAGTCAAATATATATGTATTAATTTCTTTACATAGAGATATCCTGATTCAACTACACGGTGAACCAGGAATCACAATCAATATTCTTACAAGTAGTATGTACACAGTTTATCAATTTACTCTTGTTATTGACATATTTTATTATTCTTATCTTATGTGTGTAAGTTGTGAAGTAGTAATATGAGTTAATACTGGTTTTGTTTTTCAAGCTAGAGTGTTGTTTGTCATCATGACTTCAAGTGTCTTATCATTGGGAAAAGTTCACAGTTCCTGTCAATTTAAACAGTTTATATTCCCTCTTTATTTACTGTCAATTTTAGAGGGGGGGGGGGGGCACATAATGTTGAGCTCCATGGCCACACTTTCTTAACTTTCGTGATGACTGCAGTAAAAGACTCCTCTGCTCGATTACTTCAATGAGTTCTGGAGCCACCTCACTGGTCGCTATCTGGACCCAGTAGTATGCTGTCAGCCTCAGGATTCAGTAACTCAGGCCAAATGCTGCCTCAATGACTTTTGACCACCGTCCCTGAAACAAGAAGGTTGTACCTCCTATTTCAAAACTAAGTCATAATCCATTTCCACAATGAGCACAATACATAACAAACACTTGTGTTCAGTGCTGTAGGCCACTGCTAGCTTCATCTGAAACAAATTACACCAGTATACTCCTTCCTAATGGTTACTACGCCTCTGCCATTCCAGCATTATTTCTTCCTAGTCCATAAGATAGGTGTCAGTGTACTGTTTGGCAATCCCATGCAGTTTTACTTTTTTCCGACACCTCCTATTCAGTTGGAGCAATATTTAGGCTTTTCTCAAGTTGGCCACTGAACTACACACATATATATAGACATAAATCATCAATTCACATTCAATTTTCATTAAAAAGATATCAAATATTTCAGCTTACCACAATTCAATGGAAATAATAAACAGTTTCGTTGACTGGCAATGAATAGGCACAAATTCCGATCTGCCTCTTGTCCCAGGCTTTTATTTTAGAAAAAAATATGCACTGGTGCTCAACGCACTGTTCTTAGTAGGTTTATTACAAGATGTGGCAAGGAACAGACGCTCTGAACTGACTATATTGGCAGATCTAACCAATCATGCCATGTCTACACATCTTTTCAAAAAAGTACCCCTTCTATTCGTTTCCCATAACAACAGAAAACTAGTATTTGCAGTCCAACTAATCGTGTTTAGTCTTACATCTCATTCCCGCCAATCAAATAGGAGTTAACATGGTAGGCTATTTCCGTAACGTAATGTTTTTCAAACACGTTATAAAAAAATTTTTATGAGCAGAAATGATTTCATGCTGTCAGGCACCCCCACTATTGTATTTTGGCCATAATTATTTTATTAACAGACTAAAGGCGTAACACATAACATATTCTTGGCTAGCAAGTCCTGCCGTACAATAATATATAAGTTAAAGCGAGCTACATTGTGGCGTTCAAAATATGTGTTTTCCAAAGATAGTCGTATATTTGTTTTTTACCACGCGTTCACTTCTATGTCATAGGGTGTCTTCTGTACTTTCAGGAGCTTAGATGTAAATCAGTAGAATTTCAGGTTTCCTAATAAGCATTTTTCATGTTTTAAAACCTGATTCTTGTAGTAGTTGTAGTGTTTTTCTGACACTGTTTATTTGAAAAAAAGTTAGTGCAGGCCTTACACGTGGGATTGGCGTTACTATTAATCGCGCGACGCGTGTAGTGTTGCATGCGTCCTTGCTTCCAGTCGTCCCTCTCTCTCTCCTGCTTTATCTGTCTTTTAGTTACGCCGTGTATGGAATGAATGAAATATTAAATCTAGGTCAGCTGCGTATCTCAAGGTTTTTCTTAGAAAGGCAGTACACGTTTCATTGAAGAAAGCGTGTAGTGATACAGTAGGCTTTTACTATCAACGTGAAAGCGTTACAATTTGCAGACGAAGTAGAAAACAAGGGGGATTTCGAGTACAGTCATTGTGACAGCACTGTTCTTTACCATTCTTCTTTCCTTTTATTAAATTTATTTGTTAGGCTTTACATTTACGTTTTAATTTATATATGTGGATTAGAATTTCTCACGACAAATCCTCCCCACTTAAAACAGACGTTATATGTCAGTCTATAATTCTATATACACATAGAGAAATTTATTATTATTTCTGGGGCTTACGGTGATTCTCATCACACGGATGGCGGCTTAAAAAATCCGCTCCCAGATTTGTTTTTCCACTTATATACTCTATGCTAAACTCAAATGGCTGCATCAATAAAGACCAACGGAGTAATCTCGAGTTCTCATGCCTAGCCTGTGCTAGAAACGATAAAGGTTTGTGATCCGTTTGCAACTTAAATGCCTTCCCATACAGATAAATATTGAATTTCTTTATCGCCCATATTACTGCAAGACATTCTTTTTCGCTAGTTGAGTAGTTGATTTCAGCTTTATTCAACTTTCTGCTAGCATATGCCACTGGGCTTAATTCCCCATCCAATGCATCTGATTTCTGTAGCAGAGTTGCACCTAACCCAATATTACTTGCATCCGTCCTTACAATGAATTCTTGACTTAAGTCAGGTAATTTCAAAATGGGTTTACTTGTGAGCTTTTCCTTCAATTCTTGGTAAGTCATTTCACATTGTGGTGTCCATGTAATGCGATCTGGATGTCCTTTACGTGTCAAATCAGTTAACGGTGCACATATGGAATTAAAGTTTTTGATATACTTCTGGTAGAAACCACATAATGAGACAAAGGATCTCACGTCCTTCTTGGTTTGTGGTCTCGGGGCTTTCTTTAGTTTCTCTAAATTCTTTGGGTCAGGGGTCATGTTTCCCTGATAAACTGTGTGTCCCAAAAATTCCAATTCTTTACATCCAACGCAACATTTGGTTGGTCGGGCTGTTAAATTCGCTTCCCTAAGTCGATTAAACAGCATATTCAGAGAGTCAATGTGTTCCTCAAATGTTTCTGTTGCTATAAGGATATCATCCATGAAATTTGTTATACATGGATTATTCAGAGGGTCCAATAATTTTCTCATCATTCTAGAGAAGACACTAGGCGCATTCTTCAATCCAAATGGCAATCTATTAAACTCATAGTGTCCTTCTGAGGTACTAAAAGCTAGGTATGGTCTAACCTCAGGCTTTACTGGAATCTGATAGTATCCTTTACTCAGATCCACTTTTGAGAAATATTTAGCTTTATTTAGTCTGGCAAACAGCTGATTTGTATCCGGCAATGGATCCACCTGTCCTTCTGTAATAGCATTCAGTCTCCTGTAATCTATACAGAGTCTATGTTCTCCAGAGGGCTTCCTTAAGAGTACAACACCGGAACTATACGAAGACTCACTGTGCGAAATAATTCCTTCCTTCAACAGATAGTCTATCTCTTCCTTCAAAGCTTTTTCCTTAGCAAAAGGAATCGAATATGGTTTCATACAGACCGGTGTGGGGTCTATCAGTTTCATATCATATTCCAATAGGTTTGTATGCCCTGGTCGGTCTGTTAACACCTCTGCATGATTATTTAGAACCTGTTGCACTCTCTCTTTCTGAGTTTTCGTTAAATGTGTACTGATTTTCACCTGTGCTGCTGTCTCACAGGGGTGTAATGGATATTCAAATGATGAAAGTGGTTCCTTTTTCATCTCCATGGCGATGGACAAGGTCAACAAGTGTGTCTCTTCCTGATGTTCTCTTTCCAAATATTTCTTCAGGAGATTCACATGATAGATTTTTTCTTTCCCCTTCTTATCTATCTTATAATTTGTTCTAGACACCTTCTCTAGAACTGTATATGGACCTTGCCATCCAATTTGTAACTTATTCTGACTCCCGGGGAGAAGAAGCAGTACCTTCTCTCCCACAGCCAAATCTCTGTCTTTCGCCTTCCTGTTATAATAGGCAGCATGTTTCTTCCTGGCTTGTTTCAAATTTTCATTGGCAAGTTTCCAGCCAGTTTTTAAACGAGTGGTCAGCTCATTCACATATTGGTATGAGGATGTAATGTTTTCCTCTGCCTTTTCATCAGTCCACGTTCTTAACAGCGCTACATATGGACCTTTAATTTTGTGGACCTATTTGTCCATGCACCGGTATGGTCTCTTCCACTCGAAGCTTTATAGTGATGATTTTTCTCCCAGAATTATCATTCACAAAACGACCGCTACCAATTTTTCTCTTGGGGCTTTCTCCCCACTTAAAATTCTTGATGAGAGATTTCCTCTCTACATCCTCTTCCTCCAGTTTGTTTAAGTCCGATTGAGGGATTTTCGGCTTATCCTGGGGTAAGACATCTTTTTGCACTCTCCGCATAGTGGCCATTGTAAAACAGTTAAGTGAAGCTTGTCCGTGAAAAGGGGCTTCCCATTCCATTTGGTCCACTTTATCAAATTTATTTTTCTTTTTATTATCAGGCCTAATTTTGCCCCGTGGCGTGTCCAGGTCCTGATCAATGTTCCCACTTGTGGGTGTTCCCTCATGTGCTATGCTACACCTTTCTACAAAATTCTCAATGTCCCATCTTGCTTTGGGCCAATAATAATTGTGAGCCACCTTTTGAATGATGGTACCTATCTTCTCATGGTCCCCATCTGGTTTCACATGTAGGCTCCTCATTAAGTCTGCCCTATATCTTTTAGGAAGTACCAGCTGTCCCTGACCTTTGGATCTAGCTCCAGTCTTCCTATACATCAACTTGTTTTTCATGTAAAAATCTCCCTTGCCTGGAGTTGTATGACAAGTTGACAATTTCCTGAAACAAGGCTTGAGGGTTTTATCCCCAGCCTGTGCCTTCCTCATCTCTTCTGGAGTGGTATCTAACATAATATCCTCCTCCTGTCTTGAGGTCGACCTGACCTGAAGGGTGGCCATATACACAGGTTTCCTTCTGCAACGGTCAGTGTCATGATTGTCCATCTGACAATTTTTACACCACCTTTTTCCTTGGTTGAAAGATTTTCTTTCATCATATTTCCTTTCATCGAATTGTGGGGTTTTATTTTTATTGTCATACCGTGGCCTATCAAACTGGTGCTTACCTTTGTTTTGATCTCTAGGATCAAATTTATTAAAGTTCTGTGGTGCCCTAAAATTTCCACCTGTTTCTTTTTATTACCTGTTACCTCTGCTTGAGCTGCTTGATACCTTTCAGCAACATTTAGCAACTCACCCAGCCTCTCTGCACCTTGTTCCATGAGAAACTTTCTCAGGTCTGGAGCCATGGACTCTCTTAATTGCTCTATAAGGACCATTTCCTTAAGATCTTGGGTTTTCCCCAGAGAAGTCCATTTCTCCAAGTATGTCTCTATTCGTGCAGAGAACTGGTGATAGGTTTCACCTGACAGTAGTTTAGCATTCCTAAATTTTTTCCTATAAAATTCTGCATTCTTTTCATATCTTAACAAAAGAGCCTGCTTTAGCATGTCATAATTTTCCTGATCACCTCTGCTCATTTTTGCAAAAACTTCATAAGCTGCCCCACGAAGCCCTTGAGATAACTTTAAGCTCCACCTTTCTCTCTCTAACCCATACGTGGTAGCTAATAGTTCATACCTATTTAGGTAGCTCTCAATATCATCGTCTTTCTCAACAAAATGATCTAAATGAAAATTCATAGCTGAGGTTGAGGCTCCCTGGCTAGCAGTGGCATCAGAGGCAAAGGGACTGGCACCATTTTCAGGAGCATGGCCTTGAAACTCAAACTCCCTTAGTCTTAACTCATGTTCCCTTTGTAATCTTTTCTCTTCTGCTTCCCTTTCTGCAGCTAATCTCTTGTCTTCCCTTTCTGCAGTCAATCTTCTTTCTTCTGCTTCCAATTTCTTAGCCTCAGCCTCAATCTGCAACCTCTTAGTCTCAGCCTCAGCCTCAATCTGCAACCTCTTAGTCTCAGCCTCAGCCTCAAATTGTAACTTCTTAATTTCCTTTTCAGCCTCTAACTTTCTTTCGGCCTCTTTTTCTAATCTTCTTTCTTCCCGTTCAATATATTTGTCACATTCAGCAGTGACATAAGCAATCATAATTTGCCCGTCCATTCCTAACTCTTTTGCAGTCTGTACAGCAGCAGATCGAAATTTGGCCAGGTCCGCCATTTTCTAACAGATAAATGTAAACAATTTCTAACTAAACAATATACTCTGTAATTAATTATGTAATTACAACACAGGCACTGAGAGCTCAACCTTATTTAATTCCACCCAAGGATACCTTTTAATTCTTATAATTCCCAATATATATAACAGGAGAAAGTTCAATATCCCGGACGAGCCCCCAATATATGTGGTAAAGTGGGATAATATAAATATTTATAGGGGACTTAGTGTACTGACTGAGATCAGCTGTGAAGGTATCTGTATCTAATAGGTGTAGTGTTTTACAGATAACCTTACTTGCTGCCACATATGTATACCTCAGTCAGAATTATTCTGGAATATTGTGATGACTACGTTATATGTCTAGGGTATGTATATGATGAAGTGTAAGTCACAACAACAACAGACAGATAAACAATTTAATTTATTCCACAGCACTTTACAACACTGTGACACTCACACACATGTAACACTCTATAAGACTATCTTAAAAGAGTCAGTTTGAAAAGTCAAATATATATATATGTATTAATTTCTTTACATAGAGATATCCTGATTCAACTACACAGTGAACCAGGAATCACAATCAATATTCTTACAAGTAGTATGTACACAGTTTATCAATTTACTCTTGTTATTGACATATTTTATTATTCTTATCTTATGTGTGTAAGTTGTGAAGTAGTAATATGAGTTAATACTGGTTTTGTTTTTCAAGCTAGAGTGTTGTTTGTCATCATGACTTCAAGTGTCTTATCATTGGGAAAAGTTCACAGTTCCTGTCAATTTAAACAGTTTATATTCCCTCTTTATTTACTGTCAATTTTAGAGGGGGGGGGGGGGCACATAATGTTGAGCTCCATGGCCACACTTTCTTAACTTTCGTGATGACTGCAGTAAAAGACTCCTCTGCTCGATTACTTCAATGAGTTCTGGAGCCACCTCACTGGTCGCTATCTGGACCCAGTAGTATGCTGTCAGCCTCAGGATTCAGTAACTCAGGCCAAATGCTGCCTCAATGACTTTTGACCACCGTCCCTGAAACAAGAAGGTTGTACCTCCTATTTCAAAACTAAGTCATAATCCATTTCCACAATGAGCACAATACATAACAAACACTTGTGTTCAGTGCTGTAGGCCACTGCTAGCTTCATCTGAAACAAATTACACCAGTATACTCCTTCCTAATGGTTACTACGCCTCTGCCATTCCAGCATTATTTCTTCCTAGTCCATAAGATAGGTGTCAGTGTACTGTTTGGCAATCCCATGCAGTTTTACTTTTTTCCGACACCTCCTATTCAGGTTGGAGCAATATTTAGGCTTTTCTCAAGTTGGCCACTGAACTACACACATATATATAGACATAAATCATCAATTCACATTCAATTTTCATTAAAAAGATATCAAATATTTCAGCTTACCACAATTCAATGGAAATAATAAACAGTTTCGTTGACTGGCAATGAATAGGCACAAATTCCGATCTGCCTCTTGTCCCAGGCTTTTATTTTAGAAAAAAAATATGCACTGGTGCTCAACGCACTGTTCTTAGTAGGTTTATTACAAGATGTGGCAAGGAACAGACGCTCTGAACTGACTATATTGGCAGATCTAACCAATCATGCCATGTCTACACATCTTTTCAAAAAAGTACCCCTTCTATTCGTTTCCCATAACAACAGAAAACTAGTATTTGCAGTCCAACTAATCGTGTTTAGTCTTACATCTCATTCCCGCCAATCAAATAGGAGTTAACATGGTAGGCTATTTCCGTAACGTAATGTTTTTCAAACACGTTATAAAAAAAAATTTATGAGCAGAAATGATTTCATGCTGTCAGGCACCCCCACTATTGTATTTTGGCCATAATTATTTTATTAACAGACTAAAGGCGTAACACATAACATATTCTTGGCTAGCAAGTCCTGCCGTACAATAATATATAAGTTAAAGCGAGCTACATGGTGGCGTTCAAAATATGTGTTTTCCAAAGATAGTCGTATATTTGTTTTTTACCACGCGTTCACTTCTATGTCATAGGGTGTCTTCTGTACTTTCAGGAGCTTAGATGTAAATCAGTAGAATTTCAGGTTTCCTAATAAGCATTTTTCATGTTTTTAAAACCTGATTCTTGTAGTAGTTGTAGTGTTTTTCTGACACTGTTTATTTGAAAAAAAGTTAGTGCAGGCCTTACACGTGGGATTGGCGTTACTATTAATCGCGCGACGCGTGTAGTGTTGCATGCGTCCTTGCTTCCAGTCGTCCATCTCTCTCTCCTGCTTTATCTGTCTTTTAGTTACGCCGTGTATGGAATGAATGAAATATTAAATCTAGGTCAGCTGCGTATCTCAAGGTTTTTCTTAGAAAGGCAGTACACGTTTCATTGAAGAAAGCGTGTAGTGATACAGTAGGCTTTTACTATCAACGTGAAAGCGTTACAATTTGCAGACGAAGCAGAAAACAAGGGGGATTTCGAGTACAGTCATTGTGACAGCACTGTTCTTTACCATTCTTCTTTCCTTTTATTAAATTTATTTGTTAGGCTTTACATTTACATTTAATTTATATATGTGGATTAGAATTTCTCACGACAGACACTAGTAACGACAGTTAAACCGACTTTCAACCCGGACAGAACACTTGTAGTGATAGGAAGTTCTTAAGAACCGTTGCCCACTTAAAATGACTCTCACAATGCGTAACTGTAATAACGGTCTTACAATAAGCGACTTTTGGGTGTTATAAAGGATACATTTCTGCTGCAGAATTTCCTGTTTTAGGACACCAACAAGACACAACGTCCCCACTTAACAAGAGACACGACATTTTGTAAGTACTGTTGTCGCGGTTAGAAAAGTTATATTCATAAATCACTTTTTGTGACTTTGTAAGCAACGACGGATTTTTTTTTTTTTTAAAGCGGCATGGTTCAGTTTCTGTTGTTTTATTTTTAAATGCAGTATCGCTGCAGTCAACGTCTAAAAACCCAGCCCCTGCAGACCCAAGTAGAACATTCCCAACTAAGATGGTTTGGCCATTTCTGCAGAATGGGGGAAGATCGGCTATCAAGACAAGTATGGGAAATTAAGAGCCAGGGATCCAGACCTCCAGGACGACCCAGAGTTCGCTTGGTGGACAACATTATACAACCTCTGTTGGACCGAGGACTAGAATGGAACTTGGCCAGGAGGAACACAGCCAATAGGACAGTATGGCGCTCTCTCTTCCAAATCTCTACACCTCACGGTAGAAGAGGTACGACTGAGTATCGCTGTCAGTTAATAAGGGACTGGTTAAAAACTTTCAAAACTTAGGTTAAAGTAAATAAATTAGTAGCAGTAGCCTCTCCGAAGACGCGAGAGGACACGTCAGCGTACAGGGAAAATAGGTTACTCACGTAAAATCAGTCTCAGGTTAGACATATACTAACCTGAGATTTCGCCTCGAGTAATAGCGGGCGTACGTTTACAAAAAAAAAAAAAAAAGTTGTACCCCCCTATCAGTCACAGCTGACAATGGGAATGTGCCCCCCGAGGCGATAGCCACTAACTGCTCTTTCTTTCAGGTGCTCCTCTCGGCGTGCGCCACTCGTCGCCCAATCGGATTAAATTAAATAAATTAATGTAGATAAAGAGCAAGCATTAATCAGACTGAAAGTGGGAAGACTCTTCACAACAGAAACATAACAAAAGTGATATGCTCACCGGGAAATTCAACCAGGGACGAACCAATCAATAACATCGCCTCGCTGCCAGAGTAAATAATAAAAGGACAAACATCTAACTAACCCCCCCCCCCCCCCCCCCCCCGGAAAAAAATTGAAAATAAATAGTTCCTCACGGGTAGTAGCCACATTTCACGACAGTCTACGCAATTATGGAATATATGACTTCGAAATGACACAGGCATTTATAGACTCAGTCATCTATATCACTTTCATTTTATTCCCGAAATCTGAAACGTTTTGACTTGTCTAAAGTTAAATCACATGTAGGGCCACTAGATAAAGTAGCTGAAATAATGATAGAGTAGAAAGCAGAAAGACATGAAATGCCGCGGAGACCAAACTCACGCAACTATACACGTACCGAAGTCAAGATATATGTTAAGGGGCGGAGCAATGGCGCATTTTAAGTCAAAAGAGGACAAAAATTACAATTGGTGTTAACCTATATTCTGATATTTATGTTCTACTGAACCTAAATATGTGAAAATCATTTGTCAGAACTTTCTAAGTAGTTGTATTTTGATTTTGCCCATAGCAATTTCTTAAGAAAGTGTGGAAAAAAAAAAAAACAAGAATTTCTCAATACCTTGCTTTATGTTCCTAATTTTCTTACAACCTGCTTATTTCTCAATGAATAAACATCAGATTCGGTCTTGATACTTTCCATTGGATAATAAACCGTTTTTCAGATCAGGTACGTTATATCATATCCTGGACCGAAGACGCAGCAAGAGAGATGAATGCAGTCAGCGACCCACAGCTTGACTGCTTGCGTCAGGGTCAGCGAACCAGATCTGACTAAGACCCTACTCCACCTCCAAGTGGTGATCCTGGAAACAGGCTGCATCACTGCAGTCTGACTGAGAGAGTAGGGATCGAAGAGGGAAGGCAAACCCGGTCCCCAAAAATGCCGTGCGGAAGTCGGATGTCTCGGGCCGAAAGGCGCAAATATCACAGCTTCGATGTAAACGGCGACACAACGCAACCAACGTCCTTTTCAGGACGAACGAGGAAGAAGAAGAAGAATATCTTATCCAAATTTTGATTTATAACAAATAATGTTGTATTCATTTGAAAAATGTGTTCATTATTTGTTAGATACTTACTTTAAAGCTCTATAATCCAGAAGCTACTTAAGTTATGAAAAATCTAATCCGATAAACGCTTTAAAATACATTGATGAGCTTCCATTTCAATATAAGTGTTTACAACTCAATAAATTAAGAAAAGCCTTAGTGAATTGAAATAGAGGATTAAAATCAATATAGCCACCGATTACATGCCAACTAATAACATTCTACCATCAAATGCATTGGAATGCATAGCTATTGCTGTTGTAAGTAGCCATGTGCATTTGTAGCAAAAATCTTGCAGTGATGCCTATCGCACCCCAACGTCTTCCCCTGGCATCTAGTTCCACTGGTATTTGTCTGGCTCTCTCCATCAGTTCCATATTGATGGTCTTATCATTTGAATTTAATCCATGTATTTTGGGCACACACCTACTTACGAAAGTCTGTGTCTTTCGGATTTCATTTTCCTAGTCCATGTTTCAGATCTACACATTAACACAGTACGAACATGTAACTCACATGTCAAGGCCATTACATTATATATTGTAAGGACAAGGGTTAAATTAAACACACACTGTGAAGGTTTTTTTAAAAATAAAAATATAAGGTGGGTACTACGGCTACAACGGCAGAAGCGTTTGCAACTCCCTAACCAGTTTTGTTGAACTAAAACATATGCGTTTACTTAAAAATATTTGGTTCATTCTGCTAGAAAGTCTGTGCTTCTATATAAAGCTGAGATTCACAAAATAAAATGTTTCAGACTTTCATTAACACCTCCTTACACAAAATGATAGGTATCATAATCGTCATCATCATCATCATTATTATCATGATCATCACCATCATTGTCATCATCACAATCATCATCACCTTCATTATCATCATCGTTTTCCTTTGCGCTCCTGTCGCAGCATGGAGCCAACGTTGTAGCAGGTCTAACTGCAGGAAGCCTGCCTTAAGCATTCAGGTGCTCTTGTAGTTGTGGTATCTATTGGAATTTGATTAACATGGTGATGTTGCAAGCCTCTTGTAATAACCTCATGTTTATCGCCTGGTACGGCAGTGCCTGACGGTGCAGTAGTCCTGTTCTTTACTCGTCTCTTCAGAAAACTCCGGGAACCACACGAGGTCAATCGGTATAACGTGGCTTAAAACACAATCAAGAATTATATCCCTTGAGAAGTAATAGACTTCCATAAATGTGTGATTGGGTAGAACAGAAGGATTGAAATGGTAAGATCATCAACGTAGAACTGATGACAAGAACTGATAAGAAGACTCTGGTCACGGATAGGACCGACACTGAGGACACCTATTTGTAGCATTACAAGGCAGCTCCTTCTTGGGACGGAGACGGAGACCAACAATAAAAAAAACCTGGTAAACTGAGACAAAAATGAAAGTTATGAGGAAGACATTGACAGATCTTGCGCTGATGGCACGCGACAGGTGACCTTGGCATGAATTTGTTGATGACATGAACGGATAATGAACCAAGAAATATTACAATCTTGATGTAATAGAAGATGGACAGGACATACGTCACGTATTCTCGAATCCGGAGGTAAGCTTCGACAAAAAACGTACAAACAACAATATGGCCGACAACGAATTCACAACATCAAACATTTATAATCCAGGATGAACTTCAGTAAAGCAAATCTATCTTGAGATTACATTGATCGCTCGAGGGGAAAAGAAGTGGATCAAGTCAATTAAGTAGTTTGTTTTGACATAGATAGACCAAAATAAAAAAAACTTGGAGAAGGCAACTGGACATGAAGGAATAAAGAAGACACGTAAAGACCGTGCACGTGATATTGTTGTTATTATTGATGTTTGGGGTCTCACCCTTCGGCCCAAGGCCATGTTGTGGTATTGTTGTTGTTGTTTAACTAAGGCTGTTGGGCTTCTCGCTCTTTTACAGCCAATATCAAGTTGAAGACTCGTTGGTATTATCTACACTGTAGATCTAGGCTTTTCCTGTGGCTTTTCTGCCATTCCGAAACGTGCTGAGTTGAGATCATGAGTTCCAGTTTCTCCAACATAGCTTGCCTTTAAAGAATCGTCACATATGGGTCCCAAGCTAGGAGTAAAAAGCGCGTGGCATATTGTGCATTTCCCGCCATCCAAGGGGGCTCTCCATCTATGCAGAGCTAAAATACTGTGCTCTGGTTCTGGGCTCTCCCAAGGAATTGTTACCTCCTGCACATAGCCAATTCTCAGCTCCCCCTGCCTACCACTGAGTCCAAAGTGAGATCCTCCTGCATACAGTCAACTAGTTAGAGGAATTACGTCCAAGGCTCATGTGACTTCTCCAAGTTTAGTGTGCAACACTGAGTTCTCAACAAGTTTCACCACTGGGGAAATCCCTAGAAGTGTGTGGATGATTTCAAGAGTCAATGATGGTGTAACTAGCCTCACAGACAGAGGTTCACTTCCACATGTGTATATTGTAGCATTGTGCATAGCTGGTGGTCATATAAGGATGACTCCAGATATGCCTCCATGCATCATGTTGTGGTACCTGTACGTGTTCGCAAGTTCTTCTTTGGCTCCATATAATGCGTTCCACTTATCTGGCCTCGGAGGAAGAAGCATTTTCCTAACACCAAGGAGTGCTGGGCACTCGAAGAGGTGGCGATCAATAGTTTCAAAGGGGTTGGTAAATAGCCGTTACTCTGGAGTGTGTTGGGGTTGGATTCTGTTCAAGTGATTGTTGAGTGGTATATGGTGTGTTCAGAGCCGAAAAATTGTACTCTGATCTCCCCTTGTAAGATGACTGATGTTATCATTAGGATCCGGACCGACCATATGTCTGTAAATTTCTCTCCCGATGTTTCCCAAGACCTATCTATTCGGCTAAGTTTCTTTGTTTGTTGTTCAGCTTCGCGAGTATTTGATGAATGTGTGTGTCCCACAAACCAACGGGCTGATCACCCGTTTGCCAGTCACTTCGATTACGGAAACAACAGCAGATGGATTGATTTGCCGTTGCCCTAAAGACGCCAATAGGCGTGATGGGAAACAATGGCAAAGAAAACCTATCTGCTGTTGCCCTAAGACGCCACTAGGCGTAATGGCCACTGACTGCTTTGACGGTCGGTGGCTAAGGACGGAAGAAGAAGAAGAAGTGTGTGTCCCACAGGGAGCTAGAAGTAATGAATAAATGAATAAATGATTTTCTGTTTTGTTTTTGCAGTTCTTTAATGTCCAGCTACAGCAAATTCTCAGTGACCATGTGAAAACATTTTCAAAGTATTCTGGTTACTTAGATGCTAACAGAAATCATTTTCGCTAAAGACTGCGTGTGGCTTTATGCTTGTGTGGATATGCACCACTAAAATGGACAGTGTCAACAAAATCAATGATTTGACAACCATTCTTTTGTAAGAAGAATTTTTAATGAACTGTGAAAGCCAAAATGGGTTGATATCCATCTTTTGTAAGCACAAACAATTTTAATGAATTGAGGAAACCAAATAGGTTCTGTGTCTACAGATGCAAGCGCCCCAACTGTTTGAAATCTACAACTTTTCTTCAGTGTGAAAAAAGTTATTAACAGCGTTCGAAACCAGGGAGTGCCACAAAGCTGCAGTTACCTTAGTTATAAATATGTACCAGACTGCTCATGAATTAAAATAAAATAATAAAGGTAGTCCAGTAACAGATACTACCATAAGGGAGTGAAGTATTAGACAGATAGTGATGTAAGGGAGTGAAGTAATAGAAACATCACTATACTAAGTCCAGATTTGTCAGGTGGGAGCGATCAGTTTCCGTTCTTATTGCCGTTGCCTTCCCTAACGCAAGACTAGAGCTAGGTACCGATTTAAAGGTGTTTATATTTGAGAGTGACGACATTCTATTTCAAAGCCGGATCTCTGCCACCAGAGGCCCTCGTTCTAGCTACTCTTTCGATCGGACAGGATTAAGGAAAGGAAAAGCAGCGAGAAACAAAACCTGCCACCCCCATCTCACGAAGCTGAGACCTAGTATTCTGAAGCCTCTGATATTGGATCATCGTATATATATACATACATACAGCAATTGCCGTTTACCACTGTTATTTCTTTCTTGAAAAATCGAGCGCTAACCGAAAAAGCGCTAAACGACAATTGATTTCGCATAACAATTAATAGAAATGAAACTAATTCGGTACTGAGGTCCATTCAACTTTATTAAATTAAGTAAAAAATGATAAAAAAAGCACATTAACTACCTATAATTATATTTAACACAAAGGAAATATTATGTATGTGCTGCACATACAAAAAAATAAAAAAAAAATTATTATAAGACTTTAAAAGCTGCTACTTCCGTCTTCTTCTGTGTTCAATTTGTAGTCATGCTAAATCTGCAGGCCTTTCGCCAGGATGAAGTCCACAGTCTTTCCCAGGTCAGCACGGCTGCCTCATAGCTTCTGTTTGAGCTCAGCACCCCTTGGCCAGGTCAGACGTCGTGGGTCAACATGGGTTGGGCGTCCCGTCTATTGTGGCTATAGTTGTCCCTCCAGAGATATCTTTATCACCAAAAGACTGGTTTGCCAAAGGTTTTATAGGTACTGAAACAATTTGTCTGCTTCCAGATGTAGAAGGCAACACTACTTGGTGAATGGAACAGAAGATATTCAAGGAGACTTTAAAAGAAAATTGGAATCACGTTTGCTTTACTTTGCAACCTTCTTTTTCTCTCCAATGAGCAACTTGTAGCAATTAAGATCTTGTTCTATGTTACGGTTACCATATAGCTGCAGTCCATTTTCGGGCAATGCTTCATTATGCTAACAATGACAATGCTTCTAGATAGACTATACTACTAACCTGAATGAACTTGGTGATCACTGAAAGTTATAGTCCTGCGACCCATGGAATTTAGTGCATAGCGTAAGATCGAATTTGTTAAGCTTATAACTGGCTTACAGCATAAAACAAATACAACGTTATATCGAAAAAGTGCTAATCGAACAGTATAAGACCAGGGGATTCCTATATATATATATATGTTTGTGTGCCTGTGTGTATCGACAACTGTTTAGCCCCCACACTTATCTTTTCATCTCACTCGGCACTAACCCGTTCACACCTGGATGTCCGCGCTAAGTTGACATTAATTATAAAGTTGATAGAACACAAAAGTAACGCGCCGCTCTCAGGTCACGCTCCACGGAAACAGAAAGCTAATGTCATTTAGAACTTCCAGAGCTGGTAGAATAGATGGTCTGCGGACCACCAGCTCTAACCAGTCACGTGTTAGCTTCGCTCTTATCACCGATTGTTGTCAAACTTCTCTTCGCTCTGTTAATTGAAAAAAAAAAAAAAAAAAAGGGTGCGTGATGAAGCCATGTAAACCTTAATGGCCTGAACGGAAATGATGCGTGAGTTTATAATGCTGCTTATTGATTTGACTGAGTGCCCTTTGATCACGGTACTGATCGTTATATATATATTCATAACCACTGTTCCGCTGATCTCGTTTCTTTCCTTTCTGTTCCTTTCTTTTAAATAAAATGAGGGAACGTATTCTATTTATGGATAAGTTCAATTACACAACATGTAACTAAGATATTAAAAAAATAACGAGAGAAAGAAAATACAGAAAGAATGAGTTCGTAAAAGGAGAATCTAATAGAACCAAGGGGAAAAAATATGATATACACAATATAATTGAACTATTGAAAAATGGGAATAAAAAGTGTATATGTAATATAACTAATAGAGTTGACTTTGACTTTTGTGATCCCCTAGGTTACGAGTTGTCACTCCTTTTTCCTTGTGCCAGATAGTGACAGATTTATGTCTTTTTCAATTACATTGTATCTCCATGCAGGGTGGTGTTGGAGGGGTTTAGTGGTAGCAATTGCTTCCGCAAGTCTGCTAGTGCCAGGCATTCCAGGAAGTGCTTTTCTACTCTTCCTTCCTTCTTTTTTTTTTTTAAATGAGTAGGAAAAAAACTTCAAATGCAGGAAGTGTAACATAACTTTACAACGGTAACGAACAAAAAAGTTGACATGGCATTACGACATAGCAAGATCATATGTGCTAGCAAAGAATTAACTTGACGGCACCGTGCCAGGAAAATAAAGACAAGGCCGACAATAAAGGAAAGGTATTGTCAATATAAAAACCTGAACAAACCTACCAGCCGCAGTAGATGAACACTCGGCGGATAAGAGTAGCAGCCTTTAGTCAAATATCATCGATTGCTGTGCCCCAAAGTTCCAGAGTTATGGGACAGATGATGATGATGTTAATGGTCAACAGAAAGAATAAAAGGACATCAGTTCATTAGCAAAACACATTCAAGCGAACTTTACAAATAATGTAATATAATTTTTTTTTAAAACAAAACTTCGAAGTGTTGAAGAATTTCAGGATCGGTGGTTTAGTCTTAATGTACGAATTTGCCCTTTATTTTGTGCAAGCACGCACCGCTGAACTTAGACAGGTCTGTAGGTTATAATAGAGCATATATTAGAATATAAACGATCTTTATGTCAGGGACAATGTGGGTTCATCACTTTGACGAAGCAGTTGTATCGGTTTCCTTGTGTATGTGTGAAATTTTAACGTACGAGTGATGTTTATCTCCATGTGTTCATATCTTCAGGCAAAATTGCGACTGTAAAATTGCCAATACAAACAACACTTATTGTGTATTAATGGTAGGCACTTCAGTGAAACCACTCAGGCAAGTTGAAGTGAACAATAGGCTTTTGTGCGACTCCTAACAGCTGTCCTTGCGGGATCTATTGCAAGGTCGTAGAGATATAAATGTCATAACACTTCACTTTAATATTGGACCACTTACTAGCAACCCAGGGAAGGCAGTTAACAAAAATTGACCCCCTCCCTCCCATCGCTCGAAAAAAAAATTAACTAAATTCTCACAGCCTTTATTAAAAATATGTCAAGGGTTTACAATGAGATCACGTGGCTTTTCCTCATCCTCACTGGCTGTTATTGACCTCCAAGAACGTATTAAGTCTTATAGCACACTTCCACATACTATTTTCAGTCCATCCCGTCATGCCACTTATGTTATTGTCGCTATCCATGCAGTTTCCGTTGAGACTCGGGGATTTTAAACCACTTTTCTTAAGATGATCAGTGCGTTATTTCTTTGTCGCATTTCAAATCTTTGAAGCTTTAAATAGCTATGTTCCATTCGTCATAGAGAGCTGAACTTTGCCTTTTAGCTCCCTTTCTTAGTACATCTTAATCTATCGTTTTGATTGACATTGACCCAGCCAATTTAATATAATAATTAAAAACAATGTAAAATAAGGTGAAAATAACTCCACTACAGTAAGAATTTTAAACTAAGGGAGATAAGATAATCAACTGAGAATATGTTGTTGTTGTTGTTGATTTCGTCTACTATGATGCTGTAATACCCTGTTCAACCTGACATTTGGTTATAATTGGGGTATATTGTGTGTTTCTGAGAATATAAAAAGTTTTTTTGTTCTTAAAAGGGGCGAGCGTCGGATGGTGACTGATTATGTGCTCTTATATCAATGTGATTCTTCAAGTAAATGAGTCAGGAACTCTTTAGGTTTAGACGCAGCTCTAGTAATGACCAAGATTCGTGTGAGCTGCACACTAGTTAAACTTGTCAAAGTATATCTTTAGGTAACTTTAATGTACGGCAAACGAATATTCAATTATGGTTTAAAATCATATAACAAGTAAAGGAAACACGTTTGAGAAATAATTTTTTAATAATTCATCATTAAATACCCGTCAGCTCCCAAAGAAGCATAGGCTTTCAACAAGCGCGTGCCAAGTCCTCCTGTCACGTGCCATCAGCTCAGTGTCTTTCCATGTTTTCTTCATAATTTTCATGTCTGCCTAAAGTTCTCTTCTCTGTGGCCTATCCATCTCTAGCGTCTTCTTCTCATGTCTGCCTACAGTTCTCTTCTCTGTGGCCTATCCATCTCTTGCGTCTTCTTCTCATGTTTGGATCCACTGGAACTTGTCTGGTTATTGGCATCTAATACTTGAGCCAAAGATGAAAAATGAAACTCAGACATCGAAGACAGAGAAAGTTCATCTGTTAAGAAGACATGACGCAATCCACAGAAACCATAAAGGAATCTAGGCTGCTGAGTTAACCTTTGTCATCTTGGAATATTTCTAGAATTGGCGCCTGGAATATTCGTTAAAAAAACTGTTATTATTGTTACCAAATGAACTGAAATCCAAATAATAAATTGTTCATGCATTCTATTGAATTAAACGTGGAAAGCCAGTTATTGTTGATAAGTAATTCGTTATATCTGTTATACATTTACGTCTTTAGTTAAAGATTACGAAATAATGAAAATTGGCCAGTGTGGTGGGTTTTGATGTTAAAGAAATATATATTATTTGTAACAGATGCGAGGTCAGCTGTGCAAGCCCCTGAGGTTAGTTATTTATGAATATGTTCTCAGGGACCCTGTCTGCTACCACCTTATGACCTCAACCTGCCCTATATTTTCTCCTAGTTAAGTGTAAAGGTGTGTGAGTGTTGTCTAGCTAGATGTCTAGGGTATATGCGAGGTAATGTAATGAAATGACAACACTACACTTATAAATTAATGAACAATAATGAAACAAGTCACTGTTAACGTTTAAATTTTAAATCTTGTTTTACAATTTATTTTCCTGTATCTCGGTTCTTTTTTGGATACAGGAATACTGAAAACTCAAGGTGATAATGAAATGTATTTACAACAATTAATTCAACTATAAATGAGTCTGTTATTATTCACAACTGTCTAAAAATGTCACTCTTGAAAAGTGTCAATTAAATCTTGATCCTATGAATGGGTAATAATGGGAAGAACGTCTGTGATCATCATGTTCTGAACTAGGAAATACACATTTGGAACAGAGAGTGGTTAATCTGAGGTATCATGTGCCCGTGGACGAATTCTTATCTTTGTAGTTGCTGGAATACAAGATGGGTTCAGTCCAAGCTAACAGCTTCAAACTGCCAAGTCAGGATACTGCCCTTGAATTCTCAACAGTGAGGCAAACAGACAATACTGCCTCAATTCTTCAGGTGCGGATGTACATACAAGTATATGTTGACCAATGTCGCACTTTGATTCAGAGATGAAACCCTGGAATGAGAGTAATAAGCCCATCCTCAACACCTCATATACCTCTCTCTATCCCTAACTATTAAACATTTTCAACCTGGTCAGAATCAGCATGGTAACTAAACAAATAGTTAACGTTCTTATTTGGTTTTGTACCCCATTCATGGTCAGATAATCTTTCAAACTTCAGTTTGACACTTTCCTTGACATAGGAAACATTTTAATTAATTATATCAAGTCATGTGCAAACACGGTGACTTGCTGAAGAAGACGGCCAGTGATTTTCTGGTCTTACATCATAAAACTGTACATCAATTTCCCCATTACTATTTAATTTTATTTTCTCCCAAGGTGTCAGTAAGCCTGTCTGGCTTTTCTACAAAATGATAATATCTTTCTTAACAACTTTGTGACACAACACAAAGTTTGATGTTGGCGCTTTCCTATATATGCCTCTACCCATAGAATTTTCATACATATTCAATAATACATAATAATAATAATAATAATGATGATATAAATGTTTTTTTTTCTTACCGCATCAATGAAATATTCCTACTAATTAGTTTAATTAGCGATAATATGGTCACTTCCAGATCGCTTGCTGGTGCAGATCAGCAAAGGCAAAATCGTACTGAAATTCTTGCCTTTAACACAACAGTAGTGTAGGAAATATATTTTACAAGTGGCACCTAACACCGATTTCAAATTGTTTTTATCACTACTGTTAGTCTATTAGACTCCAGCCAATCAGGGACTATTATGCCTCTTGCGTCCTTTTTCAAATTGAAACTTCAACTTTCAAACTTGGGATTACCTCCCCCTCTCCCAATATGTGGCAAGCTGAGAGAGATATACGTCTGTTCGTCTATCTGTCTTCTACCAATATCTCGGTTATTAACTAAGTGTTTCAAATTCTGAAAAGTAATTATTGATCAGGCTGCTGTCTGTCACACAGTAGTTATATTTTTATTCTTTCCTTTATTATATTTACTATTATTGTTTTTCCCCTTTATTCAAATAACATATTTTTCTATCTACGGTAAGATACATTAACACCTTAATCTTCTGTTTAACCATTAATGCCATTGTATTTGTCAACTGTCCTTTCTTTTAGTGTGTAAGAAAATTATCTAAGTTTTTCTTCTCTATCCTTCTATGCCCCTGTTGGGTTCAAATTTCACATTTCTGTAAACAACGAACTCGTGACCCTACCACCTATGCTCCTTTTCTCCCCTTCTCGTACTGTATTTTCAAATATTCCACGTTAATCGTATTATTTGTCTGTAACTAGCGTTCTCATTCAAAATTGAACCAACGCATCTGCCAATACGTCACAAAATTGCGACTTTTAGGCCGGATGTACGAACTGTGTGTGTGTTTTTCCTTTCAGTCTGCAGATCTAAGAGGTTATACATTTTGAACTGCGTGTCGAGCGAAAAGGGACTGTATGATTTTGTGTCGTCTTATAGAAACATGCTACGGTATTGCCACGCACTATTGTTTTCGGATCACGAAACCAAAAGAACCAAACGCGTGTCAAATAATAGCATTCTTCCGTCTCTCCCTTCCCCTTCCTCGCTCTTTCTTCTTTCCATCTTATTAGAACGGCTAAGCCTTGTCTTTTCAAAATTGTTACCGTTAGTGTCTCAAGGACGAGGTATAAAAAGTTAGTACTGACCTGCAGGCGGGGCGATGATGTTTCACACAACTCCACTATTTTATCCCTATATTATTTTATCTCTATAAACAAGAATATTATCTATTTGATCGGTGTAATCTCTGATCTTATGACAGCCAGCCACTTTTATTCTGTGCTGTAGTATGTGTAGGGGGACTTCTGATGATCAGATTATCTCCTGTTGTACGCTGTGTATCATCATCATTCTCATCTCTCTTCAACAAACAGATGCCGAATCTACCTGTCCCGTGCCATCAGCTCAAGGTCAGTCCATGTCTACCTTCACCTCCTTCATGCCTATGTCCAGTTCTCTTCTCCGTGTGTTCTTTGGTCTCCCTATACTTTTCCTACCCTGGAGATTCCAGAACAAGGCCTGCCTGGTAAGGCTATCAACAGGTTTCCTCAGTATTTATTGCATCTATCTCTAGCGTCTTCTTCCCATCTCTTTTTTCGCTGGTACTTACCTGGTTCTTGTCATCAGTTCCATATTAGTGATCTTGTTCATATAACTTTAATCTTTCTATTCTATGCACGCACCCATTTATGAAAGTCCGCTCTGTGTAGAGTTTCCAGTCACAAGGAAAATTTATTCTGCTTATTCTTCACTGAATTTGATATTGGTGTGGTTTTAAGGACCATATTCATTGCACACGGACAACTCCATCAATGCTCCGATTTCCTCCATTAGAATCACACAAGGAGCATCTCCGCACAGTGCACGAATTGCGTAGCACCGGCGAGGGTCCCAATGCGTGTATACAGGAATCGTAAACTCAATAAAAATGTGTGTGGTGGGTAGATTTACTAATTTTGTGCAAATATTTGGCAAGGCAGCGGCCGTATGGCCTACTCTTTACGATTTCCAACTGCCGAGCGATGTTTAACATACGCAACTTGCACACGAGACCTCCTATTTTTCAACCTTTTACAAGAAGGCGAGGCATCCGATCTCACTACCTAGGAGGGGGGGGGGGGGTGCACAGGACTATGACATCATTAGGAACCTCTGGTTTTAAATAAATTTCCATCAATTATATTCCCTGTATTGTGAGCGAACCCAGTACCTTTTGAATTACATGCGGACGCCATACCTCTTAGCCAATCCGACCGAGTTATTTGGTAACTATATTAACAGAGGGTCAGAAAACGCATTGTTTCCTCTAGTTGTTAACATTGAAGCTAAAACAAACATAGAAATTACTCGAGCGCCAGGACAAGGTTAACATTGTTGCATGACTTGTTGATTATTTACCAATACTGTAGCTTTCTCAAGATCTGATTGGACGTGGCTGGCGCATCAGCGTAATCACATCCGCTATATTAAACATGTTCTTCAATACAAAGTGGCATTTATATGCTCTCTTCACTTACCATGTAAGCCAGTTTTTCATAGCCGGTGGTCCAAATAAAAAGGTCAGCAAGCTGTGGCTATAGGATAAGAAAAGAGACGACACTAAACTTTTATATTTACCATTTCTGTTTAATGGCTTCCTTGTCCATTTCCGTCTTTCAGATAGTCTATATGTTTTTGTTCACGTGTCAAGCCAGCAGACTTGGGGGGATTATATGTGTCTGCAACTTGCCATCTTTACGAGTTCACTTGTAAGTTTTATTGCATGGCGTTCTTGACAGAAAGAAAAATAAGAAAGAAAGAAAGAAAGAAAGATAGATAGATAGATAGATAGATAGATAGATAGATAGATAGATAGATAGATAGATAGATAGATAGATAGATAGATAGATAGATAGATAGATAGATATATAGATAGATAGATAGATAGATAGATAGATAGATAGATAGATAGATAGATAGATAGATAGATAGATAGATAGATAGATAGATAGATAGATAGATAGATAGATAGATAGATAGAAGGAACAAGTATCCGCACATTTTAAAACCGTTTATCCTTCTTAATTTTTATTTCTGCATTAACACATTGAATAAAAACATAAAAAAGTAACTTTTACTTCTGTAAAATTTTACATATTATTTTAATACTAGCAAGTAACCCGTCAAAAAATGACGGCAAAGAATTATGATGCGCTATCTTGTGTCCTGAGATTAACACAATTTCTTATGTATTCAGTTTCTTATTATTATTGCAGGGTAGAAATGTAAAAAAGCAATATGGCATTTTTCTTGCTCCTGACAAAATAAGATTTTGTTCGTTCGTTTGTTCGTTCTTCCTTCCCATTTCCGTGCACTTTTCACAGAGTAAGTATGCCAGTCAAAACAAAATCACATGCACACACACATATCCACACTTGAAAACTTAATTACTAAAAACACACAAAAAAGCTGATAACAAATAACTAACTAAGAAAGAAAATGCCTGAATTTGCTTGGAAGGAAATGTCCAAACCACTTGAACACGGATGCGCCTTGGTACGGTATATGAAGTTTTTTTATTAAATCTTCACTATTTTAATGATTGTCAATCCTAGTCGGCGTTGGTTCGTTACGGACATACCAAAAAAGTTATTAAAGAAGATTAGAAGTGTTGTTAAACTAAATATTTTTGAAACGAATAGTGAGAATTAGATTTTCATGTAAATGTTTGTAACATATTTAGATGAACTACAATGTTTCATTCATATTCGTCGTGTTTTTTTTTTTTTTAAATAGGAGATTATAGACAGGAAGACAAATTTATATATATATATATATATATATATATATATATATATATATATATAGATATATATATATATATATATATATATATATATATATATATATATATATATACACACAAGCAGGCAGACAGACAGACAAATAGTCACACGGGAAGTCGGACATGCAGACAGACACACATGTAGACTTCAAGGTAGATAAACGTGAATTTAGACAGACAGACAGACAGGCTTGAAATAAATCGTGTTGACGTACAGACTGTTCCTCTTCCCCCCCCCCCCCCCCCCAAACCGTAGTTCCCTGGTGTCTCTGATAACTCAAAGACAGAACAGTGCTCCTGCTGTCTCAGACACTGCTGCCCCAGACAGTGCCGTATCAGACACTGCTGCCCCAGACAGTGCCGTATCAGACAATGCTGCCCCAGACACTGCTGTATCAGACACTGCTGATCCAGAGACTGCTGCCCAAGACACTGCAGCCCCAGACACTGCTGTATCAGACACTGCTGATCCAGAGACTGCCGCCCCAGACACTGCTGCCCCAGACACTGCTGTATCAGACACTGCTGCCCCAGACACTGCTTCAAGGATCAGACACTGCTGCCCCAGACAGTGCCGTATCAGACAATGCTGCCCCCGACACTGCTGTTTAATACACTGCTGCCCAAGACACTGCTGTATCAGACACTGCTGTATCAGACACTGCTGTATCAGACACTGCTGCCCCAGACACTGCTGTCTCAGATACTGTTAACTGTAAGATATTGTTTAAGATGATAGATTAAACTATTTTATACCCAAATTTGACCTCAGGTCAATTTTGACCAAAAGTTTAGATAGAATAAAGCAGTACTGATGCGACGCATTGTTGCAGGAGCATGTGAATGATGCGACGCATTGCTGCAGGGGCATGTGAATGATGCAACGCATTGCTGCAGGAGCATGTGAATGATGCGACGCATTGCTGCAGGAGCATGTGAAAACTTGGTGCAGGCTTCCTGTAGGACTAGCTACAGGCCTGGTTCAATGCTCCGTAAAGATGGCAAAGAACAATGATGATGATGATGTGTGGGTACTTCTCCAGATTTGTCCGCGTATCCGCCAATTGAAGTGCTAGATTTAGCGCACACTTTTCAAGGCTGTATTTGCCCAGACTACTAGTGGTTCTACAGCGTTTTGTGATCCACAAAAACGTGGAAACATTTGAAATGAAAATCCAGTTAAAAACAAATTTGCATTCAATACAAGTTTTCATTAAATATTGCAAATAAATAGATGATTTAATCTATCTATATTAGATCAAGCTATGTGAGATGGGGCGGCCAGCTCCCTTCATGACTACCTTTGCCTAGACTTACCATAATATTTTTTTCTTAAACCTGGACAATTTCGAGAGTTTGCTCGAAACAGAAAGTGAGCGCCTTCTATGCGATTTTAGAAAGAGAGAAGTATATTCAGCTAAGTACTTATGATTCAAAAAGGCTAAGTAATGGAGTGGTTAACAAAAAACAACAATTATATAGTAATAATTTTTAATTACTCTTAAGTGAACATAACTTATTATTAAAAAGTTATTAATATTTATCACTAGCGTGAACTTTCTTTAAAAATTCTTTGTTATTTTTAATCGCGTCGAAAAATTCACTACAATTTAGTTCCCAATTAACTTTGCAGCGCAATAAAGCTTTAACAGTTGATTCAGCCATTCTATATCTTTCTTCAGACCATATGTTATTCATTATTGAGAATATCCTTTCAACAGGTGCAGATGTGCCTAGCAGGCTGAAAAAGTATTCTATAATTTGGACAAGATTGGGCAATGAAATGTTCTTTTCTTTGAAATGACTGAATAGTTGTGTCCATTTTTCTTCGCAACTTGTATTTTTCCAAATGTCATACTTTGCAGACCAAAAACCTTTTGCAATCACCACTTTATCAAACAGTTCATCCAAGTTTATTGCACTATTTGCAAGAGTTTAATTAATTTTTTCACCTGATGCTTCAATTTCAGACCATGTTAATTCATTGTTGTTTATCCAAATAAAAGATTCTGCTCCACCAAAACTGTTTTCCCATAACTCAATGTAAGAAAGACATCGGTCGTAAAATTTTGTAAACTCTTGTAGGATTGTATTAATATTAATACTTCCATTATTTTCCAGTATTCTAAAAAGCTTTTTTGCTTCTTGAGGTATAAATTTATTATCACGTCTTTCCTCAAGATTTTTGTTCAATTTTCTAAGTTCACTGACAATATCAGTTGCACTAGCTTTTGTACTTTTCATAATCAAGGTTGATTTGTTAAACAATGTGAGTTGCCCTTGCACAAACCACAAATATATTTCACCACAATCATTATCAAAGAACTGTTTTATCAACACTGGACAGTGTTCTTGTGAAATAAAATATGATTTAAGTCCCTCATAGATTTCAAGTATTCTTTCGATAGCTGGAAGTAGCGAAAGAAAACGGGTGTTGTCATGTTAAAGAACCTTTTTATACTCGACATCTACAAATTCACAGAACTCTTTTAGTTGAGTTACTCGAACCGTATAAATGTGGAAATATTTATAAAATTTGACCACTAAAGTTTCTATTTTAATAGGTAGAACATCAACTGCAGTTTGAAGACAGTTGTGAACTATGTGAGCACCGTAACCAATACCCACAATATTTCTTCCTAGTTCCTTCTTCACTCGACTGTAAATATTCTTTTCTCCTCTCCGTTTTATACCTCCAAAATTGGTATTGCAGTTATCTCCACAAAATCCAATAATTTTTTTTGTTATATTATGGTTTTTGATAACTGACATTGAATAGTTTGTCAATATTTCTGCAGTTTCACCGGGAACTGATTGAAAGTCTAAAAGTTTAACTTTTACTCCACAATCTGGTACAAAATACCGCACAATACATGGCACAGTTTTAATTTCTTTCCTGTTGGAAGCATCAATTGATATTGTCACAAAATTTGTTTTGTTTAAATCTTCACAAAGTTGCTGAAACAACAGTGGCTCAATCACATTAACAATGACAGCTTCACATTTTGTTCTGGCTAGTCTAAACTTTGTTTCAAAAAACTTTGATATCAATTTAGATGAACAATCGGCAGACTTGAAGCTGAGATTGTGAATAGCAACATGAAATGCAAAAGTTGCTTCTTTAGCAGTTATTAAAAATTCTTTGTCACAGGGATCGGCACTTTTAAAATATGACAATATTTTTGAGGAAGTTCCTGCCGCTGCTAGACTAGCCTTATGTCTCGCTCATTTCAAGTGATTTTTTATGTCCGAACGCCCACCATGAGCCACCGAAAATTCTGAAGAACACTGTTCGCATTCCACTTTGTCAATATGACCCCAAACTTTTTTTTCAGAAGCGGAAAATCCTTTCTTAATTCATCCGTAAATACACAGTTTCTTTTTGGCATTTTGGGGGTTAAATTAATTTAATGTACAGTACAAAATAATAGCAAACAACACGCCGAAAACAAACACCGACTCGAGTAAATTACCTACACAATCTGACAGATCTCAACTAAGATTGCGCATGCGCGGCGGCTGCGCAACTAACTTGCGACGCTGCGTACTAGGCCAGTATTAAATTCGGGTTTTCGTGTTGCCTAATTGCCATTTTCGGAGGCTGCACTTTTTGACTTCGTGTATATTCGGCACTTTTTAATTTTTTCCAAATAACCGGGACAAAATGACAAACTGGCCGGGACGCCGGGACCATACCTTAAAACCGGGACAGTTCGGGTCAAACCGGGGCGTATGGTAAGCCTACCTTTGCCTTCCCTAACTTAAGGGCAGAGCCAGGTACCATCTACAGATGGAAAGACTTGTACTTGGCGCTACAAGGTTTCAATCCCAGGACCCGATACCTCTGTTGCGGTCTAACCACTCTGCCAATTGAACGCCCATTGTTATAGTACCCTCTTGTAATTTCAGCTTCTCGCCATTTTCCTCAACATTCATTACAGGATGAGAAAACCATATATTCAACAACGGTGCACTGTCGTTCGATGATGAATAAACATTGTCTACTGACGGACCGTAATCGCCAATGCATGCTGCAGTCAGAACTTTGTCGGTAGGGAAAGCCAAATGAGAGCGTGTAATAAATACGTTGCCCCAAGTAGTTCCCGGGGGGTCTCTGAGGGGACAAAGAAAGAATATGTTCACTGCTTCTCATGCATGTCGCAAGAGGCGGCTAAAATGGGGATTGCGACCCCAACACGTAAAACAAATAGCTACAGAAACATTGGCTATAAGAAAACATGAATTATTTGGTGCAGGCCTCGTGGAAAGGAGGAAGCTGCAGTGGTGGTTCCATGCTCTATAAGAAGCGAAACGTATATATATTTAATCAGGCTTCAGGCTGGTAATCATCAATATTTCTCCTTACTCGCGGCGAGGTGTAACCTCTTAAAGCAACCACGAAGTTTCTTCATAATGTGCTGCCATGGTCTTCTCTCTCTCTCTCTCTCTCTCTCTCTCTCTCTCTCTCTCTCTCTCTCTCTGAAAGCTATTCATAATGTGCTGCCATGAACCTCTCTCTCTCTCTCTCGTTCTCTCTCTCTCGTTCTCTCTTAATAAAGCAACTACGAAAACTCTAAATAATGTGCCGCCATTGACGTTTGGCACTCTCTCTCTCTGCTCTCTCTCTCTCTCTCTCAAAAAGTTTACTAGTTAGCTCAAATCAAACATTTTCTAGATGAGGAGACACAAAAAAGTTCTATACATCCCAAATACAAACACATCTAGACTACTGTTCCACATTTTGGGATGGCTGCACCATGTCCAACACTAAAAGACTCTATTCATTACAAAAACGTGCAGTGCGCCTAGTTTCAGACAAAAACCTCACACAGTGTGTAAACCCATATACATATCTTAACATATTACCACTAAGAAAGCGCTTTCTTTTCAACAAAGCCAAATTTATTCACAAAATCTTATCACAGAATGCTCCAACGTATCTGTGGCCTATTTTCAAATACAGCAGAAGACGCTGTCAACGCTCAAATAAATTACACATGCCCAAGCCTAGGCTCGACTTATTCATGAAAAGTTTAGCTTTTTCTGCTGTTCGTCTGTAGAATAATCTTCCACACGACCTAAAAAACATGCTTAGTCCATATTCATTCAATCAAAGACTTTTCAAATACATCATGAGTGCAGATTATATGCTACCCTAATTTAGTTATGTTCTTAAATAATTACATAACATCATATGTAGGCTTTAAAGATAATGTTGTCCTGTTTAGTATTAATTATGAAAAGGTACTGTAAATCTGTGTAAATGTTATTGTACTGTTACAATGTTGGGATTTTATTTTATTGTTATTTTATTATTTAAGTAATATTTATGATACATGTGAGAATAAATGGATTCAGTATGGAAGTCGAGAGAAAGGAAGGGTAGAATGTTCTAAACCCTTTGAAAATAAAGTTCGTTCGTTCGTTCTCTCTCTCTCTCTCTCTCTCCCTCTCCCTCTCCAATTCTTAACCCTTTGAAAATAAAGTTCGTTCGTTCGTTCTCTCTCATTCCCATTATTTCGTCTCTCGTTTGAGTTTGCTTCAACGTTTCAGTAATTGAATATACGTATTTTGTTTCCCCATCCTGATATCACACAAAGTACACATCATAGTTACCTGATCTTCTTACTTCGAACATAATCTCCTGACACTAAATTAAAATATTCGAACTAAGTGTTCCCTAGAAACGGGTCGTGTAGTCGGGTCTTGTGCCGGCTATTCTAACAAAATGCGTAATAAATTTTATCACCAATGTAAACAAGGTATATTACTTTAAAATGCGTAGAAATGTAAACCCCTTCTTCTTGTTCAATGGCTTTCTCTTATTCGGAATTAGACGATTGCAATTATTTTAGCAGATCCATGTTTTGCGTCCAGCACTATTTTTCACTTTGCTGTTTTTGTTTTCGTTCCATTTTTTTATGTAATACACATTGTTTATTCTATTAACAATGCGATGCACTGTGATGAAATCGATAAATTTATCTTGTATTCTAATACAAGACAAACTTGGATAATGTAATCGGCACATACAGTGTTTATGAGAGTTTTATTCAACATACAATGTATATGAAAGTGTTACTCAACATATAGTGTTTATGAGAGTTTTATTCAATATAGAGTGTTTATGAAAGTTTTATTCACAACAAAATAATTTAAATGGTGCACTGTCGTAGATTGAGGATAGGTATTTAAGATAGATAGGTCCCGTCTGAAAAGAACTGGGAAAGGTGGTAACTCAGTGAGAGATGAGGTAAAGAAATAGATTTCACGAATGAAATGGTGGAAAGGTAGAGTCTGTCCCTGGATTTAGAAGATACTCTAGTCGAGCCTATCTTACGACTGAAATTTGTTGATCAGACAGTTTCCTTCCTGTATATATTAATATATATACATATATATATATATATATATATATATATATATATATATATATATATATATATATATATATATATATATATATATATATATATATATATCAACCACTCACTTACACACACACACAGATAAGTGACGACAATTAGACGCACAAACGTGAAACTATATTAATGGAGTAGCGATATTGGGACGAGCTGACCAACACGCAGGTAATTAAGTTTTATGTTCAGTTTATTTATCATAAAGAACCGTACAACATTTATTATCAAGATAGAAAAATACGACAATCATATGCTACAGAAATAACAAAAGAAATAGACCTGTAAGTGTAATTCCCTCTATTGAGACAAGATCCCGTTAGAAGAAGGTATTAACCCCCAAAAGGGTCAAAAGATTAGCACTATGGTATAGAAATGTCGAAATTGTCCTCTTTTCACACAATATGCCTAAGGAAAATTCTCCGAATCTTCTGGCCATGCACCATCACCAACCAAGAACTACTTATTCGGAGTAACCAGGAAGACATGCACACCATCATAGCTGGCAGACGCTGGAGTTGGGTTGGCCACGTCCTCAGAAGGGACCCTGATACCATCACAAGAACAGCTATGCTATGGACCCCCGAAGGAAAGCGAAAGAGAGGACGACCAAAAACAACTTGGCGGAGAACTGTGGAAGCTGAGATGCAAAGAATGAACCACAGTTGGGGCACTGTACGAAGGATGGCCGCCGACCGAGCAAAGTGGAATCAATTTGTTACTGTCCTACAAGACGCCACCAGGCGTGATGGCCGCTGACTGCTTTGACGGTTGGCGGTTATGGATCAAAGAAGAAGAAGATAGAATTTGACTATACTGTAAAGAACAAAGTTCTAATGGATCTATTCTGAAAATAAAATAACAGTACTAGCAAACTAAAAGAAAAGCAAAACAAAGTGAGTACAAAGCTTATACGTTAAAAAAGAATTACTCATTCCTTCTTTCTCTCTCTCCAGACAAACCCGTGGCCACGTTCATTCGTTCTTACCTAATTGTTGATTAGCAACGTCTGGAACAATCTTTAGGATACACACAGCAAATCCAGTGTTATTTTGGCAAAATAAACCCCAGCTCCTCAAAGACTGATTAAATCCTCTTCTTAGGTGAACGTTTACGTCGTTTCTGTTATTAGGATTTCTGTTTATGTCACATTAATTTTTCCAGGTAAGAAAATTAATAGTGCTCACAGTGTCAGTAGCTTTGGATTCCAATACATAAAGGAATGTCAGGTATGTAACTTCTCTCAGTATAAAATTCCTTGTCACACCACAAATGGTCGATAGTCGGGAAATGTTAATGTTTGACTATTTTGCCACAACGGGCTGAATGTATATGAAATTGGAAAAAAAAGAAAAGAAATATGGATAGCTATAGGTCCAGTTACAATTTATTCTTAATTCTTTTTGTTGGTACTCTGTCTCTTTCTGTGTGTAAACAAGAGGTCAAACAGGACAACCTTGAAGACCCGATATTTATATAAGAATGTTCTTTTTGTACTGTTGGACTTAGATCCGTTATTCTCAGATTCAGGTTTAGGCGTAGGCTTAGACCGCTGGTAGTTTTAGGTTTGTGACCCGTACTATTTTCTTTACTAAGAAAAATACAAACATTTAATCACAATATCAGTATCTATCCTAACCCGCGCAACGTTATAATTTATTATCCATTCGGTTATAAGATTTGATTAGAAACACACATGAGAAGCTTATTTATCGGTCTTATTAACCCGTGAAATAAATTCTAGTCATTTACAAAATTGACACATGATGGATAGAAGATAAATATATATTTCATCGGTATATCTTGCCTAGTGCATTTACTCGTCAATTAAAATATCTCTTACTGGTTACTAGCAATTCATTAAATTTATGTTACAGCTGGAAAATATTAGCTATATATATTTAATCTACTAGCCAATTTAACACAGTAAATCCTAGTGAAATATAATGACGAACTTAACGATTAAATCACTCAAAAATAGTAGTAAATATAATTACCGCACACAGAAAAAGAAACTAATCTCCAATCGAAACACTAAGAAATCCGCCATAACAATGGTCTAAGATTCGAAGCTAGATGGTTCTGCAAAATTCTGTGGGGACTAGGTAAATTGAGTTGAAAAGCTGGAGTATATATATTAAATGGTCAGAAAATCGCTATCACTTGCTAGATTTCACGCCTTCGCTTAGATTTTGGGAAATTCTTTAGTCGAATGCTGAATCAAAGCTTATTTTTACACTTATGCCGACAGTAGAATAGTCACTAGAGAACGGACGTGCTTTGATCTGGCATCTCTTTCATTAGCTGATTACGTTCCAAACAACCGGAATGGGAGGGGGGGAAGGGGGGAGTAAGTGTTGATTATCTCCCCTTTCCTCAGATTAATTCCTCCTGACCAAAGTAATTACCGAAAAAGTACGTCTTAACTTATCGCCCTTGATTTTAAAATTAGACGACTCATTCTCTGATCTGTCAATATTTCAGCGATTGCCCAATCGTTCGCGTGATAAATACAGTTAACGGCTCAGGACTAACTAATAGGTCTGTTGGTAAACATTACTAGTGCATGATAGACAGAGAACAAGAAAATAGGCGTGGCTACAATTTGAGTTCGACAGATATCGAAGGGCATGCCTTCTGCGTTAAAGAAACGTGGATATTAAAAAGCAAAGAGAGGTGGGAAACAGGTGGAAGCAAAAACGTGTTGATACATGTAAATATATTTACATACTGTGTCACTTGCACGAGAAATTCTGCATTCGCTACAGATGGGTAATCCCTTCAGTGGTTACCCTCCCGTTGGAAATGAGAAAGCAGATGTTCTATCTAAAAGCGGCAGTAAAATGGAACAATAAAGCCACCCATTGCCCTATCGATAAGCTAAAACCATCATTCACAACAAGTACAAAAATCAGTGGAAGGAGGAAGGGGATATACAACAGAGATGACCCAATCCGCCAACTAAAAAGACACCTACAGAACCACCATTTTCCGCCTGAGAACTGGCCACTGCAGATTAATAGGCCATCTCTATCGCTTCAGGATATCTCACACGAATGAATGTCCATGGGGAACTGGATTCCAGACCCCTCGAACCCATTCTCCAAAACTACCCAACCCATGACCCACGACGTCTGACCTGGCCAAGGGGTGCTGAGCTCAAGCAGAAGCTATGGGGTTGCCATGGTGACCTGGAAAAGACTGTGGACTTCGTCCTGGAGACAGGCCTGCAGATTTAGCATGACTACAAACTGAACACAGAAGAAGAAGAAGCTATAGACATTGAAGTTCATTTTTTAAATAGTTACACTTTTCAAAATTCAAATTAATGTTATCGTTTGAATATATGCAGAGTAGTGGTATCTATCTTAGCAGGATGCAAAGTTGCGGCACGTATCTGAAGAGAATTTAAAGTTATTGTATTGTGATGGGGCCGAAAAGGAGACGCCCGCACCCTTCCTGTGGTGGGGCCGAAGATGAGACGCCCGCACCCTATCTGTTTTTGGGCAGATTTATCGCCCATGTATTTTAGAAGTGCGCGCAGCACGCTAGTATGTGAAAATTCTTCAAGATTGATGAAAAGGCCATAATAATGCCTTAAAATTAAGTTGTGGTGTAGAATTGTGTTTTTGCTCTAGAAATAGTTGTGTATATTTCTGTTTTCGGCCCTTCTAAAGCAAATAATCGCGAGTGTTGTTTATGCGGCTAAATTAATCCGCGCAGCGCGCAGTAAATTGAGTGATTCGACCTGGGCTTATAAATGAAATAGCGAGCCAGCAGCGACCTTTCAGAGTATCAGCCCAGACGAGAGAACAAACAAGACGAGGTGACCGGTGTAGGTAGCAGATGGACCAGAGCACGTGAGCTGTAAGTCTTAGCGCATTTTGTAGAAATTAGCATTAGTTTTATATAATTCTAAAATAAATAGATAGATGTGTTCCCAAAGGAAATGTCTTTTTAAGGCATTATGATTTAGTCTCAAAATGATAGATGAGTGAAAATAATGGTTGATAGGTTTTATGAGGCACGCTAAGCCTAAATCCAGATGTGAGAATTTAGTATCAAGTATTTCAGTCATCAGGCCGGGCAAATTTAGTAGGAGAGTGTTTTATACATGAAACTGGACAGAGAAGCATCTATTACTTGAATTTAGATGATATTAGAAAATATCAAGATGGCGGCCACGTGGTCATGAAAGGCGGCGCGGTGAATAAAGAAGGCGCCAAGGGGTCTGCGGTAACACTCTTAGTTATCACTTAATGTTACGCAGTTTTATATCGTGTGAATTGACACGTGGGTGGAAGCAGATAAAGATAATTTTCCCCAGTAAAGGAAAGAGATAGTTTTCGTGTTAATGCCAGTTTTGTTAAAGTCAAGAGTAATTATTTTATTTCTTTAATGTAAAAGTAATTGAGTGTATTTCACGATAGCCTACTTATCATAATTCTACTGTATATATTTAATTGGTTACTGTGAGGTGAGAATATGTATTTAGATTTCTGGAGAGCGCGAGGCCACTCCTTTATTGAGACATGTGTTTCTCTGGTTGCTCCCGGCGGAGCATGGAAACACCAATGTGGCTGGTGTCTATCACAAGCCGACAAGAAGCATTTTTATGCTATTGCAGTGGTTGTTTCGGTAACGATGTGTTTCATGTGATGAGATTCCCAGTCGCACCAGTGATCATATACGACACGCTTGTTGCCAGGCGCACCAGTCGTCACATACGACATGCTTCAGAATGCAGTAACGAATACTGATGTGGATCGGTTACGAGGTAGTAGCTTATTCTCATTACTGAGAGCATTTGTTGTACATATAGTTGAATATTATTTTATGTCCATTTTATGATTATTTAATTATGGTTATGTGAGGAATGGTTGTGAGAGCACGTGAGCTCACTTCAAGGTATATATTTCTCTTCTCCGCTCCTGAGGGAGCATGGGGCCAACAGTGTGGTTTGCCTCCATATTAAGTATTCATATGCTAGGGCAGTAGTGGTTTCGGTAGCAATCTGTGTTACACGGTGAGGTTGCCAGCCCCATGCACAACACCATACTAGTCTCATTGGACGACATGCATGAGTGTGTGTGTGTGTGATAGCTGAGTGTGTGCTCTTGCAGTAGTGGTTTCGGTAGTAATCTGTGTTACATGGTGAGATTGCCAGCCCCACGCACAACACCTTACTAGTCGCATTGGATGACACGCATGAGTGCGTGCGTGTGTGATAGTTGAGGGTGTCAGGTAGTACACGTGGAAGGACTGTTTGACAGGTGAGAGTATCATTATTTAACTATTATGATTTTAACCAGTCGTTGCTTTGTTTGCTTCTCCAGAATTAGCAATCGGGCACATGCTGGGTGTTTTGTTTGTTTTGTTTTGTTATGTTCGCTAGTTTATTTGTTTAATGTTTGCTTAGGCACTGAATGAGTTGTAAAAATAAATATAACCCCTGCCTCTAGAATCAAGAGATTTATTGTTGATTAGGGTCGGTTGCGAGTGTGAAAAGAGAGTGATCACACATCACAATATAATCATCATCATCATCTCGCCCACCCTATCACAGTATATATCTGAGCAGGGTACAAAATGGTTGTATGTGTCTGAGCAAGGTGCAAAGTGATTGCATCTAAGCATAATGGTTGTATCTATCTCATCGGGCTACAGAGTGGTTGTATGGATCTGCGCATAATGGTTGTATCTATCTCAGCAGGGTACAAACTGGTTGTTTCTATCGGAACAGGGTAAAATGTGGTTGTATGTATTTAAGCATGGTACAGTGTGTCAATGTGAACACGAGACATATCATTAATTTGGTTTACGCTGTGGGCGAATACTTTTTTTAAAAGTCACACACAATGGCTGTAATTTGCAAACGTCAAAAGCTGCTTTACTGAAATGCGTTTATGCTGATCTGTATGACTAAGTGGAAAAGAAAACTGCTTGACTTTTCATCCTCATAAGATGCTGTCACCACATCGAACGTCAGCTGCAATGGATCTTCTACTGTGACACAATGGGGCTACCTCTTCTCGATCTCTGTTTCACTACGGCAGTAATCAGTTACATTAGTTGTACTGACTTTATTGCGTGCTTTTCAATGGTCGCACTCTTTTTCTTTCTCTGCACTGTAGCAGATATTTTGTTTTGTCCTTCTTAAACCCCTCTCAGGGATAAGTCGTCATGTCTGTTTGTTATCCATTTCTCCCTGCTTTGCAAGGAGCGGCTGAGATAAAATTAACGACAACCATGTTGGCTAATCGCGGGTGCAGCCGACATCAGACTACAGATTGGCCCTACAAATCGCCAGCATATTTGCTAATCGCTGATAAGGCCAGGGTGCGTGACAGATAAGAGATTACTTGTCTGTGCGACACATTCTGGACAGGATGCATTGCATCATCACTTCATGTCCGACTTTCAGGTACAAAATTACTTTCGATAAAGTAATAAGATGTTACATCTTACACACATTGCTGAGAGAGTTTACCGATGTGTTTGTGAGTTTGTACACAAGGCATCGGATGTTTGATTGCCATATATGGGAGACGTGACTTTTGCATCACGCGAAAAATTATTCCTTGTCGGAATATTTTTAAATTGCTCCAACCTCCCCCCCCCCCCCCCCTCTCAACCCACGCAGGTTTGAAATGATTGGAGCCCTGAGTAGCTTCATAACAAACAGATGCCAGGGTAGGACAGGAATATAACCTGACTTTTTCGCCGTTTTAGTTCCCTGTGAGAAATCGCTTGCCAAGACGACACAACCAGACTGCCAGAAGTTAGACCAGAAATTCATGTATCAGACTGGACACCTTTTATTTGAGTATTTAAAAGGACATACAAAAACAGCCCAGGACAACTCTATCAATTTAACAAGGAAACCGGGAAGGGATATATCTTATAGAAGTAACTACCCCAAGAACACATGAAAATTAATGCATCTCTCAGTGCCTTTAATTCATCTGAGCAAAGAGTATGTGAGCCAGGATTGGCTTGTTGGTGGTGGTACCATTTGATGGTACTATCTCTGGAACAAGAAGGGAACAGTGGCCTGAGCTTTAAGATAAGGGACCAGCATTGTAGACACTCCCTGACACTTCTGGGAACGTGCTACAACCTACAACCTTGACCAGCGACGAGCGTGATCAGTCTACCAGGAACCAAACCATTAGAAGGAACAGAATCGTCACTGAGAGCTAAGTAGTTCTAAAAGCTGCCACGTGACTTCTTCACTAAACATTCTACCATCCTCCAAGGATGAACATTTTCTTTTAAACTGTTCAGTTTATTAAACTGTTAAAACTGAAGTGGTTATTAACTTTTGTTATTTGTAATTATACACATTTAACTTCGATTTAATCATTTTAGATGTAATGCATGTTTGTCGCAGTCACTTTACTAAATACACTCTAAACAGATCTATACCATAATAAGACGAATTCCACTGTCGCTATGAGGATATCATCCATGAAGTTTGTGATGCATGGATTATTCAGGGGATCCAACAATTTTCTCATCATTCTAGAGAAGACACTGGGTGCATTTTTTAATCCAAATGGCAATCTGTTAAATTCATAGTGTCCCTCTGAGGTACTAAAAGCTAGATAAGGTCTAACCTTAGGCTTTACTGGAATCTGATAGTAGCCTTTGCTCAGATCCACCTTTGAGAAATATTTAGCTTTATTTAGCCTGGCAAACAGCTGATTTGTATCCAGCAATGGATCCACCTGACCTTCTGTGATAGCATTCAGTCTCCTGTAATCTTTACAGAGTCTATGTTCTCCAGAGGGTTTTCTCAATAGAACCACACTGGAACTATACTGAGATTCACTGTGTAAAATAATTCCTTCCTTCAGCAAATAGTCTATCTCTTCCTTCAAAGCTTTCTCCTTAGCGAAAGGAATCGAATAGGCTTTCATACAGACTGGTGTTGGGTCTATAAGTTTCATATCATATTCTAATAAGTTTGTATGCCCCGGACGGTCCGTTAGCACCTCTGTATGATCATCTAGAACCTGTTGCACTCTCTCCTTCTGATTTTTCGTTAAATGTGTACTGATTTTCACCTGTGCAGCGGTTTCACAGGGGTGTAATGGATATTCAAATGATGAAAGTGGTTCTTTTTTCATCTCCATTGCAATAGACAATGTCAGCAAATGTGTCTCTTCCTGATTTTCTCTTTCCAAATATTTCTTCTGGAGATTCACATGATATATTTTTTCTTTCCCCTTCTTATCTATCTTATAATTTGTTCTAGACACCTTCTCTAGAACTGTATATGGACCTTGCCATCCAATTTGCAACTTATTCTGGCTACCGGGTAGAAGAAGCAGTACCTTCTCTCCCACAGCCAAATCTCTGTCTTTTGCTTTCTTGTTATAATAGGCAGCATGCTTTTTCCTGGCTTGTCTCAAATTTTCATTGGCAAGTTTCCAGCCAGTTTTTAAACGAGGGGTCAGCTCATTCACATATTGGTATGATGATGTAATATTTTCCTCTGCCTTTTCATCAGTCCACGTTCTTAACAGGCTACATATGGACCTTTAATATTGTTGACCTATTTTTCCATGCACCGGTATGGTCTCTTTCACTAGAAGCACTGTAGTGATGATTTTTCTTCCCAGAATCATCATTCACAAAACGACCGCTAAGATTTTTTTTCTTGGGGCTCTCTTACTTACTTACTTACTTTGTCGTTCCCCTTCTACCGTGAGGTGTAGAGGCCTTGGGGCTCTCTCCCCACTTAAAATTCCTTGTGAGAGATCTTCTCTCTCTTTTATCTTCCTCCAGTTTACATAAGTCACACCGAGGGTTTTTCGGCTTATTCTGGGGTAAGACATCTCTTTGTACTTGTTGCATCGTGGCCATGGTAAAACATCCAAGTGAAGACTGTCCGTGAAAAGGGGGCTCCCATTCCACTTTGTCCACTTTATTAAATTTATTTTTCTTTTCAGTGTCAGGCCTAAGTTTGCCTTGTGGCACGTCTAGGTCCTGATCACTGTTCCCACTTGTGGGTGTTCCCTCATGTAATATGCCACATCTTTCTACAAAATTCTCAATGTCAATCATTGCCTTGGGCCAATAATAATTGTGAGCCACCTTTTGGATGATGGTACCTATTTTCTCATGGTCCCCATCTTGTTTCACATGTAAGCTCCTTATTAACTCTGCCCTATACTTTTTAGGAAGTACCAGCTGTCCCTGACCATTGGATCTAGTTCCGCCTGTATATCAGTTTGTTCTTCATATAGAAGTCTCCTTTTCCTGGAGGTGTATGACAATTTGACAATTTCTTAAAACAAGGCTTGAGGGTCTTATCCCCAGCCTGCGCCTTCCTCATCTCATCTGGAGTGGTATCTATCAGAATATCCTCCTTTCTAGAGGTCGACCTGACCTAAAGGGTGGCCATATACAAAGGTTTCCTTCTACAACGGTCAGTATCATGATTGTCCATCCGACAATTTTTACACCACTTCCTTCATTGGTTGAAAGATTTTCTTTCATCAAATTTCCTTTCATCGAATTGTGGTTTTTTATTTTTATTATCATATCGTGGCCTATCAAACTGGTGCTTACCTTTATTCTGATCTCTATGATCAAACTTATTAAAGTTTTGTGGTGCCTTAAAATTGTCTACCTGTTTCTTTTTATTACCAGTTACCTCTGCTTGAGCTGCCTGATATCTTTCAGCGACATTTACTAACTCACCCAGCCTCTCTGCACCTTGTTCCATGAGAAACTTTCTCAGGTCTGGAGCCATGGACTCTCTTAGTTGTTCTATAAGGATCATTTCCTTAAGATCTTGGGTTTTCCCCAGAGCAGTCCATTTCTCCAAGTATGTCTCTAACCGTGCAGAGAACTGGTGATATGTCTCACCTGACAGTAGTTTAGCATTCCTGAACTTTTTCCTATAAAATTCTCCATTCTTTTCATATCTTAACAAAAGAGCCTGCTTTAGCATGTCATAATTGTCTTGGTCATCTCTACTCATCTTGGCAAAAACTTCATAAGCTGTACCACGAAGCCCTTGTGATAACTTTAGGCTCCACCTTTCTCTCTCTAAACCATACGTGGTAGCTAAAAGTTCATATCTATTTAGGTAACTTTCTATGTCATCGTCTTTCTCAACAAAATGGTCTAAATGAAAACTCATAGCTGAGGTTGAGACTCCCTGACTAACAGTGGCATCTGAGGCAAAGGGCAGCATGGCCTTGAAATTCTAACTCTCTTAGTCGTAACTCATGTTCCCTTTGTAATCTCTTCTCCTCCTTTTCTGCTTCCCTTTCTGCAGCCTGTCTCCTTTCTTCTCTTTCTGCCGCCTGTCTCTTTTCTTCTCTTTCAGCAGCCTGTCTTTTTTCTTCTGCTTCCATCTGTAACTTCTTAGCCTCAGCCTCCATCTGTAACCTTTTAGCATCAGCCTCTTTGTCAGCGTCAATCTGCAGCCTCTCGATTTCTTTATCTGCCTCTAACTTTCTTTCTGCTTCAAATTTTCTTTCTTCACGCTCAATAAATTTGTCACATTCAGTTGTGACATAAGCAATCATAATTTGCCCCTCCATTCCCAGTTCTTTAGCAGCCTGCACAGCAGCAGATCAAAACTTTGCCAGGTCAGCCATTTTGTAACAGGCAAATTTATACAATGTCTAACTAAACAATTCTATCTATGACTAATTATACTAAGGACAACCACAAGCACTGAGAGCTCAACCCTATTTATTTTCCACCCAAGAATACCTTTTTAATTTTTATAATTCCCTGAAGTGATCTACCCAATATAATTGGTGCTTTGAAAAATTCAAATCCCAGGAGCGAGACCCCCAATATATGTGGTGTGTTGGGATTATATAAATATAGTTATAGGGGACTTAGTGTACTGAATGAGATCAGCTGTGAAGGTCTCTGTATCTAATAAGTTTGGTGTATTACAGAGAACCTTGCTTCCTACCACATTTCGACCTCAATCAGACTTATTCTTAAAGTGTATGATGACTTCGTTTAATGTCTAGGGTTATGATAGTGATGAAGTGTAAGTTCACAACAACCAACAGACAGATAAACACCTAAGTTAAGATCCACAACAATTTACAACACTATGACAATCACAAACACATAACACTCTAAAGATTTATCTTAAGTAAGTCAAGTGTTAACTTTTAAAAATGTATTAATGATCTTTCAATATATAGATATCCTGATCCTACTACAATGTGAATCAGGAATCACAATCAAATGTAAGCACAATGTTTATATACAAGTATTTATACACTGGATATTTATCCAGTCATAGACTGTTATAGCAATATGAGTGTGGTGTTGTTGTGTAATATTATGAGGTAATACTGTCATTAATAGCTAGACTGTTGGTTGTCATCATGACTTCATGTGTTTGTTACTGGTGGAAATCTTATTGAAGGATTCACAGATTCTGTTGTTTTTTTTAATTTCTGTCCCTTTTTATATAATAAAGTTCAGTTCAGGGGTATTTTATTCAAGGTTGAGCTTTTTCGTGCTGACAAGCGCTTATCTCATAATGCAGCTGCAGGAAACCTGTATCCTCTGCTCGCTTGCTTCTCAGTTTGATAGTATGATATACAATGGCCGCTATCTTGTGCAAGGAGTCTGCTGCCAGCTTTCTGGATCACTCAGTACTCAGACCGGACGATGCAATATCACCATCTATACCACGGCCCCTGAAATGAGAAGGTTGTGCCTCCTTCTTCATAACTAATATACAATATTATTCCACACTGAGGTACATGACAGTACAAATAAACATAAAGTTCAGCGCTTTAGGCCAACTGCTAGCTTTTCATGTGACAATATACACCAGTATTCCTCTCCCTAATGGTTACAACGCCTCTGCAATTCCAGCTGTCATCCCTTCCATACAATAGGATAGGTGTTATGTTACTTTATGGCAATCAAATATATATATGCAGTTATACTCCTCCCTGACAATCTTTTACATGGTGGAGCAATATCTAGGCTTTGCCTCATGTTTGCTACTGAACCACACACATACAGACATAATTTATCATTTCACATTCAATTTTCATATAAAATACAGATTAAAAATGTCTAGCTTACCACAATTCGTAAGGAAATACACACTAAAGATGACTGACACAGTTTGATCTGCGGTATGTCCAGGCTGTTATTATATATTTAATTTTGAATAACACTGCCTGATCTCATCTCTCACAATGTGTAACGATATAGCGTCCCCTCTAAGATTTCTTCTGCCAATATCCAGTATATTGGCCAATCGTTTTGAATATTTTCAAAAGAGTACACAGTCATTCAAATATTTTCATTCCCTTTTACTCCGTTTCTAGGCATTATTTGTTATTCCTAGGTCACCCAATCAAATTTCTTTTAACTTCAAAGTTCAGCCAATGGCCTCCCTCGTACTATCTTAGACTTTCTGTCACTACTATGTTTCAACAAAATTCAGGGAATTACATCCCAAGCAGATATGACCAAACCTGACAGTATCTCTGTTCTCTATATGTTTTATTACCAATATCTAATTAACTAATGGATTTTTTAGATAATTTATTACATATTCCTAGTCCCCTAGCCTTCCTGTATACGAATAGACGATTTTCAAGGGGCTAAGTGGCGTAGTTAAGAATACGATCTTTTTTCGATGTTAAGTGTTTAATTTCAACTACCACCTGTTCAATTCTTTACGACTGTACTATCAGTATAAAGTCAGGAGCCCTACGTAAAATATCAGGTTTCCTAATAAGAATTAAACCTGTTTTCTAAACCTAACATCGTATCGTTAGTTTTTTTCATCACTGTTTATTTGAAAAAAAATCAGGCCATGCACACTGCGAGTTGGTTTATTTTTAGACACACTGCGAGTGGCTTGCGTTACTGTGTTCCATGGTCCGTCTATCTCTCTCTGCTTTTTTTTTCTTCTAAGCCCGTCTGTCTTTCCAAGGCTAACCTTGTGCGCGATTTTGCACTAATGTTAGTTTTTAAAATCAAGGTCGTCTAGAAGATTTTACTACACATTCTATTTTTAGAACTACGGTTATCGCCGTATCGTTAAGCCTAAGCATTTTATTTAGGAACGAACGAATTAGGACAAGTAGAAATCTTGTGTTAGCCATTACGGCGTTATACAACGAAGGCGTTATCTATACTGGGAAAGCACTGGTCTTTCTCCATTCTTCTTCTTATCGTATTATTTCGTTCGGCTTTACATTTATGTTCTAATTTATATATAGGTATTAGAATTTTTCACCACATCAAGTACTTTCAGGTATACATGCAGAAGTGTCAGTGCTATTGAACCACCACTGCGATTAATCGAAGAAAATGATTTAATCCATTAATCGAACAAAAACATTTACCTATCAATCGAACAAATGATATTAATCGATTAATCGAACATAATAGGATTAATCTGTATCACCACTAATGAAGATCACACCATCCAACCTAAGTCCGGTAACTAAGAATATGGGTTGCCCTATCCTCAAGTAGTTTACCATCTCTGGCGATAAGCCAGCACCAACTTGAAGGAATCCTCATCAAGTGTAATTATCTCCCCGGTTACACATGGTTCTCGGATTTCTGAATTTCTTGTGAACACTCTCTGAGATAGAAGTGTCATTATCCTTATATCTACAACTCTGCCAAGAGTAGTCTTGTTTTGAAGGCCCATAGTAGATACTCTTGAGTTTTGGCGACTGTTGGACCACTACTGCAAAGCAGGGGAGGCAATCCGTGACACCTACACATGCTGTCTCTTGTCTCGATGGTGCACTTCGATAGGCTATTTCCTGTCCATCTCTTGATGTTATCTTCCCACTTATAGCGCTGTCTTCCTCTTGCACGTCTGCTTTCAACTCTTCCCTCTATTATAGTCTTCAGTAAGGTGTAATGCCTTTTTACATGGCCAAAACATTTTAGCTTGACCCTTCTCAACAACTCTAAAACAGGAGGTACAAACTTGTCATCTCTTGCTCACACATTGCGATTAAGGATTCATGTCCTATGTGGTTGTGAGGCAAGAAAGAATACAACCACTGCCCCCGCATAAGTGGTCATGTATGGGTCTACCAACCTCGGTATGTAGAACACCTTGGTACAGAAGCCACCACTGTTGGCTTACAGAAAGTGCTTTGTGGTAGGCTTCCTCTAAGGCAAGCGATGCACCCTGTTCTTTAAGTAGCGCAAAAGGATTATAATGATGATAATGAAACATTAGACTAGATCTTTTAAATCACATGTTTGTGGACTAAAATATGAATGCTGAGTAACTATATTTTGTTAAATTTTCTTGAATAAATAGCACACAATAAAAGAGAGGAAAACAAGTCATGGGGCATATCCATAGCCACAAAAGTGCATGGATTTTTACAATCGATGGGGTGGGAAAGAGACCTTTGGTAATAAATATGTCAATATCTGGTTAAGGGACAATACAATGTGTCTAGTTTATTCTATTTTTTAGAGACAAAGAAATTATAGGACTATTGCACTCTCAGGCGTGTCGTAGAAGGAGACTGATATGAAGTTGTGCATGTCGTAGATTAGTGATAGGGGGAATTAAGACACAGATTGGTCCCTTCTGAATAGACTAGAACCTGAGGTGACTCAGTGAGAGATAATATAAGAAATAGCTTTTCACGAGTGAGATGGTGGAAAATAAGTAAATTCTATCCCTGAAACTCGAGAAACAAACTTCTCTCGCTCAGCCTATCTCTACAACAGAAAGTATTTGTCAGACAGATTTCTCAGTTATATAGATGTACCATATATCAACTACTCACCGACACACACACATAAGTGACGACAGTTAGTCGCACAGACGTGAAAACTATAACAATGGAATATATATATTTTTTTGGACGAGCTGACCGACACACTTGAATAAGTTTATGTAAGTTTTATTTATCATAAAGAATTTCACAACACAGTAAATAAATTTAGACTATCAAATCAATACACAAATAAACATAGGTTAAGGAATCAATAACAGAGTTGACCCATAGGTGTAATCCTGTCCCCCTCTGTTGAACCAAGATCCCGTTATAAGAGAAGTTATTTGCCCCAAAGAGTCACAGATTTATACACTATGGTCTAGGACTTCTCTCTACAGTAAATAACATAGGTTTTTTTCCTGTAATCTACTCTGAAATAGATAGCATATGTAATCTTTAAGATGAAAAAAAACAATCAATGAATATAGGGATTATAAAATCACAGAATTATATCATCCCTGCATTTTCTCGCTCTGACACACTTGTGATCACACAGACATGCGTTCTTACCTAATAGGCACTTTCACCACATCTGGAACAATTTTTTAAGGATGTGTTTTGGCGAAACAAGCCCCAGCTTCTCCAAGGCTAATAAATTCAAATCTTAGGAAACGCTCGCTTCACTATGGTACGTAGGATGCTGATAAATGTCACTTCAATTTTTGTCCAGGTAGTAAAATAATTAAAATGTCTAATGTTCACAAGGGTACAGTAGCTTGAAATAATCGATCGTTACCTCGAGTTGCAGGTTAATAACTCTGTTTAGGATTTATCTTCTTCTCAGCACAGTGGTTGTTACACCAGTAATGTCACAGGTTTGATTATGTTAAATGTTTGATTTAGTCGCCAGCACGGGCCGACTGTAAAACTTTGATTATTGGAAAAGAACTCTGGAACTCAATGCCAGTTACAATATAAACTTCCGAAGAATAGTTCTTTTCGTCTAGTTATTCTCTGCTATACATAAACAGAAACCGCTGGTAGGTTTTGGGTGACCCAAATACTGTATAAGGAAGAGAAAAGTACAAAATACTTAACCATAACAGTATTCACAATCCTATCCTACCTCACGTAAAAATATAATATACACTTCGGTTATTTAACTTAAATCAGAAACTATACGCTTAGAGCTTGTCTCATCGTTTAAAACTCCCGTGAAATAAATTCTAGTCATTACAATAAATCAATCATCATGAATTAGAAATAAAAACATATTTCGTCAATACTCATGACATTTCAGTGCATTACTTAGATGGTTAAATATATTCTCTGACTGGTTACTAGCAATTTAACTAAATTTATTTATAGCTGAATGAGTTTTTAGCTAGAAATTATAATTTATTATGCTATCCACTGTAACACAGTAAACTAGAGACAATAACTGACTTATCATTTAATTACTCTGCACAGAAATTAAACTAGCGAAAATGAAATAGGCGTTCTACCACTTAAATCACACAACACTACTAGATATATATATTTACCACTAGCGCAGAAGTAAAACTATCTCCAATCGACCAACTAAATGATACTTCTATTAACAGAGATCTTAGGAATCGAAAGCTAGATGGTTCTAGTCTTTCTGGCGGTACTTGATGAATTAAGTTAGAATTCTGGAGTATATATCTCTCTGAAATCAAAGGAAGGTTACGTCTATAACCCGAACAGACTCATTTACCAGATGTTAGCACCTACGTCCAGATTTACATATTTCCTTACTCATTATACGAATCAGAGGGATTTTTCACACAGAAACCGAAACCAGACTTAACACCTACAGTAACTTCTCTCGATCTGATCAGACATCGGCAATAAAACTTCCAGTGTGCGTTTTACACATTCTGCTTCATATGGCCATTCCCAGCGATCAATGTCTTTCATCTCAAATCTTTCACCGAGAATAATTAGCTATAGGCGAACAGATCAGAGAAAAGTGATAGACGATAGTCTTCCTTCTTATCCCTGTCGAGAACGAATTAACACGATTCTATCTCTCATCAAAGAACTTAGCTTAACAGCAATAAAATGCGTTGCTAAATAAGAAAGGAAAAGACAAAGGTTTGAATGGGAGAGTATTCGTTAACAATCGAGCGTATGCGAAAAAAAGTAAAAGAGCGAAAGAAAGGTAAAAGACAAGTGTAGAATAAAGAAAAGATATAGAAATTTATTAATCATAAATCTCTGCCACAGTGCATGGGACTGGCAACTTAATTACGTAAATGCAAATGCCAAAAGCACCACCGGTGAAAGAGTTGCTTGGTGCAGGCTTCCCGCAAGGCGACCAACTGCAATGGTGGCTCAATACTCCGTGAGGAGAGCAAAATACATGAATAATGATGATGATTCTATTGCATCTTTCTTTAATTCTACCATACACCTAATGTGTGTCTCTCCTTGTCCTCGCTCAATTTCTTTATATCTACCATACACCTAATGTGTTTCTCTCCGTGTCTTTGCTCAATTTCTTTAATTCTACCATACATTTAATGTGTTTTTCTCCTTGTCCTCGCCCAATTTATTTAATTCTATCATACACCTAATGTGTGTCTCTCCTTGTCCTCGCCCATTTTCTTTAATTCTATCATACACCTAATGTGTTTCTCGCCTTGTCCCCTGTGTTTTATTATTAATTGTTTTAAAATAAAATTTTGCCTCGTCTTGGCGAAGCGCGCACTGTTCAACCTAGACACGGATTCCGTCGGCTATATTATTTCGCATGTCCAAATATAAAACGCCCTTGCGATGTAGTGATTGTCATACCCTACAAGCAAATTATATGTGCTTAATTTTCGTCATTTTCCATGCATTCTCTGATTCCCAGACTAATGTTCCAATTCTTTTTATTGTGTTTCATTTAGCGGTCGTTAATTGGTTGGGGAAGGGGCAGGGGGGAGTTTGCGCAGCGTCCTAGGGTCAGATGACCAGTGCTGCTCTGAAATCATGCCTCAATTTGTGTTCTCGAGGGGCCGGGAACACAGCAGGAGACGGTAATCATCAGGGTTAGAATACCACACAGTCGGTATTTTCCGTTTCCCTTATACATTTTCCCATCTGAGTCATCACGCAATGGTGGGTTGTAAACTCGTTCATTCATGAGTCCCTCAAGGACATGGATGCTCAACAAGGTCACGACAAATCTTCTTATCTTGAGCCAGCCTTACACGGTCCTTCGCAAAGAATAATCATACAAACGGTCTTTTATATTTTGACATGCATCCTAATATAACCAACGGACCATGTGGATAATTTGAATAGGGCGCCCCTCGCTAAAATTAGGCACAATTTTTTTTTTTTTAAAAATACAAGTTCTTTCCACATCTTTCTTTAAAACAAAAATCCCATTTAAGGCCTGTCTTTAATGACCTCCATTCGGTCTCGTTTTCATCTTATCCAGGAGATTCCATAGAAGGACTGTCTTGTCATGCTTTCAACTAATTTCCATAAAGTGCCTGACCCCTATCGAACGCAGTCTTTTCCCCTCCTAGTGCTCTCTAAGTGTCAGTATCCCTTATACAGCCAGAAATGACTAAAAAGGGAAGATGGATGGGAGGGCAAGTTCCGTATCCTACTAGTGACAGGCGGTTGCTACTGGTGTCAGTCTAACGGCCAGACCGTTCCTCTGACTTCCAGGCCGGGTCTCGCTGCATGGGCAACAGCTTGATCTACAATTGCCCAACCTCGTGCCACCGAAAGTTATTTCGGGGGGTACGCTCCTACGGTCAGTAATGACTGGAAGGGAAGATAGATAGATAGTGCACCTCTGGCGTTTGTCTGGTTCTTTACATCAGATCCTCAATGTTGCTTTTGTTATTAAACTCATCTTCTTCTTCTTTTTTACCCTATTACAGAGCTTTAATACTCAGTTCAGCCTGAAATGCGGTGGGCCCTTTCGGTTATAATTGGGTTATATTATGTTATTTTTTTAAAACCAATTTTTGACGCTAGACTGATGTTAGCCCTGCAAAGGGCTGGTCCTGAAAAGGATAGCTAGCTGACTGTCTGGATTCATTAAAATTCCCTCACGCAGATGCACACGTTTGTAAAAGGCTGTCACTTATTGATTATTACGGTAATTACTTTGGCGTGCCTATATATCTAGTATACATTAAAGTTAGTGACAATCAAGACAGACGTGATAACCAAAACGTTCTGTCGAAACCAATGCGTTGATTACGAAAGTCTGCACAGAATGAGAGAAACATTGGAAGTTACTTTCAGCCGGAGATTTAGTAATTGTTAACTACAAAGACAAGAGCAATCAAAGTAGGTGAAAGACAATGTTCATTTTTAAGGGATTATAAGTAGCCGTGAAGAAGCCTCTAGCTTGAGGCTAATTCTTCTTCTTCTTCTTCCTCTTCTTCTGCAAGTGAGAATAAATGAATTCAGTATGAAAGGGGAGAGAAAGGAAAGGCAGAATGTCAGACGAGCCTGCGTGCCCAGTTCTCAACTCTTTGAAAATAAAGCTCGTTCGTTCGTTCGTTCATCTTCTTTCTCTTTTTTTTATTTTTAATTCTTCTTTTTCTTCCTCATGTACCATGTCTGGTGGCGTAGGTGATCATGTCTATCTACAACTTCATGTCTCCAGTTCTGTTTATCAATTCATTTGTGGGCTTATTTCAATGCCGCGATGATAAACTGCCCAGTCTTTTATTATGCTGAAGCCATGTCTTTTTTTCCCCTTCAGTGTTTCCTGTTGGCACAAAATATTTATGAATACAACCTGTGTGTATGAAGCAGATAAAACAACTGAGAAATAGTGAAGGCGTTAAAGAGAGAGATATAAATAGATAGATAGATAGATAGATAGATAGAGAGAGAGAGAGAGAGAGAGAGAGAGAGAAAGAGAGAGAGAGAGAGAGAAAGAGAGAATAAGTGCAAGACACACTGAAACCCGTAACTTCTCAACATCACTTAACTATCCGGTAAATCAGTTTTCTCTGTGAAAACATTAGTAAAATCCGAGGTAGCCAGGCAGACAAGAAATTTTGGAACCAAATATTTGCAACAACGGGCAGAGTATCAGCATCTGAACAAACATCGCACTTAGATACCAGGAGATGAAGACAACAAAGAAGCGCAGAGAATGTTGCAGTTCGGACGGCAACACCAGTTTGCTTCAGAATTAAACATATCAATGATACTCTGTCACTCAACCACTTTTGTTTAGTTGTCCCTTTAACTAACTGAATTGACGAGTCATTAGGAAGCTGCAGTTTTCATTATTGTTTGTGACGCGACCACTTGCTATCGTTAATTTTTTTCTTTTGAGTGGCATCATTTGTCTGTCTACCAATTATAAATCCCAGTACACCATCGTTTGCTGTTGAGAACGCATCATCATGTCCCGTTTTTGTTGGCTATAGAGCATACATCCACCATTTTAGTTTGGCTCCTTGCAGGAAGACTGCATCAAAAAGTTCATATACTCTTATGGGACCCAAAGATGCAGCAATAGAGAATGCAGTCAGCCACCAATAGCTTGACTGCTTGCGTCAGGGTAAGCGAATCAGAGCTGACCAAGACCATACTCCACCTCCATGTGGTGGTCCTGGAAACAGGCTGCATCACTGCAGTCTGGCTGAGAGAGTAGGGATCGAAGAGGGAAGGCAAACCCGGTCCCCAAAAAATGCCGTGCTGAAGTCGGATGTGTCGGCCGAAAGGCGCAGATATGGCAGCTCTGGTGTAAACAGACACAACGCAACCACCGTCCTTTTCAGGGCGAACGAGGAAGAAGAAGATATACTCTTATAGCAGTGGTTTCTAAAGCTATTAGATTTACACGATGGTGTTACCAGCATCATCATACACAATTTCAATTAGTCATCTCATACGACGTGCCTAAACTAGCAATCGACCTATTCTTTCTGCCCTCAGAAACTCCCCGGAAGTAGTATAGTAGGGCGGTCTCGATTATCATTTTGGCGGAGCAATGGTTTATATAAGGAAATATGACGTCAAAAAAACGATAAAATGGCGGAGCAAAGGATAATTATTGTCGTTAGGTGGTGTCGTAGCTTTTAGGTAGGAGAATTAAGACTTGGGTTGGTCCCTTCTGAATAGGTTGGAATGAGTGAGAGTCACAGTGTGAGTTAGTAAAAAATGAACTAGAATTCCCACAAGTGAGATGATAGAATAGTGATAGAGGCTGTCTCTGAGATGCGAGAAAATCTTCTCTCTCTCTCTCTCTCACCTATCTTCTACGACAGATTGTAAGCAGTCAGACAGTCTACCACATATACATTAAATATATGTATACCAACAGATCTCTACCCACTCACGTGCACGCACATACAGTGACGACAGGTAGACACACAGACGTGGGGAAACTATAACAATGATATATATATATATATATATATATATATATATATATATATATATATATATATATATATATATATATTATATATATATATATTTTAGAACGAGCTGACCAACACGATTATTAAGTTCAAGAGAGATTTAATTTATCATTTAAAAATCTTCTCACAACACCAAAGAAATACATCAAGGAAAAAAACATATACAAATAGTCATAAAATTCAAGAAAATGCTACAAGGATGATAGCCCGTTAGAATCTTACTCTAGGTTTAGCCCACAGCCCCGTTAAGAGAACAGATGATGGCCCAAAGAGTTATAGATACATAGGGTTGAGTCTAAGAGGTTTCTTTCTTTCTCGTAAATGTATGAACAGAGTTGGATAATCTGATTTAGCCTAAGAAAAAGAAACTCTAGCATTAGTAACAAATTCTGCAGATTAAAAAAGTTAAGACAGCAAATGGGTGACAATAATACAACGGTAAAATAACACTCAGACCTGCGTACTCTCATTCATTCAGCCATGGCCATGTGTTCACATTTATACTCACAACTTTGCTCGCTGCCTCTGGGAACATAATAATTCTAGGACCTTCACACAGACCCGTAAATGCAGTTCTCGACCAAGAAATCCCCAGTTCCAACAAGACGTACTGAATTTCTCTGTCTCAGGGAACGATTCCTTGGGTGTTCTTATTTTTCGGATGTCTGTTAAGTCACATAAAATTTGTCCAGGCACGAAAGTTAGCAGAGCACAATGTCATTAGCTTTGGTTTCTAGAATTTAAGGAATGTCAGATCGGTGTCTACTTTCAGGAAGGTACTATATTTGGTCACCACAATACTAGTCAAAACTCTGTCGGAATGTTAATGTTATTCTTGTAACTATTCTCGCCGCCAGGCAGCATGTACATTTAAATTTGTGGAGCAATATGAACTGGCTCAAAAGCCCAATATATATTTCTAGTCTTTAGAAACCGTTAGTGGGAGTCGTATTACTGTCTCTCTCTGATGGCATATGCACTGTCAGACCAGTGTTACTTGAAAATAAAACCCACGTGGTTAAAGATAGGAAATGTCTATGCTTCTCACAAATATGTCTCTCATGCTACTAAACGCTGGTCAGTTTGGATCACCCCAATAATCACTGAATGAAGAAAAACAACATATAATATAATATACAGAATATGTACTCGTTATAACTTTACATTTTAAATGGCAAGCCTACAACTTGACTTATTATTTAAAACTTCCCGTGAAGTAAGTTATATAAAAATCGATCATCAGGAATTAGGAATATCTGCGTATTCCGTCAATATTCACTGATGTCGCATCTAGCGTTTATCAGTTAGTTTAGAAAAATATGATCTCGTCTGATTACTTAGCAGTAAAATTAACTTCATTATAGCTACATTATTGTTTAATGCTAGAAATTATAATTTATACTGCTTTCCACTGAAACACGTCACTAGAAAATAATACAGACTTTATAAATTTGGCACTCTGCGCAAAATCTAGTAAAATGAAATCGGCGATTTAACACTTTATCACTTCACAAAATACTAGAGATCTATTATATATAATATTTTACCTCAAACACAGAAGTACTAAGAACTTAAACCACTTCGACCAAACTAAAGGCCATCTCTATTAACAGAGATTATTTAGAAATCGAACGAAGGCTAGTACTGTCTTTACTGCAAAGTTACTGAGTGAAATGAAATAAAGTTTCAAACTTGGTTTAATATGTCTTCTTCTTCTTCTTCTTCCTCGTTCGCCCTGAAAAGGACGGTGGTTGCGTTGTGTCTGTTTACAACGTAGCTGTGATATCTGCACCTTTCGGTCGACACATCCGACTTCTGCACGGCATTTTTTAGGACCGGGTTTGCCTTCCCATTGCGATCCGTGCTCGCTCAGCCAGCCTGCACTGCTGCATACTGTTTCCAGGACCACCACGTGGAGGTGGAGCACGGTCTTGACCAGCTCTGGTTCGCTGGTCCTGACGCAGGCAGTCAAGCTATGAGTCGCTGACTGAGGTCTCTATTGCTGCGTCTTCTGGTCCCGGTTTAATATTTTAAACCGGACAAAGGATGAACTATTATTTCGTAGAACGAAATGCTCTCCCCTTTCCGGCTTTAACGATACGTTTAACACCTAACATGTCGTAACTGCCACCTACTGACCAAGATGTACGCGTGTCAGTTTCAAATCCCCAGACTATATGTCTGCTCTACGCCGTATAGGTGACAGTTTTAACGCCTACCTAAGCGCTCAGCCCGAAAAACCCGCGCGTGACAGGTGCAAATGTAGACGTAAAGTCTGCTCTATGTCCAGCGAAACGAATTTTTCGCACATTCACGTCTACCTGCGCGACTGACATCTGATGCAATAAGGTTACTAGTCAGTATGAGAAAGAAAAACGATGATGGGACAGAAATATATTGTTCGCAACGAATGCGAAAAATACAGAAAAAAGGTAAAGAGTGATAATAAAAATGGAGAATACGGGTGACAGAAAAAGAGGAAGATCTAGGCAATTTAATGATCAAAACCTACGTGACAGGACGTCCCCCCTTAAGATATGGAAGCACTCCATGTCTACGTTATGGAATTAAATTTCCTATAACCGTAGCTTCGGGGTGTCTGTCTTCTTCCCTCTTATCTTCCCCCTCCATCTCTCTCCAATTCCTACTCAAGTCTACTCCCCAAAGTTTCCTTCCTCTGGAATGTCTCCCATGCGCGCTTGAAAGAGCGTCGCCGCTTCTGACATTTTTCAAAGATTTCGTGTGATTGCGGTGGAATATCCCTGCCACTATCATCATCTTCGTCAGCTTTGGCGATCGTCAGGAGATGGTCGGAGGTTGGCACTGGTTTTTCCAAGTATCTCTTTAAGAGATTTAAATGGAAAACCTTCTCCTTTCCTTTAATAGAGATCTGGTAGTTAGCCTTAGAAATCTTTTTCAGGACGGTAAACGGCCCTTGCCATCCGATCTTCAGTTGGTTGTTCCCGGTAGGGAGTAACACCAAAACTTTCTCTCCTGCTTCCAGTTCTCTCTCTTTCGCGACTTTCCTGTATCGGTTAGCGTGCTTTGTGCGTGCTCGCTTAAAGTTAGTCGTTGCTAGGTCCCACCCTAGTTTCAACCTTTCCTTTAAAACCGACACATATTTACTTGCTGAGACAACTGTCTCATCCGCCTTCTCGTCTGTCAGAGACTGAAGTAAGGCTTCAAGCGGGCCCTTAATGGGTCTGCCGAATAAGAGTGTAGCTGGCGGAAATCCTGTGGAAGTATGAGGAGATTCTCTGTAGCCAAATAACGCTGCAGGAATACAAAGATCCCAATCTTCAGGTTTCACTTGTGCCAGTTTACTTAGCATCATGTTGAGGTTTCCATTAACACGTTCCACGAGCCCATTTCCGGCCGGAGTATATGGCTTAGTGTGGATGTGTTGGGTCCTCAAGATCTTAACGATCTCATCCATCAACAGGTTTCGGTATGGAGATCCGTTATCCGTCAACACTTGTTGAGGGAATCCCAACCGAGTGAAAATCTGCACGAGGGCTTCTGCGACATGCTTGGCATTTGCGCATGTTAGCGGTATGGCTTCTGCCCATAAAGTGCATGTATCGACTAAGGTCAGGATAAACCTGTTCCTTCTTTTAGTCCTTTCTAAGGGTCCTAAAATGTCGATCACAACCCGTTCGAATGGTGTTCCCATTATTGGCATTTCACCCATGTGGACTGGGGGTGTCCGTTGCTTGGGTGGTACACGTTGGCACTGGGCACAGGATTTGACATATCTGATAATATCAGTATTTACTCCTGGCCACCAATAATGAGTGGTTATACGTTGGTTTGTGGCGTTCTGTCCCATATGTCCGCTGAAGGGAAGAGAGTGCCCCATTTCTAGGATTTGGCTTCTGTACTGTTTCGGTACTAGGAGCTGGTTGTAACCTTGGTCAGGCTTGCCCGTTCTGCGATAAAGAACGCCATTCTTAGAAAAAATGTCCCCGTGCTGTCTGGCTTCCTTAGCCATGGGCAGTTTCCTAAAGCAGGGTGCCAAAGTAGGGTCCTTGTATTGCGCTTCTTATGTTCCCTGGGTAACAAATTAGGCGCAGGCTCCCGTTCCTTCTTGGTTTGCCCTCTTGTAGTTACTGCTGCCACAATCGGCTCTTCCGGTTTCCCAGTACACACGTATCTCCCGCCAAGTATGACTGGGTAGATGGGATCATCCATAACAGCCGCTTTGATCACATCTCTGACGAAATCAGAGTGGATCTCCACCAGTGCGATGGGAAGCGCTGTAGGTGCATCACTCTTACGAACTCCACAAAATTGGACGGTCTCTCCTGTCTCTTGACCGGGTTTAACCAGGTTTCTGGCAACAATGCAATCATAAGAAAGTCCTGTGTCAAATAAACAAGAAGTTTGAGAACCGTTCAAAATAACAGTACCTCGCGTTGAGGGTCTATCCCCAACAGGTTGGGAACCACTGTCAATAATTCCGCCTTGCGAGACTGTTAGCAAGCATCCGATGCGTTTAGGCTCGGTGTGCTCACTGATCATTAGTCCCGTGCTCAGGGGTTCTCCCTTTGCCACCTTGACCTTTCTGGCCACGCTGCCATGTAGGGCGGTCGGGTTGATCAGACTGTTTGGGGTGGTTGGGGTACTTGTTTTTGTAGAACTTGGATTTTTCAGGAGGGGGGTTTTGAGGTCCAGTTTCTCTGTGGTTATTTTGGTTAGAAGCCTGAGAAGATTGCTCTAGGTTATGTTTTCGAAAATGCTCCTCTGTCGGTTTCCGCTTTGTGGCCGGTAGTTCAGCCAGCGCATTGTGATAACGCTCAGACTTTTCCAAAATGTCTTCAAGTTTTTCTGCCCCCTGCTCAGCGAGAAATCTCCGGGTATCTGCCGACAATGTGTTCTTTATTTGTTCTGTTAAAACAAATTCCTCAAGACCTTCGTAGGTAGAGGGGAGCTGCGAAAGCTCAAGGCACTTTGTTAGATAACCCTTCAAACGAGACGAGAACTGCTGAAAAGTTTCAGAATTCTCTTTCCGGCTGTTGCGAAACAGATGCAAAAATTTGCGAGCGTTTATTTTAAAGCGCTTCAATAACGCTTTCTTCAACAGATCATAGTTGTCTTGTTGGCTGCTTTCCAGTTTGGCGTAAACATCATATGCACTGCTTTTCAGCGCCTGAGAAAGCTTCATGTTCCAACGCGACCGCTCTAAACCGTACAGACTTGCAATTTTCTCAAATTTTTCTAGCCAAGTGTCAATCTTCTCATTTGGACAAGGGAAAGATTCTAGCGGAAAAGACATAGCAGAGAGATGAGTAGATTGAGTGTTAGAAGGATCAGTTAAGGGAGAATGAGGAGAAGACTCTCCATTGCTGGAGGCAGAGGCAGCACTACGGCTTTGGAACTCTAGAGTCGTAAGCGCCAGCTCATGCTGTCGTCGTTGCTCATTTTCTCTTTCCTCATGCTGTCTCTCCTTCTCTTTCTCTCTTTCCTCATGCTGCATCCTGCGAATTTCCATTTCCTCGTCCATCTTCTTCTGCTGTAATAGCCGGTCTTCCGCTTCTTTCCTCTTCGCTGCTTCTTCTTTCCTCCTTAGTTCTTCTTCTTTCCTCTCCGCATCATATCTCTCAAGTTCGTCTCTGACAAACGCTTTCGCTTCCTCTCCTTGCAGTCCCTCCTCTCTCGCTTCGTCCCTGAGGAGTTGTCTAAGCTTTGCCCTCTCGGCCATATTAAGTCAGTGACTGAGACTAGTGGGGAAAGAAAATAGGAAAAAGGATACACTAGTTCCTACCACTTACGAGAAAATTCAAAAAATAAAGATGATATACTTCACCCTGGGATACCTCCTCCAAAAATAAAAATCTAACTATCGCTGCTATTAATCGGCAATAAAGCACCTAATGCAAAACACGACTACGCCAACTAAATGGTAGTTAAGATTACTTCTGAAAAATAAGTTGCTACAGTGGAAAACACAAAGATTATAGCAAAAATTTTGGAGAAAGAAAAAAAATCCCCTTAATTTTTAATCCACTATCAAGTTTACCCGTGAAGACAGTTCGGGTGAGGGAGGCAATTAATCTGGACGAATAGTCCGAAACGCACTCCTTAGCTTTGCTCAAACACCTACCTGCTTCAGAACCCTTGTGAATGTTATACACTCACAAAACTTTACCAGCGTTTAGTATTACAAATCAACAATAACATATATTCCGACAAAATCCACCTGTAACTCAAATGTATATTATTCAAAATGCTGTGGAAAAACTTATCAGTTTGTGTGGTCAGCACGCCCGTAAACAGATCGTTAATCTAGGGGATAAATTATTTAAAGATATAACAACTCACAAGACATCACACTCTTATTCTATTTCAGAATAAAGAATCTTAAGTCCAAAATCCAGATAGACGAGTCCACATTTGTCGTACTCGTCTTCCTATTCTAAGTTTAAAAATCCCGGACGAGCCCCCATTTGTCGTAGATTTTTAGATAGGAGAATTAAGACTTGGGTTGGTCCCTTCTGAATAGGTTGGAGTGAGTGAGAGTCAGAGTGTGAGTTAGTAAAAAATGAACTAGACTTCCCACAAGTGAGATGATAGAATAGTGATAGAGGCTGTCTCTGAGATGCGAGAAAATCTTCTCTCTCTCTCTCACCTATCTTCTATGACAGATTGTAAGCAGTCAGACAGTCTACCACATATACATTATATATATGTATACCAACAGATCCCTACCCACTCACGTGCACGCACATACAGTGACGACAGGTAGACACACAGACGTGGGGAAACTATAACAATGATATATATATATATATATATTTTTTTAGAACGAGCTGACCAACACGATTATTAAGTTCAAGAGAGATTTAATTTATCATTTAAAAATCTTCTCACAACACCAAAGAAATACATCAAGGAAAAAACATATACAAATTGTCATAAATTCAAGAAAATGCTACAAGGATGATAGCCCGTTAGAATCTGACTCTAGGTTTAGCCCACAGCCCCGTTAAGAGAACAGATGATGGCCCAAAGAGTTATAGATACATAGGGTTGAGTCTAAGAGGTTTCTTTCTTTCTCGTAAATGTATGAACAGAGTTGGATAATCTGATTTAGCCTAAGAAAAAGAAACTCTAGCATTAGTAACAAATTCTGCAGATTAAAAACGTTAAGACAGCAAATGGGTGACAATAATACAACGGTAAAATAACACTCAGACCTGCGTACTCTCATTCATTCAGCCATGGCCATGTGTTCACATTTATACTCACAACTTTGCTCGCTGCCTCTGGGAACATAATAATTCTAGGACCTTCACACAGACCCGTAAATGCAGTTCTCGACCAAGAAATCCCCAGTTCCAACAAGACGTACTGAATTTCTCTGTCTCAGGAACGATTCCTTGGGTGTTCTTATTTTTCGGATGTCTGTTAAGTCACATAAAATTTGTCCAGGCACGAAAGTTAGCAGAGCACAATGTCATTAGCTTTGGTTTCTAGAATTTAAGGAATGTCAGATCGGTGTCTACTTTCAGGAAGGTACTATATTTGGTCACCACAATACTAGTCACAAACTCTGTCGGAATGTTAATGTTATTCTTGTAACTATTCTCGCCGCCAGGCAGCATGTACATTTAAATTTGTGGAGCAATATGAACTGGCTCAAAAGCCCAATATATATTTCTAGTCTTTAGAAACCGTTAGTGGGAGTCGTATTAATGTCTCTCTCTGATGGCATATGCACTGTCAGACCAGTGTTACTTGAAAATAAAACCCACGTGGTTAAAGATAGGAAATGTCTATGCTTCTCACAAATATGTCTCTCATGCTACTAAACGCTGGCCAGTTTGGATCACCCCAATAATCACTGAATGAAGAAAAACAACATATAATATAATAACAGAATATGTACTCGTTATAACTTTACATTTTAAATGGCAAGCCTACAACTTGACTTATTATTTAAAACTTCCCGTGAAGTAAGTTATATAAAAATCGATCATCAGGAATAAGGAATATCTGCGTATTCCGTCAATATTCACTGATGTCGCATCTAGCGTTTATCAGTTAGTTTAGAAAAATATGATCTCGTCTGATTACTTAGCAGTAAAATTAACTTCATTATAGCTAATTATTGTTTAATGCTAGAAATTATAATTTATACTGCTTTGGGGAGCCGCGCTGGTGTAATGGCTTCGGCGTTGTACTGGCGACCAGGTGTTCATGGTTCAAACCCGGGCGTCGGCGTTTGAAGAAATGTTTACGGCCGGAAATTTGACTGAAAAGCCTGAACGGCTCCTGTGATAAACCCTCTGTGGATGGGAAGGAGCGAAGCTCCTGACCGGGTTGGAAGGAAAGTCCTCAGGTTCCCCAGCCTCGCAATGACATGTCATTGGGCCGAAGGGCTGAAAGCCCAAAAAAAGGCCGCTGGTTAAGAAAAAAAAAAATACTGCTTTCCACTGAAACACGTCACTAGAAAATAATACAGACTTTATAAATTTGGCACTCTGCGCAAAATCTAGTAAAATGAAATCGGCGATTTAACACTTTATCACTTCACAAAATACTAGAGATCTATTATATATAATATTTTACCTCAAACACAGAAGTACTAAGAACTTAAACCACTTCGACCAAACTAAAGGCCATCTCTATTAACAGAGATTATTTAGAAATCGAACGAAGGCTAGTACTGTCTTTACTGCGAAGTTACTGAGTGAAATGAAATAAAGTTTCAAACTTGGTTTAATATTTTAAACCGGACAAAGGATGAACTATTATTTCGTAGAACGAAATGCTCTCCCCTTTCCGGCTTTAACGATACGTTTAACACCAAACATGTCGTAACTGCCACCTACTGACCAAGATGTACGCGTGTCAGTTTCAAATCCCCAGACTATATGTCTGCTCTACGCCGTATAGGTGACAGTTTTAACGCCTACCTAAGCGCTCAGCCCGAAAAAACCCGCGCGTGACAGGTGCAAATGTAGACGTAAAGTCTGCTCTATGTCCAGCGAAACGAATTTTTCGCACATTCACGTCTACCTGCGCGACTGACATCTGATGCAATAAGGTTACTAGTCAGTATGAGAAAGAAAAACGATGATGGGAAAGAAATATATTTTTCGCAACGAATGCGAAAAATACAGGAAAAAGGTAAAGAGTGATAATAAAAATGGAGAATACGGGTGACAGAAAAAGAGGAAGATCTAGGCAATTTAATGATCAAAACCTACGTGACAGGACGTCCCCCCTTAAGATATGGAAGCACTCCATGTCTACGTTATGGAATTAAATTTCCTATAACCGTAGCTTCGGGGTGTCTGTCTTCTTCCCTCTTATCTTCCCCCTCCATCTCTCTCCAATTCCTACTCAAGTCTACTCCCCAAAGTTTCCTTCCTCTGGAATGTCTCCCATGCGCGCTTGAAAGAGCGTCGCCGCTTCTGATATTTTTCAAAGATTTCGTGTGATTGCGGTGGAATATCCCTGCCACTATCATCATCTTCGTCAGCTTTGGCGATCGTCAGGAGATAGTCGGAGGTTGGCACTGGTTTTTCCAAGTATCTCTTTAAGAGATTTAAATGGAAAACCTTCTCCTTTCCTTTAATAGAGATCTGGTAGTTAGCCTTAGAAATCTTTTTCAGGACGGTAAACGGCCCTTGCCAACCGATCTTCAGTTGGTTGTTCCCGGTAGGGAGTAACACCAAAACGTTCTCTCCTGCTTCCAGTTCTCTCTCTTTCGCGACTTTCCTGTATCGGTTAGCGTGCTTTGTGCGTGCTCGCTTAAAGTTAGTCGTTGCTAGGTCCCACCCTAGTTTTAACCTTTCCTTTAAAACCGACACATATTTACTTGCTGAGACAACTGTCTCATCCGCCTTCTCGTCTGTCAGAGACTGAAGTAAGGCTTCAAGCGGACCCTTAATGTGTCTGCCGAATAAGAGTGTAGCTGGCGGAAATCCTGTGGAAGTATGAGGAGATTCTCTGTAGCCAAATAACGCTGCAGGAATACAAAGATCCCAATCTTCAGGTTTCACTTGTGCCAGTTTACTTAGCTTCATGTTGAGGTTTCCATTAACACGTTCCACGAGCCCATTTCCGGCCGGAGTATATGGCTTAGTGTGGATGTGTTGGGTCCTCAAGATCTTAACGATCTCATCCATCAACAGGTTTCGGTATGGAGATCCGTTATCCGTCAACACTTGTTGAGGGAATCCCAACCGAGTGAAAATCTGCACGAGGGCTTCTGCGACATGCTTGGCATTTGCGCATGTTAGCGGTATGGCTTCTGCCCATAAAGTGCATGTATCGACTAAGGTCAGGATAAACCTGTTCCTTCTTTTAGTCCTTTCTAAGGGTCCTAAAATGTCGATCACAACCCGTTCGAATGGTGTTCCCATTATTGGCATTTCACCCATGTGGACTGGGGGTGTCCGTTGCTTGGGTGGTACACGTTGGCACTGGGCACAGGATTTGACATATCTGATAATATCAGTATTTACTCCTGGCCACCAATAATGAGTGGTTATACGTTGGTTTGTGGCGTTCTGTCCCATATGTCCGCTGAAGGGAAGAGAGTGCCCCATTTCTAGGATTTGGCTTCTGTACTGTTTCGGTACTAGGAGCTGGTTGTAACCTTGGTCAGGCTTGCCCGTTCTGCGATAAAGTACGCCATCCTTAGAAAAAATGTCCCCGTGCTGTCTGGGTTCCTTAGCCATGGGCAGTTTCCTAAAGCAGGGTGCCAAAGTAGGGTCCTTGTATTGCGCTTCTTTAAGTTCCCTGGGTAACAAATTAGGCGCAGGCTCCCGTTCCTTCTTGGTTTGCCCTCTTGTAGTTACTGCTGCCACAATCGGCTCTTCCGGTTTCCCAGTACACACGTATCTCCCGCCAAGTATGACTGGGTAGATGGGATCATCCATAACAGCCGCTTTGATCACATCTCTGACGAAATCAGAGTGGATCTCCACCAATGCGATGGGAAGCGCTGTAGGTGCATCACTCTTACGAACTCCACAAAATTGGACGGTCTCTCCTGTCTCTTGACCGGGTTTAACCAGGTTTCTGGCAACAATGCAATCATAAGAAAGTCCTGTGTCAAATAAACAAGAAGTTTGAGAACCGTTCAAAATAACAGTACCTCGCGTTGAGGGTCTATCCCCAACAGGTTGGGAACCACTGTCAATAATTCCGCCTTGCGAGACTGTTAGCAAGCATCCGATGCGTTTAGGCTCGGTGTGCTCACTCTGATCATTAGTCCCGTGCTCAGGGGTTCTCCCTTTGCCACCTTGACCTTTCTGGCCACGCTGCCATGTAGGGCGGTCGGGTTGATCAGACTGTTTGGGGTGGTTGGGGTACTTGTTTTTGTAGAACTTGGATTTTTCAGGAGGGGGGTTTTGAGGTCCAGTTTCTCTGTGGTTATTTTGGTTAGAAGCCTGAGAAGATTGCTCTAGGTTATGTTTTCGAAAATGCTCCTCTGTCGGTTTCCGCTTTGTGGCCGGTAGTTCAGCCAGCGCATTGTGATAACGCTCAGACTTTTCCAAAATGTCTTCAAGTTTTTCTGCCCCCTGCTCAGCGAGAAATCTCCGGGTATCTGCAGACAATGTGTTCTTTATTTATTCTGTTAAAACAAATTCCTCAAGACCTTCGTAGGTAGAGGGGAGCTGCGAAAGCTCAAGGCACTTTGTTAGATAACCCTTCAAACGAGACGAGAACTGCTGAAAAGTTTCAGAATTCTCTTTCCGGCTGTTGCGAAACAGATGCAAAAATTTGCGAGCGTTCATTTCAAAGCGCTCCAATAACGCTTTCTTCAACAGATCATAGTTGTCTTGTTGGCTGCTTTCCAGTTTGGCGTAAACATCATATGCACTGCTTTTCAGCGCCTGAGAAAGCTTCATGTTCCAACGCGACCGCTCTAAACCGTACAGAGTTGCAATTTTCTCAAATTTTTCTAGCCAAGTGTCAATCTTCTCATTTGGACAAGGGAAAGATTCTAGCGGAAAAGACATAGCAGAGAGATGAGTAGATTGAGTGTTAGAAGGATCAGTTAAGGGAGAATGAGGAGAAGACTCTCCATTGCTGGAGGCAGAGGCAGCACTACGGCTTTGGAACTCTAGAGTCTTAAGCGCCAGCTCATGCTGTCGTCGTTGCTCATTTTCTCTTTCCTCATGCTGTCTCTCCTTCTCTTTCTCTCTTTCCTCATGCTGCATCCTGCGAATTTCCATTTCCTCGTCCATCTTCTTCTGCTGTAATAGCCGGTCTTCCGCTTCTTTCCTCTCCGCTGCTTCTTCTTTCCTGCTTAGTTCTTCTTCTTTCCTCTCCGCATCATATCTCTCAAGTTCGTCTCTGACAAACGCTTTCGCTTCCTCTCCTTGCAGTCCCTCCTCTCTCGCTTCGTCCCTGAGGAGTTGTCTAAGCTTTGCCCTCTCGGCCATATTAAGTCAGTGACTGAGACTAGTGGGGAAAGAAAATAGGAAAAAGGATACACTGGTTCCTACCACTTACGAGAAAATTCCAAAAATAAAGATGATATACTTCACCCTGGGATACCTCCTCCAAAAATAAAAATCTAACTATCGCTGCTATTAATAGGCAATAAAGCACCTAATGCAAAACACGACTACGCCAACTAAATGGTAGTTAAGATTACTTCTGAAAAATAAGTTGCTACAGTGGAAAACACAATGATTATAGCAAAAATTTTGGAGAAAAAAAAAAATCCCCTTAATTTTTAATCCACTATCAAGTTTACCCCTGAAGACAGTTCGGGTGAGGGAGGCAATTAATCTGGACGAATAGTCCGAAACGCACTCCTTAGCTTTGCTCAAACACCTACCTGCTTCAGAACCCTTGTGAATGTTATACACTCACAAAACTTTACCAGCGTTTAGTATTACAAATCAACAATAACATATATTCCGACAAAATCCACCTGTAACTCAAATGTATATTATTCAAAATGCTGTGGAAAAAAACTTATCAGTTTGTGTGGTCAGCACGCCCGTAAACAGATCGTTAGTCTAGGGGATAAATTATTTAAAGATATAACAACTCACAAGACATCACACTCTTACTCTATTTCAGAATAAAGAATCTTAAGTCCAAAATCCAGATAGACGAGTCCACATTTGTCGTACTCGTCTTCCTATTCTAAGTTCAAAAATCCGTCGGGCGAGACCCCATTTGTCGTACTCGTCTTCCTATTCTAAGTTTAAAAATCCCGGACGAGCCCCAATTTGTCGTAGATTTTTAGATAGGAGAATTAAGACTTGGGTTGGTCCCTTCTGAATAGGTTGGAGTGAGTGAGAGTCACAGTGTGAGTTAGTAAAAAATGAACTAGAATTCCCACAAGTGAGATGATAGAATAGTGATAGAGGCTGTCTCTGAGATGCGAGAAAATCTTCTCTCTCTCTCTCACCTATCTTCTACGACAGATTGTAAGCAGTCAGACAGTCTACCACATATACATTAAATATATGTATACCAACAGATCTCTACCCACTCACGTGCACGCACATACAGTGACGACAGGTAGACACACAGACGTGGGGAAACTATAACAATGATATATATATATATATATATATATATATATATATATATATATATATATATATATATATATATATATATATATATATATATATATATTTTAGAACGAGCTGACCAACACGATTATTAAGTTCAAGAGAGATTTAATTTATCATTTAAAAATCTTCTCACAACACCAAAGAAATACATCAAGGAAAAAACATATACAAATTGTCATAAATTCAAGAAAATGCTACAAGGATGATAGCCCGTTAGAATCTTACTCTAGGTTTAGCCCACAGCCCCGTTAAGAGAACAGGTGATGGCCCAAAGAGTTATAGATACATAGGGTTGAGTCTAAGAGGTTTCTTTCTTTCTCGTAAATGTATGAACAGAGTTGGATAATCTGATTTAGCCTAAGAAAAAGAAACTCTAGCATTAGTAACAAATTCTGCAGATTAAAAAAGTTAAGACAGCAAATGGATGACAATAATACAACGGTAAAATAACACTCAGACCTGCGTACTCTCATTCATTCAGCCATGGCCATGTGTTCACATTTATACTCACAACTTTGCTCGCTGCCTCTAGGAACATAATAATTCTAGGACCTTCACACAGTAAATGCAGTTCTCGACCAAGAAATCCCCAGTTCCAACAAGACGTACTGAATTTCTCTGTCTCAGGGAACGATTCCTTGGGTGTTCTTGTTTTTCGGATGTCTGTTAAGTCACATAAAATTTGTCCAGGCACGAAAGTTAGCAGAGCACAATGTCATTAGCTTTGGTTTCTAGAATTTAAGGAATGTCAGATCGGTGTCTACTTTCAGGAAGGTACTATATTTGGTCACCACAATACTAGTCACAAACTCTGTCGGAATGTTAATGTTATTCTTGTAACTATTCTCGCCGCCAGGCAGCATGTACATTTAAATTTGTGGAGCAATATGAACTGGCTCAAAAGCCCAATATATATTTCTAGTCTTTAGAAACCGTTAGTGGGAGTCGTATTACTGTCTCTCTCTGATGGCATATGCACTGTCAGAACAGTGTTACTTGAAAATAAAACCCACGTGGTTAAAGATAGGAAATGTCTATGCTTCTCACAAATATGTCTCTCATGCTACTAAACGCTGGCCAGTTTGGATCACCCCAATAATCACTGAATGAAGAAAAACAACATATAATATAATAACAGAATATGTACTCGTTATAACTTTACATTTTAAATGGCAAGCCTACAACTTGACTTATTATTTAAAACTTCCCGTGAAGTAAGTTATATAAAAATCGATCATCAGGAATTAGGAATATCTGCGTATTCCGTCAATATTCACTGATGTCGCATCTAGCGTTTATCAGTTAGTTTAGAAAAATATGATCTCGTCTGATTACTTAGCAGTAAAATTAACTTCATTTTAGCTACATTATTGTTTAATGCTAAAAATTATAATTTATACTGCTTTCCACTGAAACACGTCACTAGAAAATAATACAGACTTTATAAATTTGGCACTCTGCGCAAAATCTAGTAAAATGAAATCGGCGATTTAACACTTTATCACTTCACAAAATACTAGAGATCTATTATATATAATATTTTACCTCAAACACAGAAGTACTAAGAACTTAAACCACTTCGACCAAACTAAAGGCCATCTCTATTAACAGAGATTATTTAGAAATCGAACGAAGGCTAGTACTGTCTTTACTGCGAAGTTACTGAGTGAAATGAAATAAAGTTTCAAACTTGGTTTAATATTTTAAACCGGACAAAGGATGAACTATTATTTCGTAGAACGAAATGCTCTCCCCTTTCCGGCTTTAACGATACGTTTAACACTAACATGTCGTAACTGCCACCTACTGACCAAGATGTACGCGTGTCAGTTTCAAATCCCCAGACTATATGTCAGCTCTACGCCGTATAGGTGACAGTTTTAACGCCTACCTAAGCGCTCAGCCCGAAAAACCCGCGCGTGACAGGTGCAAATGTAGACGTAAAGTCTGCTCTATGTCCAGCGAAACGAATTTTTCGCACATTCACGTCTACCTGCGCGACTGACATCTGATGCAATAAGGTTACTAGTCAGTATGAGAAAGAAAAACGATGATGGGAAAGAAATATATTTTTCGCAACGAATGCGAAAAATACAGGAAAAAGGTAAAGAGTGATAATAAAAATGGAGAATACGGGTGACAGAAAAAGAGGAAGATCTAGGCAATTTAATGATCAAAACCTACGTGACAGGTGGTCGGTGGTGTTTTTAATGGAGAGTGCAAGGGGGGGAGAAGGGGGGTTGCTTTTGGCTTGCGGGGTGATGACTCATGGGTGTGTGTTGGCGTGTAGCGGGGCCGCCGGAGTAAGACAATGTATAAGCACACACACAGATATACGACATCTAAAGCAAACAGAGGCGTAATAAATGTTTATATATAAATTTTTATTTAGTAGGGCGGTTTCGACCCCCTATTTTGGGGGAGGAGTGGGTTTATATAAGGAAATAAGACGTGATAAAACCAATAAAGTGGGGGAGTGTAGATAATTCTACTTAGAACCTGTGGAGCGGTTGATCCACTACCACCATGGATGAAATACAGAGATGATCTTACAGAAGATTGTAAACATCAAGCTCAGTTAATACACCCTGAAATACACACTGGTTATAATGATGCATCTTTATAGTAAATCAATTAAGTGCCTTTGGAACAAGAGATCTGAAGAAGAAGATGGCGATGGATAGGACACACATTGAGGAAACCTGTTGATAGCATTACAAAACCATCCTTGTTCTGGAACCCCCAGGGTAAGAGAGGCAGAGGTAGACCAAGAAACACATGGAGAAGAGAATTGGGGACAGAAGTGAAGATGATGAGGGAAAACGTGAAAAGAGCTTGAGCTGATGCACGCGACAGAAGGACTTGGCATATGTTTGTTGAAGTACTATGCTCCTTGGGGGGCGGGGGTTAAAAGGTATTGACTGAAAGCCATTAAATCACATGGACAACAAAATACTGCTCGTTATGAATCGTCACCATCGTCAGTAGCCTTCAGCTTCCTATGGAGCATACGCGAAGAACTAATTGATGCGAAGCCGTCCTATCTTGTGCTATCCACTGAAAGTCTTTTCATGCCTTTTTCACCCCTTTCATGTCGTCTCGAACTACTTTCTACATACGAGTTTCTGCTACCCTCTATCTTTCTTACCCGGTGGATTCCAGAACAAGGACTGCCTTGTAAGGCTATCTGGAGTTCTTTCAAACGCTAGTTTTTTCTTCTCATCTGTATAAATTAAGTACAGTGTTGTTATTTGCATGCAGGCCATGAGAAAATATTACATAATTGGAAGAGAACGAAAAACATCTCAAACTGATTTCATATCACTAAAGAGAATTAACACTGATTGACACCAGTTCATATTAAAGATGACCTACTACAGTGCTGTTTTCTAGGCGACCCAAGAAAAAAATATTGTGCGCTAAAACTCGACGTTATTAAAAAAACTGAAATTTGAAAACGTATCAAATTATTGTCGACATCATTTTTCATTGCGTTATTGTTTGGCTGCTTTTTTAATTATGGTATTTTTACTGTGTTATGAGTTACCGTTATTTTTATTTTCAACTCGCCCCATTTTTTTGTTCCATTTTTATTATTTTGGTTCTTTAATTACTCTTAGGCGGTCGAATTCGTTAGTTATTAATTTTGGGTTATTCTTTATGGCGTTAGGATTACTCAGACAACCTTCACCAACCCTTTTATTTGTGGGGATGGGAGAAAGCCCCGACCCAGGTTGTAACGCGGAACCAGTGATTTATTCTGGTAGATAGGAGGTCAGAAGCGTTACAGAATATTACGTATAATTTCGGCGAGTGAGCAGAAATAATTTTGCGATTGCTCAGTCAACGATGAGTCAGAGGTTAAGATTATGACATGATTGGTTGGGTCCGATTTAAATTATGTGCAGGCAGGATAGTAGGTCAAAAGTTGGGTAAAAGCGGTTCCTGGGAGATGATGCCAGACACGATGACTCACCGCGTCTGTCTTGCATCAGGCTATTAGCAACATATATATTGAGCGCCAAAGTTTACCTAGCGCCAACAATTTTGCGCCGTGAATAAGCACCATGTCAGTCTGCCTGGTTCCTGGAGATTCTGTATAGTTGGGTATGTTCATAATTAATAGTTGTGTATGAAGTTTTTTTTTTTCTATAGGATTTGAGCACGGTAGAGTAAGTTTTCTTCTGGGATTATATTTAATTTTTATTAGTCAGGAGTTGCCATTAATTGCTGACTTATACAAAACTTTCACCAGTGTAGTGTAAGTTTTTTCTATAATTATACTATGTATAAGCTAGCAGTATCTATGATTAGTGGCGCGGTTTTTGAGATAATTAACTGTTAGAGGTTAGATGCTAAGTTAGACGGGAGCTCTGTATAATGTAATAAAGAGGTCCGAGTAACAGCATTTGATTATGATAATTGTAGTGAATATACGCGGGTCTGGTTTGTGTATTAATTAGTGTTGCTATTTGGTAATGTAGTTGAAAACGTCTGCTGAGGACGTTTGTTATATCTTGGGGGGTAGTACTGGTCATCACTGTAGAGGTCTTCTTCACGACTGAAACAGGACTTGTTTGGGTTACCAATGCATAATTGAAACAACCGGTCATGTTGACATAGAGTAAGAGTATCAGGTACGCGAATATGTTTACTGTTCTGTGTAGTTGACCACTTGATAATGTTACACTCACACACTCTTATGAAAGTCAATGATGGCTGGAACTATAGCTGACGTTTCATATAGTTTAATTGGACGCACACACTTGGACAGAACGGGTACAGTTACAGGAACACAGGTCGACATCAATAGCATATTGTTGACCCACGGTGTACAATAATAAATTGGCATTCATGTTGAGGAAAATCACAATGGAACGTTAGTATTCAAGCATTCAGAGTTCCATATCTTATATAAATATTCATCAGGCCTTACTGACTGATCATGTCAGTTAATATACAAGGTTCCAACCTGATTCTTAGACTGAACCTCTTTAGCATAAACGTAACTTGCACTCTAGCGAAGACTCCGTTAAATACAGTTCAGCCAATATTTCCTGAGGAAACGTTAAACTACCAATAGTAGGTTTTCCTTTCATAAGTATGATCTCTTTATCATCACCTGATAATAAGGGCGTCCCTGTTCTCTGGTAAATGATCAACAATAAATAGCATTCCAAAATGGCTTCTAGTCTTGTGAGCCTCGCTCACGATAAGGATGCACAAAGAAGCTTTAATAACAATGCAGTTCATGAACATAACTGTTTCTATAACATTCAGCATATTCTTTCCTCATAGTTGCTGCATATATACATAATCAGTGCTGCTAGATAACATGTCGTTCTGACATACTGACATAGGTAGATTCATGTAAACGTCTGCCCATCTTAAGCCTAGGAATGAACGAAGTCAGCAAAAGTACGTTTACCTCGGCATAGGAAAAAACCACTAGCAAACACAGAAACACTCTTCTCCTCGCGTTATGGAATGAACACTAGGGAACTCATGGATTTAACCATCTCAGAAGAAAATATCTTCGTTCCCATAATCAAAAAAGAGATCACAAACTGCGGGCAGGTCAGACATGACTTCCCGCCATAGGCTTCTACATCACCGAAGAACTCCCTAACGTATCTTCATGCGCCGAAAAGCACCTGACCCCAAAAGTACAGTACAAAGAAAATAATCCGACATAAACATACAAAGATATCAAGCTATAGGACATACTCGTCCTACATAGACAAGAACTACACATAGATTCGGGCCATAGACATTCTGAAGCAATAACAATCTATTCCTAACCAAACACAGAATAGATTAAAGTAAGTCTAGATTCCTCCGCTGAGTTCGATTTTCAGGAACGATACAAGGAGCGATAACTCACAGAATGAATACCCATCGCCTAATCTGAGTTCTGTCCCTTTAGAATGAGAATCGTGAATTCAAAAATAAATATATTTTTATCAGACAGATAAATACATTTTACATTTGTATGCGTAATCCGTGCGCCACCAAAGAATATGTGCGCAACAGTAGTCAGAAGACAAGGGGTGAAGGGGGTATAATATTAACAAAGATGGTGTATGTATAAGTGTGTTAAATAATTTTGTTAATTTGATAACCTTCCCGGGGCAGTCTTTAATAAGTATAGGGCTGGAAAATTATTCAGTACAGGAAGGTATTGGCTTCAGGGAAGCGATGTTGTGACGCCTACGGGATCACGCACACACAAGAATCAGTTCAACCCGCTTCTGGGTTTAACGTAACAGACAGCGAGTAATTTGTGCGAGAGAGATAGGAGGGAGCTGTAATTTAGTCTGACCCTCGGGCAGAAATATCAGTTTTATTTCTTGTGTGTAGCTTTTGTGTAGGGGAGATTTATTAATTTAGGGGACACCAGGGTATAGATGAATCTTGGGTGTTAATGTGTTATATATTAGATAATTTTGAATTGTTGTATAGATGTTGTTATTTTGTTTTACAGCGATTCACGGCGAGGAGGTTGTAGATAAACCTAAGCCTACAACGGACTTTGCCTTCTCGAGAGAGGGAGGCACGAGACATCAGTGCAATTGAAGAAAACTGGGTATGCGCTTTGTACTTGGCGCCCAGTTACGTCTGCAACACTGAAAGGAATTAGAAGTTCTCTTGACGTGACAAAACATACCTCAGCGGGGATTTGTCTCTAAATCGGAGCTCTTAGCTCGTAAAGGCCCAATACCAAAACAGGCTACGTTACCTGGTGTTGTTTACATACTGCCACAATAATGCAGTAGGCCTAAACCCGAAGCGGGTTAACTCGTCGGTTTGAAGAGTGTCATCAACAGTGATAAAATCTACAGCCTTATGCAAATAGATAGATATATATTTACCAAGGGCCCCTTCATAAGTATTCGGGAAAGGAGAGAGGGAAAACATGTCTTTCTAAATGCTAACGGGAGGAGGTGCGTGACGAAAAGCAACTCATCAGAGCCTCAGACACCGACGATAGCGTCAGAGAGGCACTGAACAGAAACAGAGGAGAGAGAGAAGAGTTTAGCGAGGAACAGTAGGTTAGATAGAATACTTAGAGGACAGCCTCTGAGGTAATGCTGCAGAATCCATTAGCGTAGCATTTCTTTGTGGTGTATTAGTTAGGTGTGAAGAACCGCCTAGAGCGCCTTTCAGGCAGAGTAGTTTTTTAGTCTATACATCTTCAGCAGGACAGTGTGTTTAGTTAGTAACAATAGGGTAGTCAGGAAGGTGGCTCTTACTTAGAGATCCCCGCCAAGTATATGTCTTTATCCTTAGTTGTTTTCGTGCAGGTGTGAAAGAGAGCGTGGTAATTTTTATATTGTGTCTTTTTATATAACTCGCACGTTATTGTTGTTTGCTGTGGTTTTGGTTTGTTGTTTAATAAACTATAAAATGTACACTGGATCAGTTTATCTTTAACTATACTGTTCTTGTATGCTTTGACTGTATAGTGGTGTCTGTGGATAACTTAGTGTAACATTATCCCATTTCTGGTAGTCATAGGTGGTGAGACAGTAGCTAGTAAATAAGTCACAAGTGGCGAGGGCGAGTCAATCTAGGTTCTCACCCTTGAAGCTATACGTCTCATCCGTCCACATTCACTGTAATTCTCATCTTAATCTATCTTCTCAGACTTTCCTCAAAACTGGTGTCTTGTCTCTGTACTCAGACAGACTCTAATTAAAGCCACTTTGTGATACTGTGCTAACATTTTACAATAAAATTGAAAATGCAAACAGTGCACACATTACAATTTTTTTTGTTTTAATTCACAGCTTATTTACTTATCTTTTAAAAATCCCTAAACATCGTACAAGAAATAAAAAAATAAAGAAACTGGTCATACTAAACAGTAATGGGAATATATTATAACGTTAATTCAGCATTATCATACTAAACAGTAATGGGAATGTATTATAACGTTAATTTAGCATTATCATACTAAACAGTAATGGGAATATATTATAACGTTAATTCAGCATTATCATACTAAACAGTAATGGGAATATATTATAACGTTAATTCAGCATTAACATACTAAACAGTAATGGGAATATATTATAACGTTAATCCAGCATTATCATACTAAACAGTAATGGGAAAATATTATAACGTTAATTCAGCATTAACATACTAAACAGTAATTGGAATATATTATAAATTAATTCAGCATTATCATACTAAACAGTAATGGGAATATATTATAACGTTAATTCAGCATTAACATACTATACAGTAATGGGAATATATTATAACGTTAATTCAGCATTATCATACTAAACAGTAATGGGAATATATTATAACGTTAATTCAGCATTAATATACTAAACAGTAATGGGAATATATTATAACGTTAATTCAGCATTATCATACTAAACAGTAATGGGAATATATTATAACGTTAATTCAGCATTAACATACTAAACAGTAATGGGAGTATATTATAACGTTAATTCAGCATTAACATACTAAACAGTAATGGGAATATATTATAACGTTAATTCAGCATTAACATACTAAACAGTAATGGGAATATATTATAACGTTAATTCAGCATTATCATACTAAACAGTAATGGGAATATATTATAACGTTATTTCAGCATTAACATACTAAACAGTAATGGGAATATATTATAACGTTAATTCAGCATTATCATACTAAACAGTAATGGAAAAATATTATAACGTTAATTCAGCATTAACATACTAAACAGTAATGGGAATATATTATAACGTTAATTCAGCATTATCATACTAAACAGTAATGGGAATATATTATAACGTTAATTCAACATTATCATACTAAACCGTAATGGGAATATATTATACCGTTAATTCAGCATTATCATACTAAACAGTAATGGGAATATATTATACCGTTAATTCAGCATTATCATATTAAACAGTAATGGCAATATATTATAACGTTAATTCAGCATTATCATACTAAACAGTAATGGGAATATATTATAACGTTAATTCAGCATTATCATATTAAACAGTAATGGGAATATATTATAACGTTATTTCAGCATTAACATACTAAACAGTAATGGGAATATATTATAACGTTAATTTAGCATTATCATACTAAACAGTAATGGGAATATATTATAACGTTAATTCAGCATTATCATACTAAACAGTAATGGGAATATATTATAACGTTAATTCAGCATTAACATACTAAACAGTAATGGGAATAAATTATAACGTTAATTCAGCATTATCATACTAAACAGTAATGGGAATTTATTATAACGTTAATTGAGCATTATCATATTAAACAGTAATGGGAATATATTATAACATTAATTCAGCATTATCATACTAAACAGTCTTCTTCTTCTTCGATCCTTAACCACCGACCGTCAAAGCAGTCAGTGGCCATCACGCCTAGTGGCGTCTTGTAGGGCAACAACAAACTGATTCCACTTTGCACGGTCGGTGGCCATCCTTCGTACAGTGCCCCAACTCTGGTTCATTCTTTGCATCTCAGCCTCCACAGTCCTCCGCCAAGTTGTTTTTGGTCGGCCTCTCTTTCGCTTTCCTTCAGGGGTCCAAAGCATAGCTGTTCTTGTGATGGCATCGGGGTCTCTTCTGAGGACATGACCAACCCAGCTCCAGCGTCTGCCAGCTATGATGGTATGCATGTCCTCTTGCTTGCTACGAGTAAGCAGATCTTGGTTGGTGATGGTATTCGGCCAAAAGAATCGGTGAATTTTTCTAAGGCATGTTGTGTGAAAAGAGGACAATTTTGACATTTCCTTCTCTGTGACTCTCCAGCATTCCGCACCATAGAGAAGCACAGAAAGCACGCAACTCTGGTATAATCTTAATTTTGTGCTTGTGCTGTATTGGGAGGACTTCCAGATGTTATTTAGGCTAAAGAAGGCTGTTCTTGCCTTATTCATTCTGATGTTGATGTCTTTGCCTGCCCCACCGTCTGGTGTTACTATGCTTCCTAGGTATGTGAAGGTATCTGTCTGTACCAGTTGCTGATTCCTTACTGATATGGGCTCAGGGTTGCTCACATTGAGCGTCATGACCTCAGACTTCTTTAAATTGATGTTCAAGCCCACCTGCTGGCTAAATTTATTAAGTCTATCCGTTTTTTCCTGGATGTGTTGATGTGAATGTGCCAGCAGTGCAATGTCATCTGCATATTCCAGATCTTCCAATGTTGAAAATGTAGTCCATCTTATTCCTCTTGGACTGCCCTCTGTTGTCTGGCGCATCACCCAGTCTATGACTGTTAAAAATAGAGTGGTTGATAAGGGGCATCCCTGTCATACTCCTGTCTTCACCTCGAAGGTTAGGTTGCTCTGCCCAACACTACACGTAAAGTTGGCATAGAGGCTTTTTATGATTGACACTATGCAGCTTGGAATTCCATAAGCCCTCAGTATTTTCCATAAACTGTCCCTATGTATGCTGTCAAAAGCCTTTTCAAAATCAACAAAATTTATGTAAAGCTGTCTTTGCCATTCTGAGCACTGCTCTATAATGTTCCTGAGAGTGAATATATGGTCTACACATCTTCTGTTCTTTCTAAATCCTGCTTGTTCTTTCCTCAGTTTGTAGTCTACTGCCTTTGAAATTCTCTGTATAATTATCCTGCCTAGTATTTTGCTGGGAACTGAGAGAAGAGTGATTCCTCTCCAATTATTGCAGTCTGAAAGATCTCCCTTCTTGGGCAATTTGACAATTATTCCTTTGTTCCACTGTGATGGTGTTGTCCCCGTTTTCCACACTTGTGCAAATAGTGGTTCTAATAGTTCTGCTGCTAGCTCAGGGTCTGTCTTAAATAGCTCTGCATTTAAGTTATCATGGCCCGGAGCTTTACCGTTCTTTAACCCTTTGATTGCTGTGATGATTTCTTCTTTTCGTGGAATGTCTGTATTTACATCTAGATCGTTTTCAGCCTCAGGAACATTCAATTGTGTCTCTGGTATTTCTTTGTTCAGAGTTTCTCTGAAGTGCTCTGCCCATCTTGTTTCCTGTCCCTCTGCTGTCTTGATGAGATTTTCTTGCTTATCTCTTACTAATGTAATATTGTTTGCACCTTGTTTTCCGCTGATGAATTTAGTTATTTTGTATACTGTGCTTTGTTCATTTCTCAGTGCTGCCTCTTCTGCCTGTTTTGCAAGATCGTCTAGGAAATTCCTTTTGTTGGCTCGGGTTTGGCGTTTAACTTCCCTGTCCAGTTGACTGTTCGCTATATAGTTGCTTTAACCTGGGGGACTTCGCTTCTGTTTTCTTTCTTTTCATTTCCTTTCTCATCTTTATGGTGTTTAGTGTTTCTGGTGTTATCCAGTCTTGCTTCTTCCTTTCCTGGAATCCTAAGCATGATTTGCTACTTTCCTTATATATTGTTGAAATGGTGTTAAAATTCTGGTCTATATCATCAGTCAATGTCTTTTCCTGGCTTTTGGCAAATTGATATCGTTTCTTAATGTCGGCCGCAAAAGCTTTTCTGGTAAGGGGGTCCTTCAATTTGCTGATGTCAAACCTTTTCTGTGTAGTTACAGTTGGTCCAGCCCTTCTTAGTTTCACTTTCAGTTTTGCAACTACTAAATGGTGATCGCTTCCCACATCTGCACCTCTTCTTACCTTCACATCTTGTAATGCATGTCTCCATCTACCGTTAACCATGATGTGGTCTATCTGGTTTCTGTCCCGACCATTTGGTGATTCCCATGTTAACTTGTGAATTTCCTTATGTGGGAAAAGTGTTCCTCCAATGACCAGGTTGTTAATGCTACAGAAACTTATTAGCTTATCCCCATTTTCGTTTGCTATTCCGCTACCGCATTTCCCCATTGTTCTTTCATTATATGTATTGTGTGTACCAACTTTCGCATTGAGGTCTCCCATTACTATAACAAGATCAAATCTAGGTGTGTCCTCCATTTCTTTCTGCAGTTGTTGATAGAATTCATCCTTGACCCCCTCATCGCTATCATTCGTTGGTGCGTAGCATTGTATTATTGTAGTGTTGGTGAATCTCCCTCTCAATCTCAATCGTATCAATCTGTTGTTGATGGGTTTCCATTCCAGTAATGTCCTTTCTATCCCTTTCTGTAGAATAATGGCTACGCCTTCACTGTGCTGTCCATCCTCTCTTCCAGAGTAAAGTACTGTTTCTCCTGTTGCTGTTTTAACTTTTCCTGCCCCTGTCCATCTGCTCTCGCTTATCCCCAGGATGTGTAACCTATAGTTTCTCATTTCTGCCGTGACCTGTCTTAGTTTACCTGTCTCGTACATTGTCCTGACATTCCAAAATCCTATTCTTGAAACCTGTTTTGCGGTCAGGACATCCGTTTTCATGTCAGTGGCTTCCTTTCGGCTTTCACCACTGACAGTCATACGAGCCACAGACTCCGAATGTCCATCCCGCAGCAAAGTTTGTTCATTTGATGTTGTTTCCGTAACTTCATTATTTTTTTTACATAGATAGGGGTGTCAGCCCTATGCTAAAACCCCCAACCTGGAGGACCAGGGTACCAGCTTTTGTCTGACCCCTACCCACACAGACCAGTCCAGCTTGGTTGAACCTACCAGGAGTAAAACTCCCACTGGCATAGCTCTGGGGATTGTCAGGGTACGCAAGCTGCCATACCGCTACAAGGTATAGGTACCATTGATGGCAGATACTAAACAGTAATGGGAATATATTATAACGTTAATTCAGCATTATCATATTAAACAGTAATGGGAATATATTATAACGTTAATTCAGCATTATCATACTAAACAGTAATGGGAATATATTATAACGTTAATTCAGCATTATCATAATGTTCTTTCCCCTCTCCCTATGGAACACAAAGATGCACCTGTAGTTAGCTCCCTTGCAAGAAGTCTGTACAAAGCATTCTGTAAGGTCTTATATCATAATTTCTACACTTCTAGGTTATATATCTGGAGAAAAAAAAACATGAATAGAAACGGAGGAGTGACGGAAATAAATAAAGGGTTATTATTTATGAAGCGGGTAATTTTTAATTCAAATGGAGAAATAAAATAAAAATAAAAACATTTACAAGTTCACAAAATAAAAACAGAATAATGCAAAACTCATGCTAATAATGTGAGAACGGACATTCACACACCACAGAGAGAAAGAAAAAAAAACATGGTTGTAGTCAGCCAGACAAAATAAAAGAACATCAAAGAGCTGAGTAAGCAGTCTGTACTTATTTGTTGAGAATGGAGATTATGGGGCGGTATGCGGATTGAATCCTTCGTTCAATTAGTTCTCGTCTGTGGCGTTTATATGGAAATGTGTCAGTGTGTGTGGGTGTGTGTGTGTGTTTTTTTCATATCCTGCATGCCCATACCAAAGTTCCTTTGTTGGAGGCTCGACGGACAGAGTGCCCGGACAATGAAGTGTCCTATATAAACGTACCAATTCTTTTTTTGTTATGCAAATGCAGTTGCTAACGGGACAAGCGGGCTTTGCTTGCTGCGCGCTGCCTGGGGTTATTTGCACGACAATGACAGAAGCCTACATAGAGGGTCAGTCCAGATGTAAAATTAATATGAAGTCCGTACTATTTAGACGGGCATTGCCTTGCATGACAAAATATTCTACTTAACGGTATCGTGATGGGTGTCAATGGGTGCGAGAGTCGGTAGGATTGAAACTCTGGCTGTAGACAACTTTGTCCGGCAGTCAGAATTATATTTCGACGTTAACAAAGCTCCTAGTGTATTCACGGTCAACAAACACATTGTAAGGTGGACGGTTACGGATCAAACCTAATGCCCTCTCCACATCGAAGGTTCACTAATGGATCTTCAATAAATTATGTCCCTGATCTTGATTGCAAGACTACTTCGAGTCCGTCTTTTGTTGTTTCCTGCTCACTTACAGCGCCGAACAAATGGTACCAACACCAACTTAAACAGGTAAAAACAGTCAGCACTTAAAACACAAACATTTAGACACTGGAAGAGAACAAAACAGTTGCCATGACATTACAAATAGTCGAAGCTGCGGCTCCAATGGACAAAAACTAATTTGTACTTTGCATGCGTTTAAAGGTAAAGATAGTCCCCACAGAAGATCCTGCTGTAGGGGAGAGAAGTTTAAGACTTAACTATATTATGTATCGTATTAGTGTCGTGGGGGTGGCCGGTTTCCTTCCTTGCCGCCCTTGCCTTCCCTAATTTAAGAGCTGAGACAAATATCAATTTTTGCAGCTGGGTAGACCAGAGTGTGAAGGCACCTGGTTTCAATCCCAGTCCCTTTGCCTCGAGAAGCAAGTGCTGTAATCACTCAGTTATTCAGGGTACATTTCTGAATTAGCTCAAAGGCTACTATTAAAATCAGCGCTGTTTTAAATATGACTACGTTTAGCTCTGCTATTGCTACATGTGCACTTTGTGTATGGGCTACACATTGTTTGTCCACTTCAGGTCAACTGAGCTTCAGACCAGGAATAGTCAACACTTCTGTTTCCTTGATGAGTGTAGTAAACAAGCTATGTTCACGAGCTTTTATTATTAGAAATTGACGCCCTAGAACCTCCATGAGAAGTGAAAGTTGACACTGAGAACTGTAGATACAGATTTTCTGAGTTTTGAGAAAAATTGCATGTGTAATAGGTAGACAAAGAGCATGTGAGATGAGCGAAAGGACAGTGAATGAGAGAGACACAGAGAGAACGAACGAACGAACTTTATTTTCAAAGAGTTGAGAATTGGGCACGCAGGCCCGTCTGACATCTCTGAGAGAGAGAGAGAGAGAGAGAGAGAGAGAGAGAGAGAGAGAGAGAGAGAGAGAGAGAGAGAGAGAGAGAGCTAGCTCAGGTGAATTTCCTCCTTAAAAGCCCAGCCCCGCCTCGCCCAACTTCTGATTGCCTGAAATGTAAGTACTGATCTGAATATGCCCATCGACGAATTTCATTTATATTCCTCTCGAGTGAACGAGTTACCTGGTCACGAGATACCGGTGTTGGCCGACCTCATGCGAGGAAAAATATGCGACCTCATGCGAGGAAAAAAAAAGAGAGATACCGGTGTTTCCAGAGTTTCAGGTGTTTTATGCTCACCTGACACTTTCATAAACACATATTTTGTTGAAGATGGGCATGTTTTATAACACTGTTCCCTGCATTTCATGTGATCGAACTACTGGGAAAACACACTAATCAATAACTATGTTTATACCCTTTTGAAATAACACTTTAAACGTAACATTGCTTCAATGTTTTAACGATAACGTATTAAACATAATATTGCATGTACATATTGTTAAACTAAAGTATGAAACATAACTTTGTGAATCGAAACCCCATATATTAAATCGCAGCCATTCTTGAGACAAACGAACGAAGGAACGATCAAATTGTATTTTCAAAATGGTTGAGAATCGGACACGCCAGGCTCGTCTGACATTCTGCTCTTCCTTTCTCTCATCTTTTATGCTGAATTCATTTATTCTCACATGCATTTTAGATATTAAATTTAAAGGAATTCAACGTTGTGAAAGTAAAATAATAGAATACTCAAAATAACATCGACAAACAGAATGAGGACACAAGACAGTAGAAAAATAACAAAAGGGATTAGGCTCACCTGGGAATCGAACCATGGAACGAACCCATCGCCTCTCTGCGAGAGTGAATCGTAAAAGGACACACGGCCAACTAAACATCTCATATAAACATAACCATGTGTCTTGACATTTTCTTTAAATAACGCCTTGTGACTAGAGGCCGTTGAAAGAACACTTTTACCGTAACCATGTTTCTAAACATTTTTTTTTTATTAACGCCTTAAAAATAACCTTGTATCTAGAAATGTTATTTAAAAATTAACGCTAAAAATATAACCTTCTGTTTAGACATTTTTAGAAATAAAGTTTTAAACTTAACATCGTGTCTAGTTCACTTAATACCTCTGACTTCCTTGGGCGTTCTGCATATCTTTGGTTGAGAAGTTCAAATCTCAAATCTTTCACTGGACACTCGACTACATTTCATTTATGTGCCTGTCCATACTAATTCCGATATCACCCTTCCCCCTTCGGTCTTTCTTCTTCATGTACTCTTAAGTCTTTAATTTCCTCTTGTTTCCCGGTAAGTTCAGAATGAATGATAGCTTGCGTCACGGTAAGTTCAGTGTGAATGAAAGCTTGTTTCCCGGTACGTTCAGTGTGAATGATACCTTGTTTCCCAGGAAGTCCAGTGTGAATGATAGTTTGTTTACCGGTAAATTCATAGTGAATGACAGTTGAATTATTTTGTTGTTCCGATTTTCTTAATTTAGCTCCAAATTTGTAGATCTACACATATCAAGGGCGGCAACCGCGACGAGGCCCCCTGTTGTCCCCCGTGGGTATCTGAGAAGACAAAGAACGAACAGGACCACAATTCCTTCAGTCAAGTCATGAATATGACAGCGTGAATGGGGCTGGCAACCTCACTACAGCAAGACCACCTGAATGAGCTACCACTGTAAGACCACCTGAAGGAGCCACCGCTGTAAGACCACCTGAAGGAGCCACCGCTGTAAGACCACCTGAAGGAGCCACCACTGTAAGACCACCTGAAGGAGCCACCACTGCAAGACCACCTGAAGGAGCCACCACTGCAAGACCACCTGAAGGAGCCACCACTGTAAGACCACCTGAAGGAGCCACCACTGCAAGACCACCTGAAGGAGCAACCACTGCAAGACCACCTAAAGGAGCCACCACTGTAAGACCACCTGAAGGAGCCACCACTGTAAGACCACCTGAAGGAGCCACCACTGTAAGACCACCTGAAGGAGCTACCACTGTAAGATCACCTAAAGGAGCTACCACTGTAAGATCACCTGAAGGACCCACCACTGTAAGACCACCTGAAGGAGCCACCACTGTAAGACCACCTGAAGAGCTACCACTGTAAGACCACCTGAAGGAGCCACTACTGTAAGACCACCTGAAGGAGCCACCACTTTAAGACCACCTGAAGGAGCCACCACTGTAAGATCACCTGAAGGAGCCCCCACTGTAAGACCACCTGAAGGAGCCACCACTGTAAGACCACCTAAAGGAGCCACCACTGTAAGACCACCTAAAGGAGCCACCACTGTAAGACCACCTGAAGGAGCCACCACTGTAAGATCACCTAAAGGAGCTACCACTGTAAGATCACCTGAAGGAGCCACCACTGTAAGACCACCTGAAGGAGCCACCACTGTAAGACCACCTGAAGGAGCCACCACTGTAAGACCACCTGAAGGAGCCACCACTGTAAGACCACCTGAAGGAGCCACCACTTTAAGACCACCTGAAGGAGCCACCACTGTAAGACCACCTGAAGGAGCCCCCACTGTAAGACCACCTGAAGGAGCCACCACTGTAAGACCACCTAAAGGAGCCACCACTGTAAGACCACCTAAAGGAGCCACCACTGTAAGACCACCTTAATGCTTGACGAAGGCTTCCTCGAAAGGGACCAACTGCAGAGGTGGTTATATGCTCCATTAGGAGCAAAATAGGAACTGAATGAATGAAGGGCAACGAGAGAGGAAACTGGTCCCCCCACTTCAAGAAGCTGAGATGTAGTGTAAGTGATGTCTCTGACACTTTACTCTCGTCAGGCAGTATCTGCTTACCTTACATATTTATATATTTGCTTTTCTCCATATATTTTCGTTTATTTTTAATATTTCTAATTGTTAAGTTATTTTCGCGGGGGAGTTAAATGTTTGAGATGCTCACACATGAGTCTAGTATAGACGCACATTTGAGTACATCTAAGTTAATTGTATGTTTAATTATTTGCGTACCACCGTCACCATGCTTAAACGGGTATGGCGCGGTTTGTCGCGGCGATTTGTTGCTATCCAGCAAATATTCTGGAGGCAGATCCCGATATTATCCGTCTGATATAGACGTGATTTTTTAGTGTGCTTGTCCTAAGTCTAGGGAAGACACGCGGATGAAAATATTATAATCATCTGAAAGAGGAAGAAGTCATTCTTGAAGAACTTTACCAAGAATCATTTAATTATAAATATTTAGCCAGAAACGGCTCGCTTTTATTAAATATCTCGCCTCCGATACTTGACCTTCTGTAGTGTTACGGCAGAGCTTCAGCTTGACCAGATGTGTCAAGCTGCTAGTGCGTCCCTCTAACACCAGGAGTTGATTGATGCTTAAATTAATATGAGGGGCGTTCAGAAAGTAATGCATCACATCGTTTTTCTTAGGAGCTGTTTATTCAAAAAGCATGAAATTTATAATACACAATATACATGGATATGTCATGTAAACATCGGTATTATTCAACATAATCCCCATCAACTTGTACGGCATTATGCCAGCGCGAAACAAGTGCATGTATTCCTAGCCCGTACCAGATTTTGCCTTGATCATGTAGCCATTTCTTCGCTGCATGAATCACTCCTTCATCACCTTCAAACCTTGTCCCATGGAGTGCATCTTTAAGTGGACCAAATAGATGAAAATCAGAGGGTGCCAAATCGGGACTATAGGGTGGATGGGGTAGTACAGCCCAACCCAATTTGGTGATTGCTTCCCGTGTTGCCAGACTTGTGTGAGGGCGCGCATTGTCGAGAAGGAGAAGCAGGTTTGCTGGATTCTTGTGCGGCCGAACTCTGCGAGAACGTTGATTGAGTTTTTTCAATGTCTTAATGTAAGCTTGCGAATTGATTGTCTCTCCTCTTGGCATAACGTCCACAAGAATCACACCTTCAATGTCCCAAAAGACAGGGATCATGACCTTTCCAGCTGAAGGAATTGTCTTGAATGTCTTTGTAGCCGTGTATACCGTGATTTCCTCGGAAACAGGCTATATTCCACCAAAGACGGAGGAAGCACAGATTAGCATATAAATAAATATCTTCCCAGAAACAGAGCATAAAATAAAACAATGACATAAATTTTAAATAGGCTAGAGTCGCTTCGTAGATGGCATAAATTAGTCATATGATTCCCCTAACCAATCATAGAGCTCAGATTTTCCCCGGCAAGAATCAGAACGCTACGCCATTTGAGTAGTTAGAATATTAGAGCGATGCAGAAAGGACGTGTCTGGTCCAGCTCAGTGTATTTCTTAGTTGAGGAGATCAACTTCACACTTATTTATCAAAAGTGTATTCCAGGATGTTGTGTGGTTTTGTGATTTCAAACATTCGTAAGTATTGAATACAAATAAATGCATTTTTTTGATAGAGCTCACAGCCATAACTGCAGCAGAGCTATGTTCGAGGATTCAATCAAAGCGATACTGAATCCTATGTACTAAAACTTTGCTGAGAAAGAATGCCCCTTGTTTTGGAAAACATTAAACTTATGGAACACAAAGAAGAAAAACAAAGCTTTGAATAAGAGACTAAACTGAAAAGCTGAGAATATGTTGTCAAGGATGGAAGCTACTTACCCAACGTGCGAACACAGTAGAAACAAGGAGTTCAGTCTTAATCAAAACGAATATTAAGAAAAGGTGCAAAGGAAATTTAGCACCAATGAAATGATGCAGATATTTTACTCGACTTTGTACATTACTGTAATTATGCAATTATCCGAGACCTTGTTGTATTTGATTCAAATCAGTTTTCAAATGAAGGTTATTAAAAGTTGTTACTATTCAAAAATGAACGCTGTTGAGGAGGTAATTGAAGAGTTTGAATGTTAAGTCGAGAAACTGATCTATCCCTGTTAATTTGCTACTCTTACATCTGAAGAGAAGAAGCAATCGAACCTGGTAACCCTAAATGAAAGGAGAGGAATATAAATCTGTAGCAGATAGGCTAGTAAACCAAACCTACTCTCTGTCAAGGAACAAGTAAAAGTGGTACATGCAAAATAATACCCCCACCGCCACATCTTTCTTCTTGGTGATTGCGGATGATGCCACTCCATTGACTGTCTTTTTTTTCTCAGGTTCAAAATGATGTGCCCAGGTTTCGTCACCTGTAACGATCTTAGCCAAAAAGTTCTCTCCATCAGCATTGAAACGCTCCAACAATTCCGAAGAAATTGCTTTCCTTTGCAATCGGTGGTCATTTGTGAGACTTCGAGGAACCCATCTTGCACAAACCTTAGAAAATCCGAGAGTTTTTATAACTGCATTTGCACTACCAATGCTGACTGACAGCTGTAAGGCCAATTGTTGAGTAGTGATTCGCCTGTCAGTAAGAATAATGCCCTAGCGCATTTCAACATTTCTGTGTTGGTGGCTGTGGCAGGACGTCCACAGTGCGGCCGATCAAGCAGCTGCGTATCTCCACTTCCTGATTCTTTGATTCTCTGAACCCAGCGACTGACTGTACTCCTGTCGACTGCAAAACTTCCATACACATCACATAGACGCTTGTGAATATTCACAACAGTTTCCTTCTCTGCAACGAGAAATTCTATCACAATTCGCTGTTTATAACGCAAGATGCTAACACGCTCCATTTTAACGGTTTAGGGCAGCCGTATTATTCGGCCGGTTGCGATGCAATTTGGTGCACACAATTGGCACATACCATATTTGAAGTGTGCAAAATGTCATGCTTCTATCTTCATTATTAGCTGAGAAAAACGATGTGGTGCATTACTTTCTAAACGCCCCTCGTATACATGTCTACATAAAAAAGATAACCATGGTCAATTCGACAGAAACGTGTATTCTACCAAGTCGTTAACCTTGACGTTGTAACGACCAGTGCTGGCAATCAAAGTCCATGTTGACCGTTATCGATTATGTATTTTTCCTACCATGACCATTGCTGATGAAGAATGTCTGTCAACTATGGATGTAACGTTTTCGTCATAAATAAATATGTTAACACTAACTCTCCCAACGAGTACAGTGTTTATCCGTACCAGTTGGTCATCCTGCATTGACCTTTGTTTTAAACAGTGTTACCGAAAAGCAACCATCATCACCATACGCCAAGACTAAACGGCCCACATCAAATTCGCGTTATCAAGTAATACGTCGGCCACATGGTGTAAGCCCGACAGCTCCGACAACATCATTGTCAGAGACAGTTCAATAAAGAAAAACGCACCAGTAACACTAATTTTGTTTCTATTGTTATTATTATTTTATTTATGCTGCACTAGTTTTTATTAATTAGCTATGTCATTTTTCGTGTGCTGCTTTGTCTAGATAGATTTGGAGTAACGCCCTACCAAGGTCTTGTTCTTTATGTTTTTGTCTCGCCCACACCAAAACAGATTCTAAATCTACCAGCTTACACATATTAGTTTGTTACCATGTCACATAAAACACCCCAGAACGTCATCTCTACAGCATGACAACAAGCAATAAACTTTTAGATATTAAATTTAAAGGAATTCAACGTTGTGAAAGTAAAATAATAGAATACTCAAAATAACATCGACAAACAGAATGAGGACACAAGACAGTAGAAAAATAACAAAAGGGATTAGGCTCACCTGGGAATCGAACCATGGAACGAACCCATCGCCTCTCTGCGAGAGTGAATCGTAAAAGGACACACGGCCAACTAAACATCTCATATAAACATAACCATGTGTCTTGACATTTTCTTTAAATAACGCCTTGTGACTAGAGGCTGTTGAAAGAACACTTTTACCGTAACCATGTTTCTAAACATTTTTTTTTTTATTAACGCCTTAAAAATAACCTTGTATCTAGAAATGTTATTTAAAAATTAACGCTAAAAATATAACCTTCTGTTTAGACATTTTTAGAAATAAAGTTTTAAACTTAACATCGTGTCTAGTTCACTTAATACCTCTGACTTCCTTGGGCGTTCTGTATATCTTTGGTTGAGAAGTTCAAATCTCAAATCTTTCACTGGACACTCGACTACATTTCATTTATGTGCCTGTCCATACTAATTCCGATATCACTCTTCCCCCTTCGGTCTTTCTTCTTCATGTACTCTTAAGTCTTTAATTTCCTCTTGTTTCCCGGTAAGTTCAGAATGAATGATAGCTTGCGTCACGGTAAGTTCAGTGTGAATGAAAGCTTGTTTCCCGGTACGTTCAGTGTGAATGATACCTTGTTTCCCAGGAAGTCCAGTGTGAATGATAGTTTGTTTACCGGTAAATTCATAGTGAATGACAGTTGAATTATTTTGTTGTTCCGATTTTCTTAATTTAGCTCCAAATTTGTAGATCTACACATATCAAGGGCGGCAACCGCGACGAGGCCCCCTGTTGTCCCCCGTGGGTATCTGAGAAGACAAAGAACGAACAGGACCACAGTTCCTTCAGTCAAGTCATGAATATGACAGCGTGAATGGGGCTGGCAACCTCACTACAGCAAGACCACCTGAATGAGCTACCACTGTAAGACCACCTGAAGGAGCCACCGCTGTAAGACCACCTGAAGGAGCCACCGCTGTAAGACCACCTGAAGGAGCCACCACTGTAAGACCACCTGAGGAGCCACCACTGCAAGACCACCTGAAGGAACCACCACTGCAAGACCACCTGAAGGAGCCACCACTGTAAGACCACCTGAAGGAGCCACCACTGCAAGACCACCTGAAGGAGCAACCACTGCAAGACCACCTAAAGGAGCCACCACTGTAAGACCACCTAAAGCAGCCACCACTGTAAGACCACCTGAAGGAGCCACCACTGTAAGACCACCTGAAGGAGCTACCACTGTAAGATCACCTAAAGGAGCTACCACTGTAAGATCACCTGAAGGACCCACCACTGTAAGACCACCTGAAGGAGCCACCACTGTAAGACCACCTGAAGAGCTACCACTGTAAGACCACCTGAAGGAGCCACCACTGTAAGACCACCTGAAGGAGCCACCACTTTAAGACCACCTGAAGGAGCCACCACTGTAAGATCACCTGAAGGAGCCCCCACTGTAAGACCACCTGAAGGAGCCACCACTGTAAGACCACCTAAAGGAGCCACCACTGTAAGACCACCTAAAGGAGCCACCACTGTAAGACCACCTGAAGGAGCCACCACTGTAAGATCACCTAAAGGAGCTACCACTGTAAGATCACCTGAAGGAGCCACCACTGTAAGACCACCTGAAGGAGCCACCACTGTAAGACCACCTGAAGGAGCCACCACTGTAAGACCACCTGAAGGAGCCACCACTGTAAGACCACCTGAAGGAGCCACCACTTTAAGACCACCTGAAGGAGCCACCACTGTAAGACCACCTGAAGGAGCCCCCACTGTAAGACCACCTGAAGGAGCCACCACTGTAAGACCACCTAAAGGAGCCACCACTGTAAGACCACCTAAAGGAGCCACCACTGTAAGACCACCTTAATGCTTGACGAAGGCTTCCTCGAAAGGGACCAACTGCAGAGGTGGTTATATGCTCCATTAGGAGCAAAATAGGAACTGAATGAATGAAGGGCAACGAGAGAGGAAACTGGTCCCCCCACTTCAAGAAGCTGAGATGTAGTGTAAGTGATGTCTCTGACACTTTACTCTCGTCAGGCAGTATCTGCTTACCTTACATATTTATATATTTGCTTTTCTCCATATATTTTCGTTTATTTTTAATATTTCTAATTGTTAAGTTATTTTCGCGGGGGAGTTAAATGTTTGAGATGCTCACACATGAGTCTAGTATAGACGCACATTTGAGTACATCTAAGTTAATTGTATGTTTAATTATTTGCGTACCACCGTCACCATGCTTAAACGGGTATGGCGCGGTTTGTCGCGGCGATTTGTTGCTATCCAGCAAATATTCTGGAGGCAGATCCCGATATTATCCGTCTGATATAGACGTGATTTTTTAGTGTGCTTGTCCTAAGTCTAGGGAAGACACGCGGATGAAAATATTATAATCATCTGAAAGAGGAAGAAGTCATTCTTGAAGAACTTTACCAAGAATCATTTAATTATAAATATTTAGCCAGAAACGGCTCGCTTTTATTAAATATCTCGCCTCCGATACTTGAAGGAGTTGATTGATGCTTAAATTAATATGAGGGGCGTTCAGAAAGTAATGCATCACATCGTTTTTCTTAGGAGCTGTTTATTCAAAAAGCATGAAATTTATAATACACAATATACATGGATATGTCATGTAAACATCGGTATTATTCAACATAATCCCCATCAACTTGTACGGCATTATGCCAGCGCGAAACAAGTGCATGTATTCCTAGCCCGTACCAGATTTTGCCTTGATCATGTAGCCATTTCTTCGCTGCATGAATCACTCCTTCATCACCTTCAAACCTTGTCCCATGGAGTGCATCTTTAAGTGGACCAAATAGATGAAAATCAGAGGGTGCCAAATCGGGACTATAGGGTGGATGGGGTAGTACAGCCCAACCCAATTTGGTGATTGCTTCCCGTGTTGCCAGACTTGTGTGAGGGCGCGCATTGTCGAGAAGGAGAAGCAGGTTTGCTGGATTCTTGTGCGGCCGAACTCTGCGAGAACGTTGATTGAGTTTTTTCAATGTCTTAATGTAAGCTTGCGAATTGATTGTCTCTCCTCTTGGCATAACGTCCACAAGAATCACACCTTCAATGTCCCAAAAGACAGGGATCATGACCTTTCCAGCTGAAGGAATTGTCTTGAATGTCTTTGTAGCCGTGTATACCGTGATTTCCTCGGAAACAGGCTATATTCCACCAAAGACGGAGGAAGCACAGATTAGCATATAAATAAATATCTTCCCAGAAACAGAGCATAAAATAAAACAATGACATAAATTTTAAATAGGCTAGAGTCGCTTCGTAGATGGCATAAATTAGTCATATGATTCCCCTAACCAATCATAGAGCTCAGATTTTCCCCGGCAAGAATCAGAACGCTACGCCATTTGAGTAGTTAGAATATTAGAGCGATGCAGAAAGGACGTGTCTGGTCCAGCTCAGTGTATTTCTTAGTTGAGGAGATCAACTTCACACTTATTTATCAAAAGTGTATTCCAGGATGTTGTGTGGTTTTGTGATTTCAAACATTCGTAAGTATTGAATACAAATAAATGCATTTTTTGATAGAGCTCACAGCCATAACTGCAGCAGAGCTATGTTCGAGGATTCAATCAAAGCGATACTGAATCCTATGTACTAAAACTTTGCTGAGAAAGAATGCCCCTTGTTTTGGAAAACATTAAACTTATGGAACACAAAGAAGAAAAAGAAAGCTTTGAATAAGAGACTAAACTGAAAAGCTGAGAATATGTTGTCAAGGATGGAAGCTACTTACCCAACGTACGAACACAGTAGAAACAAGGAGTTCAGTCTTAATCAAAACGAATATTAAGAAAAGGTGCAAAGGAAATTTAGCACCAATGAAATGATGCAGATATTTTACTCGACTTTGTACATTACTGTAATTATGCAATTATCCGAGACCTTGTTGTATTTGATTCAAATCAGTTTTCAAATGAAGGTTATTAAAAGTTGTTACTATTCAAAAATGAACGCTGTTGAGGAGGTAATTGAAGAGTTTGAATGTTAAGTCGAGAAACTGATCTATCCCTGTTAATTTGCTACTCTTACATCTGAAGAGAAGAAGCAATCGAACCTGGTAACCCTAAATGAAAGGAGAGGAATATAAATCTGTAGCAGATAGGCTAGTAAACCAAACCTACTCTCTGTCAAGGAACAAGTAAAAGTGGTACATGCAAAATAATACCCCCACCGCCACATCTTTCTTCTTGGTGATTGCGGATGATGCCACTCCATTGACTGTCTTTTTTTTCTCAGGTTCAAAATGATGTGCCCAGGTTTCGTCACCTGTAACGATCTTAGCCAAAAAGTTCTCTCCATCAGCATTGAAACGCTCCAACAATTCCGAAGAAATTGCTTTCCTTTGCAATCGGTGGTCATTTGTGAGACTTCGAGGAACCCATCTTGCACAAACCTTAGAAAATCCGAGAGTTTTTATAACTGCATTTGCACTACCAATGCTGACTGACAGCTGTAAGGCCAATTGTTGAGTAGTGATTCGCCTGTCAGTAAGAATAATGCCCTAGCGCATTTCAACATTTCTGTGTTGGTGGCTGTGGCAGGACGTCCACAGTGCGGCCGATCAAGCAGCTGCGTATCTCCACTTCCTGATTCTTTGATTCTCTGAACCCAGCGACTGACTGTACTCCTGTCGACTGCAAAACTTCCATACACATCACATAGACGCTTGTGAATATTCACAACAGTTTCCTTCTCTGCAACGAGAAATTCTATCACAATTCGCTGTTTATAACGCAAGATGCTAACACGCTCCATTTTAACGGTTTAGGGCAGCCGTATTATTCGGCCGGTTGCGATGCAATTTGGTGCACACAATTGGCACATACCATATTTGAAGTGTGCAAAATGTCATGCTTCTATCTTCATTATTAGCTGAGAAAAACGATGTGGTGCATTACTTTCTAAACGCCCCTCGTATACATGTCTACATAAAAAAGATAACCATGGTCAATTCGACAGAAACGTGTATTCTACCAAGTCGTTAACCTTGACGTTGTAACGACCAGTGCTGGCAATCAAAGTCCATGTTGACCGTTATCGATTATGTATTTTTCCTACCATGACCATTGCTGATGAAGAATGTCTTTCAACTATGGATGTAACGTTTTCGTCATAAATAAATATGTTAACACTAACTCTCCCAACGAGTACAGTGTTTATCCGTACCAGTTGGTCATCCTGCATTGACCTTTGTTTTAAACAGTGTTACCGAAAAGCAACCATCATCACCATACGCCAAGACTAAACGGCCCACATCAAATTCGCGTTAGCAAGTAATACGTCGGCCACATGGTGTAAGCCCGACAGCTCCGACAACATCATTGTCAGAGACAGTTCAATAAAGAAAAACGCACCAGTAACACTAATTTTGTTTCTATTGTTATTATTATTTTATTTATGCTGCACTAGTTTTTATTAATTAGCTATGTCATTTTTCGTGTGCTGCTTTGTCTAGATAGATTTGGAGTAACGCCCTACCAAGGTCTTGTTCTTTATGTTTTTGTCTCGCCCACACCAAAACAGATTCCTCGCCGCCTTCGAGAATAGCCGATGGGCAGAGTGGTTAGAGCTCTGGTCTCTCGCGGCCAAAGGTGCCGGGTTCAAATCACGGTATCGGAACGCTCCAGTCTACCCAGCTGTAAATGGGTACCTGCCTCCCCTCTTGAGTTAGAGAAGGAAAGGTAGCAAGGAAAGGAGCTGGTCACGCGACCTCTCGATACTGGACCTAGTAAAGTGAAGTCTCTAACATTTCACTCCCCTACGGCAGTATCTGCTATGGGACTAACTTTATATTTGACTGCCTTCGATGATATCCTTCTCTGTATCACCTCCTGTATCACCTCCTGTATCACGTCCTCTAAGGAAGGTATATATGTGGTCCGTGTTTATTCCACCCTCCTCGTTTCTTGTAATGTCCACTTTAAGGTTACCTGGCTCCGTTCTTAGGATTCGTTCTAAAGGAATCGGGTCGAAGGTTCTATGATATTGTTTTGGGGGGAAAGGCGGATGAATTCTGCTCACATCTCAAGCTGCGAGTTCGCGCTTGAATGAATTGTACTGAGCTGTTTTAAGCAGCTGATTTTTCGTGACAGTACTTTGCTGGTAGAGCTTGGAAATGACCGTTTTACCATTTCCCTAGTGTGTTCCAGTATATATCCTTTTGTGAAAGGAATATTTGATAATTGCAGAAGGTACTTTATTGAAGATATTATGAGGCCACGGATTGTACAGGCCATTATTCTATATTCATATTCCTGTGAGGGATTGTTTTTGCAGATAGATAGTGTGTTGAAGAGAATGTTGTTTTCTCCCAGGGAACTTGTTATTCAAAGCCACGGATCTCGTTGGCTTGTTAATGAATTGTATTCATATTGATTCAAAGTCATGGACTATTGAGAACTGGAATGATATTTTTGCTGTACTATTATGAGATGAAACATGTGCTGCTATGTCTTGCAGCCTATTCACCTATTTGCTGATTCATGTTTCCTGATGGATATTTTGTACTTAATGCCCATGATTTGCTGTGGTGGTTTATTGTGGTGAAGTGGGATGTTATAAATATTTATAGGGGACTTAGTGTACTGACTGAGATCAGCTGTGAAGGTATCTATATCTAATAAGAGTAGTGTATTATAGATAACCTTACTTGCTGCCACATATATGTATACCTCAGTCAGAATTATTCTGGAATAGTGTGATGACTACGTTATATGTCTAGGGTATGTGTATGATGAAGTGTAAGTCATAACAACAACAGACAGATAAACAATTTAATTTATTCCACCACACTTGACAACACTGTGACACTCACATACATATAACACTCTAAAGGATATCTTAAAGGAGTCACTGATAACTTTTCAAATAACAATATGTATTCATTGCTGTCATGAATGTATATGTGTCCTGATTCAAATACAAAGGGAACCAGGAATCACAATCAATTTTAATTACAAGGTATATGTACAGAATTTATTAATATGATTCATGTAGTGACATATATTATCAATGGTATCCTATGTGTGTCAGTGGTGTAGTGTTAATATGAGGTAATACTGGCTTTGTTTTGTTCAAGCTCTGTTGGTATTTGTCATCATGACTTCAATAGTTTGTTTCTATGGGAAATAGTATTGGAGATGTTCTCAGTTCCTGGTATTAAAACAATTTACTTCCCCTCTTAAGTTTATGTTACAATGTTATTTTAAGATGGGGGTACATAATGTTGAGCTCAGCTGGCCACATCAGCTTATCTTGCGTGATGGCGGCAGGAAAAGACTCCTCTGCTCGATTTCTCCCCTGTGCTCTGGAGACACCTCACTGATAGCTAAATGGACCAAGGAGTATGCTGTCCGACTCTGGATTCAGCAAAGCTCTGACCAGGTGCTGCTCAATAACGTTAAGACCACAGTCCCTGAAAACAAGAAGGATGTACCTTCTACTTCATAACTAATTGATACTCTAGTTCTACACTGAGCACAATACATCACAAACATTGAGTTCAGAGCGTTAGGCCAACTGTCAGCTTCATCTGAAATACTTTATACCAGTATTTCCCTCCTTAATGGTTACTACGCCTCTGCAATTCCAGCATTATTTCTGTCTAATCAATAATCTAGGTGTCAGTGTACTGTTTGGCCATTCCATGCAGTTTTACTTTCCTCCGACACCTTCTGTTCAGGCTGGAGCATTATAGGCTTTTCCTCATGTTCGCTACTGAACTACACATATATACAGGCATAAATTAACAATTTACATTCAATTTTCATTAAAAGATATTGAATATTTCAAACCTACCACAATTCATGGAAATACACAGATACGTTGACTAGCAATGAATTCTGGCACAAATACTGGCACAAATTCCCATCTGCTTATGTTCCAGGCTTTTATTTAGCAAAAATATGAGCTGGCTTCAACGCACTGTTGCTTCATCAAGCTTATTTGAACTAGTGGTCTCGAACTAACGCTCTGAATTGTGTATATTCGCAGCTCTAACCAATGAAACCACGTCTCCACATCTTTTCAAAAAATACCCCTTCTATTCGTTTCCCATAACAACGCAAGATAGTATTTATAGCCCGACCAATCGTGTTTAGTCTTATATTTGTTGCGCTCCAATCAATTAGGAGTTAACATGGTAGGCTATTTCCGTAACGTAAGGTTTTTTCAAACACGTTATAAAAAAATTTTAGGAGCAGAAATGATTTCATGCTGTCAGGCATCCCCACTATTTTATTTTGGTTATAATTTATTAATTCCTAGACTATTTGCGTAACGTTTTACATATTCTTTGTCAGCAAGCCCTAAGGAACCCAAATATACAAATTTAAAAGAGCTAAGTGGCTGCGTTCAAAATATGCAATTTCTTCTACCTCCTGTTTCGAAGATGTGCTGTCTGGGTACTGTAATGTTTTCAAACGTAAACCCATCTAATGTTATCTTTTCTAATAAGCGTTTTTCAGGATTTTAAAACCTAACTCTGGGAAGGTTAGTGTTTTTATCACTGTCCGTCTGAAAAAAAGTTAGTGCATGTGGCCTTACACGCGTGATAGTAGTAATTGTGTATCGCGCGACGCGTGTTGGGGGTGGCATTAATAGCGAGACACGTGTTTAATGTTGCATGCGTTCCTGATTTTATTCGCCCCTCTCTCTTTCTATTTGAGTCCATCTGTTCGTTCGTTTTGGTAACGTAGTATAATTAATGTTAGGATTAATTTAGGTCATTACGCAGTGTGCCTCTCAATGTTTTTCTTAGAAATGCAATACCCGTTTTAATGTGTTGTGGAAACGCTTGTATTTATGCAGTGGCTTATATTTAACGTGGAAACGTTACAATTTGCAGACGAAGCATAAAACAAAGGGGGATTTCGAGTAAATTCTTTGTGACAGCACTGTTATTTTACCATTGCTCTTTTCTTTATTAAATTTATTTGTTAGACTTTATATTTACCTGATAATCTATATATGTGGATTAGAATATTTCACGACATTTATGCAACCGTTGTTATGGATTTACTTACATGTTGCTTCATGAGTATGCTGTGAATTGTCTTGCTATGATGTCTACGTGACCGTCTCGTCAATAAACTGTATAACGTTGCCAGGTCTTACAACATTTCCTGACTTCTACGTTGCTGTGGTGTGAGTGACTTATCATTCATTCATAACCCTCCACTCCCAAAGCAGCATAGGCCTTCAACAAACACATGCCAAGTCCTCCTGTCACGTGCCATCATCTCAAGTTCTTTCCATGTTCTCCTCATCATTTTCACCTCTGTTTCCAACTCTCTTCTCCATGTACTTCTTGGTCTTCCTCTCCCTCTCTTGCCCTGGGGGTTCCAGAACAAGGACTGCCTTGTAATGCTATCAACAGGTTTCCTCAGTGTGTGTCCTATCCATCGCCATCGTCTTCTTCTCATCTCTTGTTCCACTGGCACTTGTCCAGTTCTTGTCATCAGTTCCACATTGGTAATCTTGTCATACCATTTTAATCCCTCTATTCTACGCAAGCACTAATTTATGAAAGTCTGTAGCTTTTTGGTTGTTGTTTTTGTTGTTCTCCATGTCTTCGAGCCATACAATAGGACTGACTTCACACTTGAGCTGAAGATTCCCATTCTCGCGCCGGATCCCACCTCTCCTGATCTCCACATATTTCCCAACGCAATGAAAGCCCCTCTTGCCCCCTGTATTCCCATTTTGATATCGCCGCCTGTCCCTCCAACTTTATCTACACTACTGCCAAGATATGTGCACGACCCCACATCCTGTATTGGCGTTTCCCCAAGCTCAACCCTGCCCTCATCACCTGCATTTATTCGCACCATTTTTGTCCCTTCCCTGTGTACCCTCAGACCCAACCGCCGTGACCTCTCACCGAGTGTTCTCAACCTGTCCTGCATCTGACCACGGCCATGGGACAGGAGAGCCAAATCATCAGCAAAATCCAGATCATCCAACCGCTCAGCCAGAGTCCACCGGACTCCATTTCTGCTGTGTGCCGTCGATGATCTCACAACCCAATCTATTGCCAGCAAGAAAAGAAATGGAGACAAGAGGCATTCCCGTCGCACTCCCGCCCCCATCCCAAACGGCCCTGCAAGCTGTCCCTCACGAAGAACTCCGCACGTCATGTCCCCACAGGTTTTCCCTATTAAACCAATGATCCTCAGGGGAACTCCACAATGCCCCATCAACCTCCAAAGTGATTCCCTGTCCACACTGTCAAATGCCCCTTCGCAGTCCACAAATCCGATGTATAGTGGTGAATTCCATTCCAGACTTTGTTCAACTATTATTCTCAAAGTGGCTATCTGGTCTGCACATGATCTGTCCCGTCGAAAACCTGCCCGCCCATCTCCCAATTTCCCGCCCATGGACTCCTTTAATTTCTCAAGGACAATCCTGTTCAACACGACTTATCATAGACACACTTAAAGAACCTATACACATTCGCGTATGTTATATTTCCATAGTCACACACCTGTCGGCCATCTGTAAGCCCGACTTATGCTGATCGCCATTTATCAGCGAAACCATATATTAACTGTGTCCAGCCATCCCGCCTGCGGGAGCTGTTACAGCAAATACATCTGTTACAGAAGTGGTGTTTTGTGGTTCTACTCTATATTTCCTATTGTTTTTGAAGTAGTTATTAGCTCATTAATATCGTCAGTATCTTTCAAAAAAGAAGAAAAAGAGGACAGGGGGTAAAGTGCGGTATATAAAAAAAGTGAGTGTGTGAGATTGTTATTGTTCATACCTTGTACTTTTTTTTTTCCTACTGTATGTTGAAGATGAAGATAGTGAGAAAAAATATTACCATAATCATATTAGAACATGGGATAAACTGCCAGACATTTCTTTTTCGTAGAAATTGCATATACAGTACCAGAGACTGAAGTGGCGAACCTCATATGTACACAGACAGAGACAGTTACACCAGGTCAGGGGTAGATCTTTAATTCTTGTACACAGCAGTGACGATTATCTTATAAAGAATTGATATTAAACTCATAGAGAGCTAGAGACAAGTCTAGCCCATCTTAGATTAACAGTTATTGCGTCACTTCAACTGTTTATCTTCACCATCTTCATTAGCAGCCAGTGTAATTTTCAATGGTCTCTGAGAAGACCACAAAGAGAGAAAAAAACTACTACTCCTTCAGTTGCCTTGTACGACATGTGAGAGTGTTCAGATGTTCTTTTCTTTTTATGTCTCTACACAGACCGCCGGCAACTATGCAGGGCAACTCTAAGAATAACCTCACAATTATCAACTCTAACGACATGAGGAAGCAGTGGTTCTATGTATTCTTGGTCTCCGAAGAGATACTCGGAAACTCTATTCACATAAGACTTTTGTCTTCAGTCTTCAAGTAAGGCTGTTTTCACACTAGCGAAACTCTATTCTCATAAGACATTTGTCTTCAGTCTTCAAGCAAGGCTGTTTTCACACTAGTGGAAACCGTATTCAAATATGAAATTTGGTATTACTCTTAAAGTAAGACTGTTTTCACACTATCGGCAATTATATTCACATAATACATTTGGTGTCAGTCTTCAAGTAAGACTGTTTTCACACTAGCGGCAATATAATTCACATAAGGCAGTTCGTATTAGTGTTAAAGTAAGACTGTTTTCACACTAGCGGCAATATAATTCACATAAGATAGTTCGTATTAGTCTTCAAGTAAGACTGTTTTCACACTAGCGGTAATATAATTCACATAAGACAGTTCGTATTAGTCTTCAAGTAAGACTGTTTTCACACTAACTTCTTGTCTGTATGCCCTGTCCGTAGGACTTACTTAATTGTCTTAATGAAGTTGTAGCTTTCCATCAACTTTTATCTCCCTTTTTTGCTTTCGTTGTCAATAAATGTGTTTACAATCAGTTGTGCGTAAAAAATCATTTGATAAAGTCTTATTGTCATCTCTTTCAATTATCGCGTGTATTAACCCTCTAATCATTTTTTTAGTGTTTTTTTTTTTTCAGCGCCATGTTTTGCCTGCTCTCACAAGCCGCATCAATTTCTGAACAATAATATATTTGTTTTAAATTATAAGAACGACGATAAATCAAAAATAATGTCATGTATTAAATAATTTGTTGTCTTATTTTTCTTTACTTTTTTTTTCAATATCTTCTTCGTACTCTCTCAGATGTCAAATTGAATACGTTTAAAGAAAGAAGTGATAAGCTTGAGGCTATTTCTATCTCCATAGAGCTTTTTTAGGAATGAACTGGTGACGGCCAGATGTTATACATAGAGACACATCTTAAGGCGCATTCCCAAATATAAAAGACCTCGTGATCTGGTGTATAACCTATTCTTATTGCCAGTTTGCACCCAAAAAAAAAGGAAAAAAAAACATTCAGAAATAGCTTGTGACGCGACGCGGTGAATAATTGACACGAAGAAAAAAATTATATTAAAAAAAAACGTATCGATCATACTTGACGGTGAATATTGAAGATCTCACAGACAGCGCGGGGGAATGACGGTGAACCTGGCAAACATGTTATCAATAAATACAAATAGCTGGATACGTGGCCATGAACTTTGAATAATGATCTTAATATTAGGCACAGTAAAAATCATCTCTCCATTCACCTAAAAAAAAAAAAAAAAAATGTGTATTTAGATCATGCAGTTCTGGAACTGAAGATGTATGACTGATGGCTCTAGGGGAGGGAGGATGGATGTCATTAAAATCATGTGGAGATTTGGTCTCAAGATCATTTTTTTTTTTCATTTTCGCTCGTAATGGAACGTGGAACCACCACCACAGCTGATTTCAGGAAGCCTGCATAAAGCATCCCGCGTGCTCTTGCAGTAGTGGTTTTTGAAGCTATTTGCTTTACATAATGAAATTGCCATCCACGTGCATAACGCCTTGTACGACTTGTCTGAGGTATCAATGGTTCTATTCTTTTGGTCTGAAGATAGTCCAGATAACACATTACAGACAGCGCCGGATTATTCATTAAGCCCACGGGCTCCAGGCTTACAGGGGCCCCGGCAAAAAAATGCAACGGATTCATAATGCAAAGAGCTCTACAGCAACAGCACGTGCTCATTAGTACGCTCGTGCGAGCAGGGTAATAGTATCTGTAACAACAGTTAATTTATTAGTTACGTCCACCCTCGCTTTTTTCCTTTTTACTATATTTTATTTGCAGGGGCTCCATTACCTTTAACAAAATTTAGAGGCTGTAACGAACACTTGTTTTTTAACATAATATTATATATTAATAAAAACATTTATCTGAAATCCATTAGTTTTTTTTTTTTTCCAGTTTTACCTTTCAGAAGATTGATAAGGGGGCTCCACAATATCTGAATAGCCTAGGGCCTCTGGAGTTCTTAATCCGACGCTGATTGCAGAAGAACAGAAAGTTCATCGCCCCACTGAGCTTAACTGCGCAGATGGAAGGACTAACTAACCTAACTCAAAACAAGATGTCTGAAATTGAGACATATTCAGATATCGTGTCCTGTCATTATTGTCTTCCATTAGACAGGAAAGGTCATAACAGAGAAAGACCGAGTGTGAAATGTTTTATTTCTCATTCTCCAACCAGATCGGCAAAACAAACACGGGGACACCGACAAAAAATGTCGACGAGGGAAATTTAGGGCGTCTGCAAAACTTGAAGATCGAGCCAGATCATTGGGATGTCACAGAGATGATTTCTTGACGTCGATAAAACTTGAAGATCGGGCCAGATTTACAAGACGTTGCCATAGAGACCATTGCAGTAAGAGCAGGGGAATGCCTGGTGCAGGTTTTCATGCAAAGGGGGAGGGGAGGGGGTTAGCTGTAGTGGTTGCTCCTTGCTTCATAGGGAGTGCAAAGGAAAACGATGATGATGATGATGATGATGATGATGAAAATGACCTCCCGAGGACAACAGAAATATTGGAGATGGAGAGAGTAATACACAGACGAATGATCAAATCAAAGGTCAAACTTTTCTTATCTTGAAAACATGAAGGACAACACAAGTACTAGCCAAGAATCTTGTCTTTTATTAACGAGTGTCTTGCTTACCAACCATCATCATTAACCTTCCACTCCGTAAGCAGCATGGTAGGGTAATTCTATGGCAGATATTGCCATAGGGTAGTTAAGTGTTATAGAGTTCATCATACTAAGTCAAACTTCGAGAGGTCGGGTACCAATTCCCTGTCTCGCTGCCTTTTCTTTTCTAACTCAAGAGCAGAGTCAGGTAGCTATTTACAGCTGGGTCGACTGAATCGTGACGCCACCGTGTTTTGAACCCGGAACCTTTGCCGCGAGAGCCCAGCGCTCTATCCACTCTGCCAATCAGACGCTCATAAGGAGCATAGTCGTTACAAAAATTCATACCAAAACTTCCTATCACGTGCCACCTTTCCATGTCTTCGTCATCCCTTTTATAAATTTCTCCATTTTACTTGAAGAAAATTTTCGAAAGACATAAAACGGTGAAGAAAATTCTCGAAAGACATAAAGCGGTGAAGAAAATTCTCGAACGACGTAGAGCGGTGAAGAAAATTCTCGAAAGACATAAAGCGGTGAAGAAAATTCTCGAAAGACATAAAGCGGTGAAGAAAATTCTCGAAAGACATAAAGCGGTGAAGAAAATTCTCGAAAGACATAAAGCGGTGAAGAAAATTCTCGAAAGACATAAAGCGGTGAAGAAAATTCTCGAAAGACATACAGCGGTGAAGAAAATTCTCGAAAGACATACAGCGGTGAAGAAAATTCTCGAAAGACATACAGCGGTGAAGAAAATTCTCGAAAGACATAAAGCGGTGAAGAAAATTCTCCAAAGACATAAAGCGGTGAAGAACATTCTCCAAAGACAAAGCGGTGAAGAAAATTCTCCAAAGACAAAGCGGTGAAGAAAATTCTCCAAAGACATAAAGCGGTGAAGAAAATTCTCGGAAGACATAAAGCGGTGAAGAAAATTCTCGAAAGACATAATGCGGTGAACAAAATTCTCGAAAGACATAAAGCGGTGAAGAAAATTCTCGAAAGACATAAAGAGGTGAAGAAAATTCTCCAAAGACATAAAGCGGTGACGAAAATTCTCCAAAGACATAACGCTGTGAAAAAAATTATCCACAGACATGAAGTGTTGAAGAAATTTCTCGAAAGATGATGATAGGAAACTCTTTACAGAGCGATACAACAGGAAGCAATCTGATCATCAGAAGAATTCCCCCCATCCGACAAGTGTTTCGGCCCGATTACTCCTTTACACTCTAAGGGGGGCGGGCCCACTTGGGTCATGACTCCCAAGCGTCTCAGCTTCCTGTTCTCTTGTATCGAAAATGAACCCATTTCACTTACGGCAGCAACTTTTAATCCACAACGCCAGCCGTGAGGGCAATTGTGAAAGTAACAAAGAGAAGACAAATTATTCCGTTCGTTCCGTCACCCTTCACAACTAAGGACACACACTGAGACATGAGCGCGCAGCCGACGAGCCTTAGCCACTGCGCTCCGCAAGCCACTGAAATTCTGTACCTGACACACTCCCTATAGTATACATCGCCTGTTGCCCCAGAGTCGCAGCCCTTTTACTAGTACACCAGAAAAACTCAGCGCTGTGGACTTAGAAAAATTTTGGTGCTTTGTACCGCAGCGTTTATTGTCACGATTTCCACTGCCCATTTCGGTTGTTCCACAGCCAGCCTGATGCCTTTTCGGCAGTTTCGCTAAGCCTCTTCAGTGCCCTTGTTCTAGACTGTCCCTTCAGCCCCAACAGTGGACATATAGTGGTGAAGAAAATTCTCGAAAGACATAAAGCGGTGAAGAAAATTCTCGAAAGACAAAGCGGTGAAGAAAATTCTCGATTGTGCGAAGCAAATAACAGCTGGCGTAAAACCTGTCCATTAAATATGATGTCGACTTGGACTGTTTTATTTCGTCTTTTTTTTCGCGAAAATTGGTAACACAAAAAGGTCGACTTGTACGGACAAAAAAATCATATTAATTATTGGTGATATACAATACTTTGAAATAAAATATTGTAAATAAGAACTAAAACAGGAACTGGCGAATGATGATAACAACATGAAGAATTTTTTGTTTGTAAATTTAGAAAATAAACATTCCTTAATGGAAGATCTAAGAAAGCGGGAAAAGTTATCACGCACAACCTAATCAATGAATCAGATAAACATATACAGGGAGAAACTATCCAGAAAAAAAAAGAGAAAATACTAGATGCCTTGTGAATGTAACTCAAGAGATGATGTGATATAAGTAGATTTAAAAAAAAATTCATAGATCACTTATAGGCTGGGAATTCCTGAACCACAATATTAATGCTGTTGTGGATTGTAATAACTAATACCATGACCAATCATTCTAATTCACTAACCAATCATTCTAATTCACTAACCAATCATTCTAATTCACTAACCAATCATTCTAATTCACAAACCAATCATTCTAATTCACTAACCAATCATTCTAATTCACCAACCAATCATTCTAATTCACTACGTAAAAGGCACAGGTAAGGATAGACCAACGACGTAGGGAAGTGAAGTGTGAGAGTTTTCTCAATACTACGCCTCAGCTTTTTAGTGAAGTGAGGTGACCAGTTGCCCGTTATCGCTGCCTTTGCTTTTCCCAACTTACGATCAGATTCAGGTACCCACTTATAAATGATTAGCCTGGAGTGTGACGTGACCTGGTTTTGAACCCGGTAGTTTTGCTTAAAAAAAGCAAGCGCTTTAACTAATCTGCCACGCGACGAAGCAGAAAATCTGAGTTAAACCATCCGTCACACACAAGATTCCAAAACAAGGCTATAAATCTATAAAACATAATAAATGTCTATTTTTAAATGTTTTTGCGACAGACTTGCCAAATTTTTTCATCTGGTGAATTTTTTGTTTGATCAGCTACTCTAAAGGCGCGTGTTCTGCATTCCTGTTCGGGGTCTTTCACAAGAACGAATGCAGCCAAACGTGATGTGAACTCAGTCGACTGTTACTGTTCCGCTCCAGAGAGCTGGCTTTGTGTCCGTATCGAGAACAAAAGAAAGATTCGGGATGGAGATTAATATAAAGAAGGATGAATATTGAAAATATATATGTCTGCAGAATGAGTGACGGACCATAACGTAGAGATTATAGCGTGACTTTGTGTCCAGAGTTAGCATCTTGTCGACCAAGCGACAGAAGCGGGGGAAAAAAAAAACTTCAATGAAACTAATTGGCCACTGCGTCGGCTAGCTCTTTCATTGTACCGTTGCGGACTAACTGGCGACCTCAAGATCGATGAGAAAGCTATTATCTTTCGTATCTTCGTCGTGATTTGTGAGACCTGATGGCTAAAGATTGAGGAGAGAGGTATTTGTCCGAATGGATACATGACCTTATAATCCAAGGTCAAGGAAAGTTCACAGAAATAATGCAATGAGTTTAATCTAATAAATAAACTGCATTAGAAATAAATTTGTTAACCACAGTTCTGAGTGCTCAAAAATAGGGAAGCACAACTGCTGCATATTACTGTATATATATATATATATATATATATATATATATATATACATATATATATATATATATATATATATATATATATATATATATATATATAGATAGATATAGATAGATATATAGCGTGTATACTTAATACAGTTGACATTCAAAAATCCGGCTGTCGTGAAATTCTAATCCACATATCTAAATTAAAAAGTAAATGTAAAGCCTAACGAATTAATTCAATAAAAGGAAAGAAGAATGGTAAAAGAACAGTGCGGTCACAATAGCGTACGCCTGTATTATAGAACGTCATACTAGCTAAACAAGAAATCCCCTTTTTCTACTTCGTCTGCATAATTGTAACGCTTTCACGTTTGCTAGTAAAGCCTACTGCATCAAATACACGCGTTTCTAAAAATAAAACTGGTACTATATTTCTTGTACGACCTTGATAGACACACTGCGTAATGACCTAGATTAATATTACATTAATGTCATTTTATGCACTACGTAATTATAAGGTCATGTATCCATTCGGACAAATACCTCTCTCCTCAATCTTTAGCCATCAGGTCTCACAAATCACGACGAAGATACGAAAGATAATAGCTTTCTCATCGATCTTGAGGTCGCCAGTTAGTGAAATAGTTACAAACATATTACAGAAATGAATAAAAATTGAAATAGAATACAGGAGAATACACCAGAATTTACCATCACTATACACCTAACATCAATTATCAAATGTTTGCAATAACAAGCAGAACGAGTCCAAAATTATTTCTTTGGGGTCTCTTGTATTCAACTCGCAAATAATCAAATTTATTAAATTGCTGTGGAGCTTTAAAATTATCTATGTGCTTCTTTTTAGCACCACTTACCTCTGCCTGGGCTGCCTGATACCTCTCAGCGACATTTAAAACCTCCCCCAACTTCTCTGCACCTTGTTCCATGAGAAATTTGCTCCACGAGACTTAACTTCCTGGCAAGTCACACAGGAACGTTGGGGATGCCTAGCTGGCCGTGGGGTCAGTGTGATTCGCTTGATAGCTAGGCGGAGTTGTCGTACGGAAGGTATGGGGTTCGAACCCTGGGTAAGCCACTCACGTCTGTTGTTTTTCTGTTGTCCAAGTGTTCTACTTCTTTATTTCTTACGAGTGCCTGAAAACATACCTTTATGTTTGTCTAATATTAATTTACTGTTTACAGGCCTCGGGTTTCCCTTCCTTATGTGTTATTTATGTTTATACAATACCAGAAACCTACCCTCTGTTCTATACTACTGTCCTTAAGTCTTCTACTATTTACTGGACCCAGTATCAAGGTCTTTGTCTTGTTTGGACTGACACATACTGTTAATAGGGGAACAACAGAAGTGATTGCGTCATTAAGGGGCTGAGTTGCCCACTGTATACTTCCGGTGTTATCTTGTGTTTCATACTGATAAATAGTCAGTAAAGCATCCTTTTTTGGGGATGCCTAGCTGGCCGTGGGGTCAGTGTGATTCGCTTGATAAGCTAGGCGGAGTTGTCGTACGGAAGGTATGGGGTTCGAACCCTGGGTAAGCCACTCACGTCTGTTGTTTTTCTGTTGTCCAAGTGTTCTACTTCTTTATTTCTTACGAGTGCCTGAAAACATACCTTTATGTTTGTCTAATATTAATTTACTGTTTACAGGCCTCGGGTTTCCCTTCCTTATGTGTTATTTATGTTTAAACTAAAAGACAGACGGGCTTAGAAGAGAGAGAGAGAGAGAGAGAGAGAGAGAGAGAGATGTACGGAGGAACGCATGCAATACTACCACGTCGTCTCGCGATATAAAATTAATGCCACCCCACGCCAAAGGCATGCAGGCTTGATTTTATTTCAAATAAACAGTGACAAAAAACACTACCAATACGAGGTAAGGTTTTAAAAAACATGTTTAATGCTTATTAGGAAACATGACACAATACTGTTTTACGTCTGAAATCCTGACATTAGTCTGACAGTAGAGAAGACACCCCATCGTATAGAAGTGAACGGGTGGTAGAAGAAAATACGTATTTGTAACGAAGCCACTTGGCTCCATTAAACTTATATATTTGGGTGCCTTAGGACTTGCTGACAAAGAATATGTTAGGTGTTAAGCAAATAGTCTAACAATTAACAAATTATAGCCAAAATACTATAGTGGTGTTGTCTGACAACACAGGATCATATTTGCTCATAATGGCGTGTTTGGACACTGCTTTAGGGGAAATGAGGCCACCACGTTAGATCCGATTTGATTGGCTAGAATTATATGTAAGGCGAAACATGATTAGTCGACGGCAAATACTATTTTTGGATGTTAATGGAAACGGTAGGAAGGGTACATTTTTTCAAATGCTTTTGTAAACATGGTCTCATTGGCTAGACCATTTGATATAGTCAATTAGGAGCGTCAGTTCAGGGCCACTTTTTGAAAATAAACTTTGTAGAAGCAAGTGCGTTGAGAACCAGCTCATACGTTTCTAATAAAAGCCTGGGACAGAGGCAGATCGGAATTGTGCCATAACTCATCGCCAGTCAACGTACTTGTTTAATATTTCCTTGAATTGTGGTAAGCTAGACATATTTGATATCTTTTAGATGAAAATTGAATGTGAATTGATAATTTATGTCTGTATGTGTGTGGTTCAGTAGCAAACATGAGGCAAAGCCTAGATATTGCTCCACCATGAAAAAAAAACCTTGTCGGAGAGGAGTATAACTGCATAGGCATATATGGGATTGCCAAATAGTACTATGACACCTATCTTATTATATAGAAGGAATTAATGCTGGAATTGCAGATGCGTTGTAACCATTAGGGAGAGGAATACTGGTGTATATTGTTACATGAGAGGCTAGCAGTTAGCCTACAGCGCTGAACTCGGTGTTTGTTATGTATTGTGCTTCAGTGTGGAAATAGATTATAAATTAGTTCTGAAGTAGGAGGTACAACCTTCTTGTTTCAGGGACCGTGGTACTGAAGTATTAAAGCAGCACCTGGTCTGAGTTTTGCTGAATCCAGAGGCAGGTAGCATACTCCTTGGTCAAGATATCGACCAGTGTTGTTTCTCAAGAAAACGGTGAAGCAAGCGAGCAGAGGAGACAGTTTTCCTGCCGCCCACACAGAAGTTAAGATTTCGTTGGCCAGAGCAGCTCAATCTTGTGTAAACCCCCCTCTAAAATTGACTGTACATTAAATCAAGAGGGACAGTTATTTGTTTTCAAATAAAAAGAAACTGTGAACCTTTCCAATATTATTTCCACCAGTAACAAACACATGAAGTCATGATGACAAACAACAACCTAGCTTGAAAAACCAGTATTACCTCATAGTACTACATCACTACTTACACACATATTGTAATAAAAATATATGTCAGTACAAAGATCCTATCTATAAATTGTGTACATACAACTTATGATTACATTTGATTGTGATTCCTGATTCACTTTGTAGTTGAATCAGGATATCTATTATTGAAAGGAATTAATACATATTTTAAAAGTTAACACTTGACTTATTAAGATAGTCTTATAGAGTGTTCTATGTATGTGAGTGTCACAGTGTTGTAAAGTATTGTGGATTAAATTAAATTGTTTATCTGTCTGTTGGTTGTTGTGAACATACACTTCATCACTATCATAACCCTAGACATTCAACGTAGTCATCACAATATTCCAGAATAAGTCTGACTGAGGTCTAAATGTGGTAGCAAAGTAAGGTCATCTGTAATACACCACACTTATTAGATACAGATACCTTCACAGCTGATATCAGTCAGTACACTAAGTCCCCTATAAATATTTATATCATCCCACTTTACCACACCGGCAACCTCCGGACCTGAGGAGTGCCGGATTGTTGAAAATGCCGGATTTTTTATGGTTATATATGCTGTATATATTTAACAGAAAATGACCACTTCTTTTATTTGCTGAATCCATAATGGGGCTATGCAGCAGCAAATAAATGATAAAATTAGAAGGAATGAGCAGGAATGCCTGTTAACACGTGCAAGCAAGACCCAACAGCTGCATCAAAACATAAACGGCTCCAGAAAACAGTGGCGCGCCACCGCGGGAAATTAAAAAATGCGCTCCAAAATCCATGCCGGAAATCTGAAGGAACCGGATTATCGATGTCCGGATTTTTGAATGTCAACTGTATAGACTTCTTGGACACGGCAGAGTAGGATACATGACGTATTTTAGCTGCAGGATTTCTTCAAGGGTACCAAGCGCAGTGGTGTCCTCATAATCTTTGGGGAGATTAACAGAAGAATGGTGAATGATGTTTAAAGACATCAGCCAAAACCGAACTCGTTAGCATTGACCTATAGGTGAGGACTGGCTCAGTAATTATTATCGCCTAAGATGAACTAACATCTTCCAAGTCGTCATACGTGTATTTTCTTATTAGTCTGCGCCAAAGAATTGAGGTTTTACAGAAGAATGTACAACAGCCAGCTAAAGGGAGAAATGAGGCCTTCCTGGAAGAAGCCACTGTGCAACGAGAGCTTAATACTCACATTGTTGTTGTTGTTGTTGTTTAACTAGAATTGTTGAGCTTCTCGCTCTTTTGCAGCCAATGCCAAGTTGAAGACTCCTTGGTATTATCTACACTGTAGATCTAGGCTTTTCCTGTGGTTTTTCTGCCATTCCGAAACTTGCTGACTTGAAGTTATGAGCTCCAGTTTCTCCAGCTTGGTTTGCATTTAAAGGATTGTCACATCTGGTCCCAAGCTAGAAGTATGCGTGTGGCATACTGTGCATTCCCGGCCATCCAATGGGGCTCTCCAACTATGCAGAGCTAAAATACTGTGCTCTGGTTCCGGACTCTTCTAAGGAATCGCCACGTCCTGCATAGACCCACCTCTCAGCTTCCCCTGCCCATCCCTGGGTCTATAGTGAGATCCTCCTGCATGCAGTTAACCACGTCAAAACCCAAGTATCACGTCTGGGGCTCAAGTGACTTCTCCAAGCTTAGTGTGCAATGCTGGGTTCTCAACAAGTTTCACCACAGGGGAAAATCCCTGGAAGTGTGTGGATGATTTCAAGAGTCAATGAGGGTATAATTAACCTCATAGACATAAGTTCACTTCCACATACACATATGTATATTGTAGTAATATGCACAGCTGGTGGTCATATAAGGATGACTCCAGACATGCCTTTATACATGATATTCACATTAAAAAGAAGCAATCTACTTTATTTGGGCATGTTATGAGATGACGAATGCTGGAATATGTTGAGACAAGAGGAACGATTGAAAAAAACAATAGATAGACGACGATAAAGAGAGAGTATACTGGACAGGTTGACATCAAGGCATGAAGAGAAAGAGGTTAAACTATAGTTCTGGCAAACATTTAATAGGCTGATGACGCCTGGGAGGCAAGACTGAAGTGGGCCTACCATCCCCTTGGAGATATGACCCATAAAGGCCTACCACTCCTGGAAGACACGACCCAAGCGGTCCAAACACTCTGGAAGATATGACCTAAGGTGGTCTACCAGTCCCTTGAGTGTTAAGAAACCAAACTCTTAGGCGTACCACCACGGAGACTACAAGAAGATACGGGGCAGAAATACTTTTATAACCAGGGACTTCATGTGACGATCAGATAATCTCCTGCTGCAATGCTCTCTGAAGAATTTCCTAACATTCACCATATATTAATTTGTTTACTGGTTCGTGCATTTTAAAACATTTTATACAATTTATGTAATGCTTTTTAACGGCATTAATGATACAGTTCAGCTGTTAACGGTTTTATTTGATCCTTGCCTACTTTTATTTTGGAAATTTGACACTTATCGCGTTCACAATGCTAGCAATATCTGTCTATATATCTGCAGCTTGCGCTATTTGTAGAAAGCATTTTGGTTTCCTGTAGTATAGACCTCTTCTTCTTCCGAACCCCAGGGTTTGGGTTTTTCACTCGTTTAACCTTGCGGCAACTGAGAATGATGTTGGGGGCTTTCTTGCAACACCATAGGACTTCCCCATCCCAGTATAGACCTCAATTTTGTTGTCACCAATATAGTTGTAGTAAACACTTGTTCGCACAGAAAAATATATGTAAACGTTCGGTGGGAGCATTGAAAAAAAAATTGTGAGAGCGTACCAACAAAACATATATGTAAGTGTGTCACAACAGTGAGAACAAAGAAAAAAAATATATAAAGAGGGAAACCTAAGACTTGCGGACAGTAAATAAATAATACTAATAAACGGGTATGTTGCAGGCATTCGTAAGAAATAAGTAGAAAACTAGACAACACAAAAACAGCAGAAGTGATATGCTTAGTAGGAAATCGAACCCAGGACCATCCGAAAGGCATCACCGCCTCGCTACGGGAGGGAATAGCGACTAACCACGTGCCAACTGAGCTCCCTCAAGTGCATTACGAGTGCTACAATATAATAGTCAGGCTGAGTGATCTGTTAATGTCAGGCTGAGTGATCTGTTAATGAGTTAATCTTTTTTTTTTAAAAACCCAACAGGTATACAGGGTGCGATCAGACACAGGAAGTAACCGATCCGACAGGTTAGGAGGTTAAGTTAAGGCTGCCAACCCTAGCCAGAAAAACGATTGTTGCGGAAACTGTAACCATAGAACAAAGAACAACCAATCCTAATCCACAAGGAAAGAGTGAAGAGGTCGACGAAAACATGGAGAACTAGGAAAGGGTGAAGAGGTCGACGAGAACATGGAGAACTAGGAAAGGGTGAAGAGGTCGACGAGAACATGGAGAACTAGGAAAGGTAGGAAAGAGAAGCCGAAGACACAGAATCCTCATCATCAACATTTTCCTTTTAGCTTCCCATGAGCCACCACTACAGCTAGCCTCCTTATTATGCAGCTTGTGCCAAAGTGTTTATGTGTTCATGCAGCTGTGGTTTCTGTAGCTAATTGTTAAACTTGATGAGATTACCTATGACATTCACAACCTCATATAAATCGCCTTTTACGACATGCCTGAAGGAGCTTGTCATATTCTTTATTTGTCTTCTGACAGACCTACAGGAACAACAGAGAGCTGGGGCCTGATGGGTAGAGCAAACAAGATGGCTCACAAATATAAATCGTTGGCAAACAACAACAGCAACTACAACCCATGTTCATAAATCAGATGATGATGAGAAAACAGAACATCAGTTCAAAGAGAGAAATAAATGCATACATAAGATAAGATAGGAAACTCTATACAGAGTGATGCAACAGGGGACAATCTGATCATCAGAAGGTGTCCCCCCCCCTTTTTTTCCCCCCCCCCCCCCCCCTTCCTTTCCCGTCGATCAAGTGTTTCGGGGGCCATCAGCTCACAGAGACAGAAATAACTGCACAGATAATACAATAGCAAAAATTATAGCTTTAGATATTTTTTAAACAATACAAACAGTGGTAGTATTCTTCGACGGAATTGAAACGAAGTAAAGACGCATCAGAGAGTAACAGAGAAGGAAATGTCGAAAATGTCCTCTTTCACGCAATCTGCATGAGGAAAATTCTCCAAATCTTTTGGCCGAATACCACCTGCAACCACGAACTGCTTACTCAGAGCTATCAAGAGGACATGCACACCATAATAGCTGAAAGACGTTGGCTTTGGGTTGGCCACGTCCTCAGAAGAGACCCTAATGTCATCACAGTAACAGCTATGCTACGGACCCCTCAAGTAAAGCGAAAGAGAGGCCAAGTAAAAACAACGTGGCGGAGATCTATGGAGGCCGAGATGCAAAGAATGAACCAGATCTGTGGCACTGCACGAAGTATGGCCGCCGACCGAGCAAAGCGCAAGCAGTTTGTTGCTACCCTACAAGACGCCACCAGGCGTGATGGCCACTGACTGCTTTGACAGTCGGCGGCTAAGAATCAAAGAAGAAGAAGAAGAAGAAAGACGAATCAAAGTGCAGCTAAACGGAAAACTCTTTTGAAAGATTTATACTATTTTCTTTTTGTTAAAACTTAGTTGTAGTGAGTTTTCCTTCAGAATGAGGTCACCACATATTTGTCTAACTACAGGCTGTTAGCTATTTCAGGATCAGAACTAATTTGACGACGATTTGCTCAGCAGGAGCGCTGCCCTCACTCGCCAACAACATAGATAATTATTAGTTGTCTAATATTCCACACAGCGAGACGTCAGGCGAGGTCAATATCCGAGAGGTTTCTGTTCAGCCATATTATCCACTGGTGTGCTACCCTCTGTCCTCATCCAACACAAACGTGTCAATGAATTAAAGGTCCATGAAGAAGAAAGAATTCCATGTTAAAGCTGTCCCTATCGTACAAGTATAAAGTACAAATAATAAAGTCTGCACTTCCCCCAGATAGGGCCGCAAACATTAAGTTACAGTTATTCAAAGCGTACACTGTATACAGCGTCCTAATCTAGGAAAGGGTATTAAGTCTCAGGCCCGGGGCGGTCATTTCAGGCCCTTCAAGTTTATAATTACAGCAGCGAAAGTGTTTCAAAAAACATTTTTTTAAAACTTTCGAAGCATTTGCTTATAAGAAAACTTTTTAACCAAATGACTTGGACGTTTAATATCTAGTAATTCAAATACAGTGGCAAATACATAACAATAAATAAAATGAGGCCTTTTAAAATGGATTAGTTTAAAAATAGTTTTACATTTAAAAAAATGTTAAATCAGAGTAAATTGTTATTTGTTATTGTAAAGAGCGATATTTTAATTGTAAAGAGCAATTTCTTTCACCATAAAGTGCAGGGCTGTGGAGTCGGAATCGGGAGTCGTTGAGTCTGTCGTTTTTTAGTGAAGTCGGAGTAGGTTTAGTGAAGTCGGAGTAGGTTTAGTGAAGTCGGAGTAGGTTTAGTGAAGTCGGCGTAGGTAAAAAATGTCCTGACTCCGCCTCCGAATTGTACGCAATATGACTAGTAAAAAACAGTAGCCAGTTGGAGTTGGGAGTCGTAGTCGGACTTCTACAATTTCAGGAGTCTTTTGAGTGGGAAATTTTTTTTGGCCGACTCCACAACCCTGGTAATATGTCTGCCTAGGTTATGTAAACTAATAACACATAAATCAAGACTATGAAGACAACTGCACTAATTAGTTTTCGAGAAGAAAAACTATATTCTGGATAGATTTACTTTTCAAAATTTACGTTTCTTTCAATGTACTTTGCCACAAACCTCCTTCTCTGATTACTCAGATTTATCCCGAGTACATAAAGTATCAGTTTGGACTTTTTCGTTCCTTTGAAAGCGATCTAAACTTTTAGAACTCGGCCTTTGTATACCTATTCTATATCTGTGTTTTAGTTAGTTTGTGACGTAATATTGAAAAATGGAATCCACGCTGACTAAAGCGTAAAGAAGTAATAATTATATTGAGAGGCAGTTCATTATCTTATACATTACTCACTTTATTAAAAGGTAATCAATGAATACCAACTCTCTGTATTGGTTTTTAAGACATCGGTATAGAATTTTGGTTTACTACTACCTGCAAACATTTTTTCTCATGTTGTTTTAGAATACTCATGTACTTTACGGGAATATCAAATATTGAACACCTGGCCTCAGTGTTGACACAGGACTAAAGCCATTAAAGTATGGTAGATCAAGATAATTTGAGTCAATTAGGCCAAGTCAACACTCGTTCCTTACTTATAATTCCAGTGTTTATTACTCACGCTACACATTAGCAAAATTCTGGTGTCAGCTCAATTTTTTATTCGCAATATCAAAGTGTTAGCGGAGGAATTTCAAGTACATAAAAAGTTCTTAAGCTCCAGTAGTGTCATTTACAAATGAAAGATAAAAAATGTCAAACGAAAAAGACAAATTCCTCCATCAGTTTTAGAAGTATCGAAGTACATAATTCATAATTCTGTTCCATTAACTCCCCGCTTTACCCACCTGCCCAAGGCAGCTTGCAAATCCCTCTTACTGAATGGCTCAGTGGCTCAGGTTATGCTGAAGAAAATCCATAATATCTCAGCAGACATGAAGCCATCGCTCAATAAAATCGTTCCTATCATCTCACAGAGCTTTACGTACTTGCTCTGACCTTGAGCATACTCATTACTTAGCAAATACAAGTGAAATATATCGACCTTCTCAATCCACACAAGTCTATTAGGTCCCAGAGGTGGGTATGAAAAATTACCGATACAAATCTGTATCACTCCGTTAATATTACACAGTCCAGCTCGTATTCCAGGGATGTGAGTACATTTACTTTCATTAAATGGATGTACTCACATTTAGCTACGCTTTAAGGATAATCCATAAGCTTACATATATCCGCACTTGACGGGTTGTGCACATTCCTCTTGACCTTAATATATATAGATATTGGTGCCAATTGTTGTCACAGCCAGGAGTGGAATTGAGGACGAGCTCTCAATATCTGACCAAATGCTCCTAAGGCGTGCGTAACACATAGCCTCTGACAACAAAAATCCAGCTCCTGGCCTTCTCGTGGCGGCACCGTTTAATACTAACAGGAGAAGGGGCGAAGAGCGAGTGTCTGGCGCCTTAAAACCAGATTGCTCCAGGTATATTTTTGTATGTACCTGCAAGGATACTTGGAGAGGAGATGGACACCGCCAAGCAAACCTCTTGCCCACTGAAATGCTATGATGGAAAGTCAACTCAGTAATATTATGCCGGATCGGCTGAGGCCCGGATTAACAACGACCACGCTCTCATTGCCCCTTGAGAGTGTTAAGTCAGCGAATGGGGTACAAACACCTGTTTTGAAACTTCCTAGAGAAAGTTTTGTTGTTGGAACTTGGAATGTAGGCACGTTATATGCGTGTGGAAAAGTCAGAGAACTAACACATGAACTTGTTAGATACTCGTGGGACATCCTGGGCCTAGCAGAAGTCAGATGGACAGGATTAGGTGAATCAATAACGGATGATGGTCACAAAATTTGGTTTAGTGGAGATGAGTCTAAACATCAGCATGGAGTAGGTTTTATCGTACATAAAGATAGATTGAACTCTGTCATCAGCTGCACCCCAGTAAATAGCAGGCTTATCACCATTCGTATTTCAGCACATCCAAAGAACATCTCCATCGTACAGGTATATGCCCCCACTACTGACTATGAAGATGATGCAATTGATACATTTTATCAAAATCTGGATGAAACAATTAAGAAAATTCCAAAGAAATGTCTTCTCATCGTGCTAGGTGATTGGAATGCTAAAATAGGGCCAGATGCGTACAGTCAGTGGGCTGGGACCGTGGGGAAATTTGGGACAGGAGAAACCAACGATCGAGGACTAAGACTACTAGAATTTGCCAGCAACTATAAATTAACCCTTGCAAATACACTATTTCCTCATAAGTTATCAAGAAGAACAACGTGGCATGCCGCGAAAACTGAGATACATGGCCAAATTGATTTTATTCTTGTATCCAAAAAATTCAAGTCCAGTATTAATAAAGCCAAGACTACGAATTTTCCTGGCGCCGACATTGGTAGTGATCACGACGTGGTATTGATGACGCTCAAGCTTAAACTCAAAAAGAATTATAATCAAAACAGATGTTCTCAGTTAAGATTCAATTTAGACAAACTGAAAGATCCAGAAATCGCGGGAATCTTTGAGGCAACTGTTGGAGGAAAATTTGCAGCTCTCAGGTTTCTGGAGGATAATATCAACTCAATCACAGAGAACATGAAAGACGTGCTCATTGAATCAGCAACAGAAATACTTGGTAAAAGAAAGAAAATAAACAAACCATGGGTTACAGATGACATTTTGAAGTTATGTGATACACGGCGGGAAATGAAAAAAGGTTAAGAAAGAGGTTCCTGAAGTAGCATGGCAATACAGTATGGTGAATAAAAATATTCACTCAGACAGCTGAGTAAAAAGGCCCTGAGTATAAGAGTGAGATGCATCTTTGTTTCATAGATCTGGAAAAGGCTGCATCAATGCAGTCTGGCTGAGAGAGTAGGGATCAAAGAGGGAAGGCTAAACCGGTCCAAAAAATGCCATGCCGAAGACGGATGTGTCGGACAGATATCGCAGCTTTGCTGTAAACGGCGACATAACGTAACAAACGTCCTTTTTAAGACGAACGCAGAAGAAGAAGAAGAATTTATTGCAAAATAAATTATGGGTCAATTTCATATATACATAACACATTTACAGTTTAATGTCTTGTCGTTATTTTTGAGAAGACAGGACTGAGTTATTTATGGTCCCGTACTAGCATAGGTAATGGGTGATAGCTATGTGAGAGGAAGGTGTAAGAGATAGTTCCTGTTTCACGAGGAGAAATGGTGTAAGAGAAAGAACGGTCTTGGATTGAGTAATTGCTCTAATGCAGCCTATCTTTTGCGACTCTATTTAAGGTAGACGCACTTTCTCGCTTGTACCAAGTACGAGTCACACCACACTCACGTACACACAATTTTGTGACAGTAATACGTACAGACGTGTAAACAAACTATGGATAACATATAAGGGCAGGGGTCTGACCACACGATAGCTTACGGTTTATTATGTTTATTTTCGCTAAATATCACAACATCGAGAAAAGCATTAATCAATAAATTTAGTTACATAAGAGAAATAAAAATACAATCTAATAGTCCCTCTCTCTGGTATAGAGAAACTAGGAAAGATCCTGACAGAGGTAATTTACCCAAAAGATCAAAAATAATTAACACTGGGGTAGGGGTATTTAAGGACGAGTAAAGAATAAGTCCTTAATGTAAACTATCCTGGGGACACCCAGATTAGTGAGAGATAAAATGAAAGATGGTAAATAAGTAGTAACTTAAGAGATAAATTCTTTCGTTTCGTTCACTCACAACACACATACAGTGAGCTCACTTTCAAATTTGCTTACCCCCTCTGCCGACGCTGCATACATTCCCTGGAATTAATCATACAGTTACTTAAGACTATTTATAGTCCTATTATTTGTCCAGTTCAGCCCCAGACTCTCCGTTTAGGCAACTGCTATTTTCGGGAGTCGCTGAATTGGTGCGTTGATTATTTCTTTTTCCTGGGTATTCCTCTTCTTATTGCAGGTATGGGTTTGGAATAAGTTTGTTCTATGTGGTGGCACTGTCCTGGAAATTTTATAAGTTGATATAGTTTTCCCGTGTGGTTTAGCCTCAGAGGCTGTGACTCTCTCTGTCGTAATGAATGTGTACCAAACATAATGTTACTGCTAGGCTGTTCTCGGAGGGAAATAGCCGAGTATGACCCGTGAATTTTCTCTGTATAATTCCGTGGTAGGAAAACTTCACTGTCAAATGGTTTTAAATTAATTAGTGCCGTAAGTTCTGCCACATCAGGACAGTAATACTTATAGGTATTAAGATGGAAAAATCTTCTGGTACAGTCCCGTTCCAGTTAACATTTAAAATTTAAATTAAAGTGTTCTGTTTATTTAACCACTCTCATGGATGAAGAATGTGGACCGCAAAAGGGTCTCAAACATCAGATTTTTCGCCGACAATGTTTGTTTGTTGAGGAACATATAATTTCAGTGACGATATTCTAAATACAATAGCTAAATTAGAGAATATTATAGTGCATAAAGTCAAAAATAAGATAGAACATAAAAATTGAGTCCAGTTTCTTCGTCCCCACGCCAGCCAGTATGCGGATTTTGATGAGCCTTATAGCCGCATGAAAGATACTGTCTTTTCGAAATTCGTCCTTGAGAATAAATGTAACACTTTTGCAAGTTCAAGACGACAGAGTGATAGAATAAAAGAAAAGGAGGGGAGGGAATGGAAAGACAGAACCTAGGTACGCCGTCTCGCGTTGATTTCAAAAAGACAACTCGAGCAACATAGCCTTGGGCGATTCTCAAATTACGATACAAAACTAAAAAATGTTCGTCAATTGGATCATGTAAACAACCTTAGCTCTTATAAGGAATGACGTAATTCTAACGTACTACGGACAAGTCTCGTATTTGGTTTGAAAATAGTTAGAAAAAGAAGTGAACAGGTGGTAGTTTCTAGAATTGAACGACTTACATAGAAACAAATATGAAATTATGAACCATAATACATAGGGCCATAAAAATTATATATTCGGATGCCTTATGATTTCCTGAGCAATAATATGGTGTCAGTTAAGCACTAGTACAATAAATAACCAAGATATTGGCAAAAATACTATGTATTGTAAGACGGACTGACGAAAACAAAAATCATGCTTGCTTATTTTTTTCATAGCATGTTTTGAAAAACGCTTTTGGGGAAATAAGGGCTAAAAGGTACCTATAATTTGATTGGCTGTAGTTTAAAGAAAGACTAGATAGGATTGGTTGACCTAAAACTAAAAATATATTTGCAGGAGTAAACATAGTAGTTGGGAGTTTGTTTTTTTAAAGTTTGATTCAAATGTGCATGGTCCGATTGGCCAATGCATTCTATATTATCGAAAAACGTAGACTGCTCGTTGTCATTTTGAAAATTTTTTTGATAAACCAGGAGCGATGAGAGCAGGCTTGTGCTTTTAAAACTAATAGAAAGCAGTCTGGACGGAAGGCAGATCAAAAGTGTGCCATAAATTGTTTGCCGGTCATCGTTCGCTTGTGTATATTTCATTGAAATTTGTGGTAAGATTGATTTTATTAACCTTTTATTTAAAATAAAGTTTGAATGTGAGATACTAACATACTACTGTAAGTAAGTGAGTCCATGGCAGACTTAGGCAGAGCCTAGAGATTGATCCATCATATGATAGACTATCAGAGAGGTGTAGAACTACAAAATTATATATGATTGTCATCAAGGAGCATAACACCTATCCTATTGTATGGAAAAAGATTACTGCTGGAATTGCAGAGGCGTTGTAACCATTAGGGGAGAGGAATACTGGTATACATTGTCACGTCAAAATATAATGGTAAATTAGGTTGTCATCAAGAGCTGACCCTATTCGTTTGTTTGTACAGTACCTGTAATAAATTGTTGAATATTATTGTATGCTTGTTATAAAGAAGGATGCATAACCTTCTTATTTCAGGGTTTTTTGTGACCCTGTCATTTAACGTAATACCAAGCTCGTGGGAACTGATTGATTCCTGACACTGTTTGCATATTTCGGGCACGTGCTGGATGCCATTGCCTTTCACGAAGTGGAACAGATTGTCCAGCGAGCCTAGGAAAAGAACTACCGGTGTTATCCTTCGAAGATAAGTGCCTGTTCGGCACCAGGAAGCTCAACCTCTATGAACTCTAGTTTTTAAGAATAAAGACTGAAAATATTAATAAAAAATTCCACCTGTGACAAATGAAAAGCAAATGAACTATAGGGAGGGATGTTAACTAATATATATCTTCTTCTTCTTCTTCGTTCGCCCTGAAAAGGACGGTGGTTGCGTTGTGTCTGTTTCCAACGTAGCTGTGATATCTGCACCTTTCGGTCGACACATCCGACTTCTGCACGGCATTTTTTAGGACCGGGTTTGCCTTCCCATTGCGATCCGTACTCGCTCAGCCAGCCTGCATTGCTGCAGACTGTTTCCATGACCACCACGTGGAGGTGGAGCACGGTCTTGACCAGCTCTGGTTCGCTGGTCCTGACGCAGGCAGTCAAGCTATGAGTCGCTGACTGCGGTCTCTATTGCTGCGTCTTGAGGTCCCATATATATATATATATATATATATATCTACCAGTATTAACCTAATTTAGAAAATTACACCTACACACTTTTAGTATAATAATATTTGTATTATGGACAGAAGATCCATTGTGTAAATTGATTAATGTAAATAATTCACTTGATTTCACTTTGATTGTCAGTCCTGATTCAAACAAATAGTCAGGACAAAATAAATTGAAAAAAAATTAACGTTACACAACATTCAACCACTGACTTACTTAAGATAGTCTTTTAAAGTGTAGCTTGTATGTGATTGTCGAAGTACTGTTGTGTTGTGTTGGATAATAAAATAATTGTTTACATGTTTAGTTGGTTAATGCAACATTACACTACATATTCATAACCCTAGACACCAAACGTAGTCATCATACATTATAGTCAAGAATAAGTCTGAATGAGATCATAAAGGTGGTAGCAGAAAGGTACCCTGGAAACTTACCATAAGAATTTGTTATATTCAGGGACCTTCACAGCTGACCTCATTCAGTACACTAAGAGTACATAACAACAACATTTCTTAACATCAAATCCACCACAATTGGATTGCCATAAGACATCTGGCCATACATCTCTATAAGAACCGCTGGATCGCAAAGGTATGATCTATCTATATAAAAGAGAATAGATAACAGGTAATCATACTATAATTATATTCTAGGTAAGACATCCGGTATTTATTTATATAGAAAAAATAACACCACGAGTCTCTAGCTAATATATCGCTTTAACACTAGAGATGAACACTAGTCACTTCAAGTTTACACATGGTGAAAATAGAAATAAATGGTATCTCGACAATATTAATCGTTTAGCGTCTTATAATTAATTAAACATCTATTTCCTGGGGAATACGAGAAATTAAGTTACGTTCCGGCTGGAGAAAATTTAGCTATAAGTTTATTCAATACGTTATTCAACTTAACACAAAAATCCCAGTGAAATATAATGAAAAACTTTAACACGAAAAAGCACTTAAATGCTAACAATATTTAGTAACCACAAATCAGGAAACTGAATTAATCTCCACGTATTTTGAGAAATCCGAATTACAAATAAGGCTCTAAAATGCGCGCTAGACCATCTCAAGAAATCCTGGAGCGAACTGATAATGAGTTTTAGGAGACTGTACATATAAACTGAATCGGCCCGATCTCGCCGATGTCTGCCAGAAATCGCACTTCGAGCGAATTCTTCGGTCAATTTTCTGAATGAAAGCTCTTTTTCACAACTCTTCCGACCGCTAATACGTTCCGTGGAGAGATTTCTTCCCCCGTGTAAACGTTTCTCCGTCCGTCTTTTGCCAGGTGTTAATCAGAGGTGTTACAGAACTCGCTCTCTCTTAAGGACTACAAAAGACGTCGATAACTGACCGTCGGTGCCGCCTCTGGCCCGCCTCTTTGAAGGAATGACAGTAAGAGATCCAGAGATTGCTAATTATAATGCCTCGTGAGAGAAGACCGTAGGCGCGGCTAAACTAGAAAAGAAAACAGATAGCGAAAGAGGCCTGGCTTACACGTACTTCACTTACATGTTAATTAGGAAGCGAGGGAAATCCACGTGGAGCCCACGTTGGCGATTTTGATTTCAACAAAATGAGGGGTGGGTGAGATTAAAGTTTAGCTTCAATTTTCATCTGTCACATGTCTTAAACTAATATAGTTCATATTCACTGTTTTCTTGCTTCCTGATGGAATCTGTCTCTATTTTTGTGCTTTCTTGTATAGATGAACATAAATGTTACTTTATGACTCATATGACTGTCAAATGTCTTCTATATACACCACTGTGTTTTCATCATCACATAGTTTATTCGTAGGTGAGTTTATATAGATTTATGTTATGATTAAAATTCATAACGATTGTGCCTATTATATGGCTAGCTCAACAGGGCTCTTTGTTTGTTTATTTTATACGGGTCACTGATAAAGACGGGTGAGTGACGTTAAGCCGATATGCTTGGCTGGCTCACGTGAAACTAGAGGAGTAGAAGTGCGGGGCCTTATACGATTGTGTTTCATGGCGAGTGAACGTATGTGTTTGAGCTCCTTATTGTTGAAGTGTTTAAAATGGAGTTATGTTATCACTAATACATCAAGATCTTCGGTGAGATGTATCTAGTTATCTAGTTATCTGTATTGACAAGAAGTATAATTGCTCAGTGTCGAGTGTTAAGAGATATAAATCACATTGAGAACTAAAGGACAGAGTAACTGACATGAACTGACCGCCTACGGTATATCGTTTACTGCATATTATCTGCCATTATATGTTGGCCTAAACTATTGTATGTGCAGCTGCGTGCAGTCTTCAATAAATTGTATATCGTCCACTTCGTCTGTTGTGACTCAATTAATTCTGAGTGGTGTTGGCTGGTTGCGGTGTCAGAGAGAGTTACTACCCTAGACGGTATCTTGGCCACAGGAAGCATCCTGTTACTAAAAAATTAACAGTAACAATAAGCCTATATAAAAGACACGTAACATATATGGTATTTGAAAGTTGAATAAGCCCAACAAAGAGCTACTTATCTGAAACAAAGTCCTTCCTATGCCTCGTACAGCAGTATGATTGGATAGAACCCCACCACTGCGGGTCCTCCACTCGTCAAGAAGACATAGTTAATACCGGCAAAAGCGCTGACAAACTTGAACATCTATTTGCTTACTTGGTCACTAGAGATTGTGTATGACACTCAGGGCAGGATACAACCTGAAACATAATATACAACCTACGTAGTATCGCTCATTGTCTCCTTAGCCAGTCAGGAGGTATAATGAGACAGTACAGACAAGCAGTGGTTAATCACAAGAGACATAATAAGTCACGAATAACACAATTCGTTCCATTTCTAGCACAATAGTTCAGTAATTCACTTGTTACAGTTCTGTCCATGATTTGCTTCTTTAAAATCATATAGGCCGTATGGTAATCATTGTGTCATATATCAAATAATACAGAAAATCTTTCCTCCAGTTTGGATAGTCCTTTCCAGCAAGCATAATATCTTTAAAACGCTTTCCACAACCAACTAGCTCAATTCATTCGTTCTACTGATTTAATACAATTAAACTAAACCAACACACTTTGGGTTTTCCTCCAGAAATAACACAGTGATTCTATACATACCAATATTACCCTAAACCCACATTGATTATATATATATATATATATATATATATATATATATATATATATATATATATATATATATATATATATATATATATATATATATATATATATATATATATATATAATTAACATCTCGATTACCCTCAATCACAGACAGGCTTTCAATGGTTACACAGTCTGCTAACACTTCTGCAGATGACAACGGAGGTGATATAAATGATGTGCTATGTTTCTAGTAGTTTGAATTAGGCGTCGAGTGTGTCTGTGTCATTCGTTCTCTCCCCTTATATAGTGGACTTGCGGATGTACGAGATGACAACTAGCCCAAAGTACGTTTTCGTGCATCCAAAATCGTGTAGGCAAGGCAAGGTGTGCTTAGATAGTAAATCTAAAATAGTTCTGGAATCCTTATTTCTGCACTGATTTCCTCCATCTTAGGCTTATTTTAGGTATGGCGGCTTGCGTACTCTGATTACCCTCAGAGCTATGCCAGCTGGAGTTTTACTCCTGGAAGGTTCTACCAAGCTGGACAGGTTTGCGCGGGCAGGGGTCAGACTAAAGCAGACACCGTGGTCCTCCAGGTTGGAGGTTTTAGCATAGGGCTGACACCCCTATGTAAAAAGAAATGAAGTTGCGGAAACGACAGCAAATGAACAAACTTTTCCGGAGTCTGTGGCTCGTATGACTGTCAGTGGTGAAAGCCGAAAGGAAGCCACTGACACGAAAACGGACGTCCTGAGCGCAAAACGTGAAACAATAATAGGATTTTGGAATGTCAGGATAATGAACGAGACGGGTAAACTAAAACAGGTCACAGCAGAAATGAGGAACTATAGATTACACATTCTAGGGATAAGCAAGAGCAGATGGACAGGGGCAGGAAAAGTTAAAACAGCAACAGGAGAAACAGTACTTTACTCTGGAAGAGAGGATGGACAGCACAATGAAGGTGTAGCCATTATTCTACAGAAAGGAATAGAAAGGACATTACTGGAATGGAAACACATCAACAACAGACTGACAAGAATAAGATTGAGAGGGAGATTCACCAACACTACAATAATACAATGCTACGCACCAACGAATGACAGCGATGATGAGGTCAAGGATGAATTCTATCAACAACTGCAGAAAAAAATGGAAGACACACCTAGATATGACCTTATCGTAGTAATGGGAGACCCCAATGTGAAAGTTGGAACACACATACATATAATGAAAGAGTAATGGGGAAATGCGGCAGCGGAACAGCAAACGAAAATGGGGATAAATTAATACGTTTCTGTAGCATTAACAACCTGGTCATTGGAGGAACACTTTTCCCACACAAAGAAATTCACAAATTAACATGGGAATCACCAAATGGTCGGGACAGAAACCAGATAGACCACATTATGATTAACGGAGACATGCATTACAAGATGTGAAGGTAAGAAGAGGTGCGGATGTGGGAAGTGATCACAATTTTGTGGTAGCAAAACTGAAAGTGAAACTAAGAACGGCTGGACCAACTGTAACCACACAGAAAAGGGTTGACATCAGCAAATTGAAGGACCCCCTTACCATAAAAGCTTTTGCGGCTGATATAGAGAAGCGATAACAATTTGCCAAAAGTCAGGAAAAGACATTGACTGATGATACAAGTATAGACCAGAAATTCACCATTTCAAAAATATACAAGGAAAGCAGCAAATCATGCTTAGGATTCCAGGAAAGGAAGACTGGATAACACCAGAAACATTAAACACCATAATGATGAGAAAGGAAATGAAAAGAAAGAAAACAGAAGCGAAGTCCCCCAGGTTAAAGCAACTATATAGCGAACAGTACAGTCAGCTAGACAAGGAAGGTAAACGCTAAACCCGAGCCAACAAAAGGAATTTCCTAGACGATTTTGCAAGACAGGCAGAAAAGGCAGCACTGAGAAATGAACAAAGCACAGTATACAAAATAACTAAAATCATCAGCGGAAAACGAGGTGCAAACAATATTACATTAGTAAGAGATAAGCAAGGAAATCTCATCACGTAGCAGAGGGGCAGGAAACAAGATGGGCAGAGCATTTCAGAGAAACTCTGAACAAGGAACCACCAGAGACACAATTGAATGTTCCTGGGGTTGAAAATGATCTAGATGTTAATACAGACATACCACGAAAAGAAGAAATAATCATAGCAATCAAAGGGTTAAAGAATGGAAAAGCTCCTAGCCATGATAACTTAAATGCAGAGCTATTTAAGACAGACACTGAGCTAGCAGCAGAACTATTAGAACCACAATTTGCACACAGCTGGAAAACAGGGACAACACCAACGGAGTGGAACAAAGGAATAATTGTCAAATTACCCAAGAAGGGAGATCTTGCAGACTGCAATAATTGGAGAGTAATAACTCTTCTCTCAGTTCCCAGCAAAATACTAGGCAGAATAATTATACAGAGAATTTCAATAGCAGTAGACCACAAACTGAGGAAAGAACAAGCAGGATTTAGAAAGAACATAAGATGTGTAAATCCTATATTTACCCTCAGGAACATTATAGAGCAGTGCTCAGAATGGCAAAGACAGCTGTACATTAATTTCGTTGATTTTGAAAAGGCTTTTGACAGTATACATAGGGACAGTTTATGGAAAATACTGAGGGCTTATGGAATTCCAAGCTGCATAGTGTCAATCATAAAAAGCCTCTATGCCAACTTTACGTGTAGCGTTTGACAGAGCAACCTAACCATCGAGGTGAAGACAGGAGTACGACAGAGATACCCCTTATCAACCACTCTATTTTTAGCAGTCATAAACTGGGTGATGCGCCAGACAACAGAGGGCAATCCAAGAGGAATAAGATGGACTACATTTTCTACAATGGAAGATCTGGAATATGCAGATGACACTGCACTACTAGCACATTCACATCAACACATCCAGGAAAAAACAGATAGACTTAATAAGTATAGCCAGCAGGTGGGCTTGAACATCAATCTAAAGAAGACAGCGGTCATGACGCTCAATGTGAGAAACCCTGAGCCCATATCAGTAAGGAATCAGCAACTGGAACAGACATACACCTTCACATACCTAGAATGCATAGTAACACCAGACGGCGGAGCAAGCAAAGACATCAACAACAGAATAAACAAAGCTTCTTCTTCTTCTTTGTCGTTCGTCCTGAAAAGGACGTTGGTTGCGTTGTGTCTGTTTACGCCGGAGCTGTGATATTTGCACCTTTCGGTCGACACATCCGACTTCAGCACGGCAGTTTTTGGGACCGGGTTTGCCTTCCCTCTGCGATCCCTACTCTCTCAGCCAGACTGCAGTGATGCAGACTGTTTCCAGGACCACCACGAGGAGGTGGAGTAGGGTTTTAGTCAGCTCTGGTTCGCTGACTCTGATGCAAGCAGTCAAGCTATGGGTCGCTGACTGCATTCTCTATTGCTGCATCTTTGGGTCCCATAAACAAAGCAAGAACAGCCTTTTTTAGTCTAAACAACATCTGGAAGTCCTCTCAGTACAGCACAAGCACAAAATTAAGATTATATCAGAGCTGTGTGCTTTCTGTGCTTCTCTATGGTGCGGAATGCTGAAGAGTTACAGAGAAGGAAATGTCGAAATTGTCCTCTTTTCACACAACATGCCTAAGAAAAATTCTCCGAATCTTTTGGCCGAATACCATCACCAACCAAGATCTGCTTACTCGGAGCAAGCAAGAGGACATGCACACCATCATAGCTGGCAGACGCAGGAGCGGGGTTGGCCATGTTCTCAGATGAGACCCCGATGCCATCCCAAGAACAGCTATGCTATGGAACCCTGAATGAAAACGAAAGAGAGGCCGACCAAAAACAACGTGGCGGAGGACTGTGGAGGCTGAGATGCAAAGAACGAACCAGAGTTGGGGCACTGTACGAAGGATGGCCACCGTCCGAGCAAAGTGGAATCAATTTGTTGTTGCCCTACAAGACGCCACCAGGCGTGATGGCCACTGACTGCTTTGACGGTTGGCGGCTAAGGATCAAAGAAGAAGAAGGCTTATTTTACTCATATGAATGAGTGATATATCTATATCACTATTGATATCCACTTTATCCTATAGTTTATCCGACTATTCACTGGAGCTGCAAAAACAGGGACAAACACAACATGGTTTATGCTCCACTGTATTCTATTCATAATAACTTCGGCTCTACAACACATCCAGTGAATCTATTGCTATCTGCCTAAAGCTGATGATCCCTATTATCGAATTGGTTCCTTCTTTATCTAAGTACTCCATGATTAGTTGCACACTGCCTTCCGAAATATCATCAACATCTACACTTTTGTTTCCTTCATATCTAGCGTATCTTCCGACACTGTTTGTACCATGCTGGCGTTTCATTGGTCAGTAACATCAACGGCGTTTGTGCGGTGATAATTTTTGAATGATGCCGAGATATGATTCAGACTTCATTACAATATATATATATATATATATATATATATATATATATATATATATATATATATATATATATATATATATATATATATATATATATATATATATATATATATATATATATATATATATATATATTACTTTGAGTACCACGGGTGCCTATTGGCGACAAGCAATATTTTCCGTAGAGTACCAATGTCGCCTATTGGCTAAGTATAGCATCAGCATAAATCGTCATCACGGCAAGTATCTAAATATAACGCATATCAAGAGAAGTAACTCAATTTTATTCAGAAATGCTCAATGGCGGCCGGAAAGTTTTTTCATTTGTGTTGATTAATCTTTTGTTGGAAATTTCTTTAAAGATGTTTGAAACTAGTGAATATTGCAATGATTTGGATTCTGGCTCTCAGCTGACCTTTGAAAGTGACATCAGTTGGCCTAGTTTTTGTCAGCCTGAAATTACTGAAACAGACAGCAACAGCCCTAGTTCCAGCATTCGTGAAGCTGTCAGAGGTGTTGATAGCGATTTTCAGAGCCATAGTGATAATCAGGGGCGTAGAAAAAGACCTGCTACTAGGAGGGGGTGTGGCAGAGAAGCAGCTGATTAGTTTCAGTGGTACTTGTATGGCTTTGATGACCCCTATTTTGAGAGCATATTATATTTGCTTTTTTTTTTTAGAAAGAATGTACAATAATATTATTTCTTGGAAAGTCTTATGACTTTTGAGTTGATTATAATATTTTTAATACATTTTTCAATAGTGCATGCCAATATTTGTCTATTGCCTCATTAATATTCAAAATGGCTGCCATGATCACATGACATGAACACAAAACTAGGTCACTACGCGACACCTTATCTACTTCCCAGATCATCCTGAAAGTTTCATGTCAATCTGTTGACTCATTCGGTCTCAGTGATTTTTTTTAATTTCATCACCCCAAATGGGAAAGTTTTCCTAAAAACCCTTTGTACTTGAAGGTAATTGCTACTGAGAAGCCTTGGTACTCAAAGTGTTAAATAGATATACGTATATACCTTCATATATTTCATAGATAGCACACACAACTATTAAAACTCTCTGGATGTTCCATACATTTAAGACTTAAAGGCAGATACCACAGAAGCGTCCAACTCCTTACCAAGAAGAGATCATGGGATAATTGTCAGACTGAGAACCGGCCTCTGCAGACACAAATACTGTACCATTATTTTAACAAATTATAAATCGGGCAGACGGTCGTGTGTCCATTTGGGAAAGGCAAACAAACAGTAGAATATCTTTTACTAGACTGCTACACGACAGAAAGAGATTGACAGAACTGTCTTTACCAACACATTTAAGGGAAAACTGTCTCTCCGAAGACGGCGAGTATCTGCTTGAATGGCAAGAGGACACTTGACAGCGTACAGGAAAATAGGATACTCACGTAAAATCAGTCTCAGGTTAGACATACTAACTAGACATACTAACTAGACATACTAACTAGACATACTTACTAGACATACTAACTAGACATACTAACCTGAGATTACGCCTCGAGTAATAGCGGGCGTACGTGAAAAAAAGGGGGGAAAAATTTATGGCGACGAATGAAGCCTGAGACAGACTCCAGTTGTTTCATAATCATATCATACTAAGCCCCATTCAGTCATAACTGTCTATGAGAATGCGCTCCTGGGGTGACAGTCCTCGGCTGCTTATTTTCCTGGTGTTTCTTCAATAGCTCTCTCGTAACTACTTCTATTTTTCTAATTAAGCAAACGGTCTTTCACGGGATTCTTTCATAGCTATACAATATCTCCCTCAAAGGGATTAGTAAAGACCACGCTGTCAATTGGCTCCTTTCGTGGAGCTGACATTCTTGCAGGGTAACTCACTCTTGTGCTTATCTTCCACACATGGGCACATGTCTGTCTATCCGATTCTGTTGAACAAATCGAATTTGAGTCAGCAATGAGCGGTTCTCAGTCTGAAAATTATCACTTGATCCTTTCTTGGTATGGAGTAATATGCTTATCAAGGCGTCTTATTATACTGATATACATAAAACAGTGATGATATTCAGCTTCTCGTCTGATTCTGTAACCCACTGCTTCTAAACCCTTTTTATACATTATGCACCGCCTCACATCATCTTGAGAAGCCTTAGGCCCCATTATCTTCTAGCTCAGTGGTTCCCAACCTGTCTGCGGCTGCGTTATCGATTTAAAAAAGGTAAAAAAAGGATCCAGTTACACGCCCATTGAGGCATATTGGGAATGTGGTGTTAAGCCCATATTTTCTTGACCATCGGCACACAAAGTGTGTTGGGGTCAGCATCACGCCGGCCGCCTTAACCTTCCCAGAAGTTGCTCTGGTACCCAATTGGGGCTGGGTCGACCCAGGAGCCGTTTGCGGCCTAAAAAAATCCCACCTCATCTGGGGATCGAACCATGGACAACTGAGCTAGGAAGCCAGTGCACTAACCACTATGCTACCGCGGCTCCCCGTTATCGATTTGGTTGGTATTAAGTGCTTTGGTTTTTGCTCAGTTCCTTCCTACGTTTTTAGTGCTATAAAAACAAAACACAGAAACCGTTTGCAAGATAGAACCAGCTTTGAGACTGTCTTTAACTTCTATGGAGCCTAATATTAAAAATCTATGGAGCGAAATGCAAGCACAAGGCTCCCATTTAATATTTTGTAATTTTAACCATTGAATTGTTTGAATTAACCAATATGAACAGATGGAAGGAGTATTGTCAAGAAATGTACAAGGAAATAAACAAAGCGGCAAATAACAGCAACATGAATGTAGCGGAACGTGAACCAAAACCTACTATATAGGAAGTCAGGAACGCAATCAAACACTTGAAAAGTGGAAAATCTCCTGGTTGTGATGAAATAACAGCTGAAATGATACAGGCAGAAGGCAGCACTCGTATATACCATGCATTATGCTGCAAGATCTGGCAAAGCGGAATTTGGCCCAAGGAATGGAAACGATCAATTTACATACCCTTGCCAAAAAAAGGGCAACCTGAAACTGTGCATAAACTACAGAACTATAGCTTTTATAAGCCATTCCAGCAAAATACTATTACGTATCATAATGAAAAGAATGCAACAAAAGCTAGAAACAGAAATTCACGAAGTACAGGTGGGTTTTCGACCAGGTAGAGGACCTAGAGATCATATATTCAATATGAGGAACATCATATAAAAATGTAGAGAATTCAATGTTGACCTATATACTTGTTTCATTGATTACACCAAAGCTTTCGACTGTGTACAACATCAGCAGTTATGGACTGTTATGAAAAATATGGGATTTCCAAACCACCTTATACAACTCATCGCACTGCTGTATCAAGAATGCAATTGCCTCACACAAACTTAATACAGATGAAAAACCTATGGCAAGGCACAAGCAAAGAAACAAAGTTACAACTGATCAGAGCATGTATATTCCCAGTAGCAACATACGGCTGCGAGACTTGGACACTCAATAAAACAGTTGCAAAAAAGGTTACATGATTCGAAATGAAATGCTGCAGAAGGATGTTGAGAATACCCTGGACAGAAAAAAAGACCAACAGAGAAGTATTGCACTCACTAAATGTAGAGAAAAATTGGCTCCTAAATGAAATTGCAGTAAGGAAGCTGAAATTCTTCGGTCATATAAAAAGACATAATAGTCTGGAAAAATTGGTAATGGAAAGCATAGTTCCTGGAAAAAGGGGAAGGGGACGACCTAGATGATGGTGGATCCAGGACATCACAGAGAGTCTGAACATGTCTTTGGAAGATGAAGGTCGACTTGCCAAAAATTGTGACGCGTTCAGAGCAGCCGTAATGGTGACAACGTTTTGGAGAGAATACGTCACATGATGAACTAATACGTATGTAACTAGTATGTATGTAACCAATAAATTGTATGTACCTTGTATAATGTATTTTTCATTACTAATACCTTACAATTTCCTTGTCATCTGGCAAATAATTAACAACTTGTGTTATTGAATATAGGCCTATTCATCTATTGAATAGAAACAGTTGTGTTTATGGCATTGCGATATTACATATACGCTGGTGGTCCGCAACTTATATGTAGTTGGAAAAGTGGTCCTTAGATGCAAAAAGGTTGGGACCACTGTTCTAGCTCACAAAAAAGTGCCAAATAAAAAACATAAAAACAGAGAGATTTAAAAATGTCTTTTTTTTTAATTTTTTAAAATCATGACATGTGAACAAATGTATCATTGAGTGTACATATTTAGTGCATGTAGTGAGCCTGGAAAATTGGGAACTGGTCGTCTGAGGCGCATGGATTAGGAGTGCCTTATGAGTCGACTTCCAACTTTCTTTTTTTTCATACAGATGTAGGTAAAGATAATCCCATTACAGATACTGCTGTAGGGGAGTGACGTGTTAGAGACTTTATACTATGTCTAGCATCCAGAGGTAGGGTAACCGATTCCCTTCCTCGCAGCCTTTTCCTTCCATAGCTCAAAAGAAAATTACAGCTGGGAAGACTAGGGCATGTCGATGTCGTGAATCAAACCCGGCACCTTTGGCGCAAGAGACCAGCGCTCTAACCACTCTGCCAAACGGACGCTCATACAGATGTAGACATAGTGAAAATAATTATTTTGAATATAACCGGCACCAATTTTTAATACTTTGTAACGAAGTTTAAGGACAAAGTATTTATTGAATTCACTTTGTCAATGTTCTGTTTTTAAACAAACATATTTGGGTTCTGTGTATTATAATGTGTTTATAATGTCTTTACAATGATTCGCCTTCTAAAATATCTAGCATGTCTTGCAACCCCAGAAGTGGAGTCGCGCACCCCCAGAAGTGGAGTCGAGAACCACGAGTCGCTCAGTACCAGAAATCGAGTCGCGCACCCCTGGACTCATGTTCCTAGAGCCCAGCTGCAGTGGGTGTTGCCATACTCTGTTAAGAAAAAAGGGAAATAATGATGTTGAGGGTCTAGGATTGTGAAGATGCTTAGAACAATGGCAATGGTGTATGTTGTTCTTGATGTGACGATGGCAGGGTAAACAAAATTAAGGGATGCGTCTGACTAGGACAACGGACAATGAGCATTGTTTGCGTTACAGCTAGAAGGCCTGCATCAGGCATAAAGAAAAAAAAAACAGAAAGAGGAAGATAGTGAGAAATAAGTTAGTTACATACTCAAATAAATAAAAATTGTACAACCCGTAACTGACGTCACTGGTAATACTCCAATGAGCTCTCAGCTTCTTTTTTTATATTTTTTCTCTTGTATTCCTTTCGGTATGTTCTTTCCTCTTCAGCTTGTTGTGAGAGCTTCTTTTCGCCCAATCTGAGCTGGTGCCGTCGGAAGCATCGCCACTTGGTTCGATCTGCAGCTTCATCCTCCCAGGTTGCAGGGTTTAGCCCCAGTTCTTTCATGTCTCTCTTGCACATATCTTTGAACCGCTGATGCGGTCGACCACCTGTTCTTTTGCCATCTGCCAGTTGCCCGTATACTTCTTCTTCTTCTTCTTCTTCGTTCGTCCTGAAAAAGGACGGTGGTTGCGTTGTGTCTGTTTACGCCTAAGCTGTGATATCTGCACCTTTCGGTCGACACATCCGACTTCTGCACTGCATTTTTTTAGGACCGGGTTTGCCTTCCCATTTCGATCCACACTCGCTCAGCCAGACTGCACAGCTGCAGACTGTTTCCAGGACCACCACGTGGAGGTGGAGTGCGGTCTTGACCAGGTCTGGTTCGCTGGTCCTGACGCAGGCAGTCAAGCTATGAGTCGCTGACCGCGGTCTCTATTGCTGCGTCTTGAGGTCCCTGCCCGTATACAATATCTTTGGGGATGCGACCATCCTCCATGCGGCGGACATGGCCAAGCCAGCGTAGTCTGTGCTGTATAAATAGTGAATACATGCTTTGTAGGCCAACACAAAGTGTCACTTAGTCCTTCCACGAAATGCCAGGATGTGGCGTAGACACCGTAGATGGAAGGTATTGAGCCTTGTTTCTTGCTTAGCATAGGTTGTCCATGTCTCGCTGCCATATAGAAGCGTGCTTGTGACGCAGACATTATTTACTACAGCTTTGGTTTTCTACGTCTGCTCCCTGCAGTACGTGTGTTTTTATATGATCTTTGTGAGACGATTGTCAACATGAACGCCATGTGTTGCCTCAATTCTAAAACTCATTTGTGTGTTTTTAATATTTAAAAAGGCAAGCACAAATAAAATACCCTGGATTACGTGCTAAACATGATTTACAGTTAGAAAGGGGGTTGGGGGAAAACCTAGAGATGGTGTAGTGTGATAACATCTGTAACTGATACTCTAGGTATTCATACTCCAGTGTTTGGCGAAGTTAGCATGTATAGTTCCTAGCTTGTAGTTGTTCCCTAACCCAGCTTGTTCAAACAAGATGTAAATTATAGTTGTCCTTGTGTTTGCAGTAAATTGCACACGGCCTAGTGAGACTACAAAAATATAGCTTTACAGAAATGTGTTAATATTAACATCAACGAGGTAAACGAAAATATGTAATGTGTCACAAAGGACAAAAAGAATTGCCCACGTTTCAGCCAAACAGTCTTCTTCTGGGACAAAGGAACCAATACAGAAGAGAAAGAAAATGAGCACAAATTTTATTATATGCAAAAAAATTAACAAATATCATCAAAATATCGTTTTCCGTGTGCTCATTTCAGGGCACGGAGTAACTACTGTCTTTTTTTTTAAATAAAATTTTTTCCTCGTTTTGGCGAGGCGCGTCTTGTTCAACCTAGTCGGTTATATTAGGGCGCATGTCCAAATATAACAGACCTTTAGGTCTGATAACATTAGTATGAGCGCATTATTCAGTTTTTATATATATAGTTATTTCCCCTTGCATAAAGCCTGGACCAAGCATTCACATGCAGCAGTGGTTTCGGTGGTAATTTGAGTCCTTGATGAGGCACTAGCTCCGTGCACAACCTCATAGTAGTAGCCTTGTACGACATGCCTGAGGGAGCAGTAATCCTGTTCTGTTTTTGTTTCTTCACAAACCGACAGAAACTGCATGGGACAATAACAAAAATGTGACCCGTAAATAGAAGTAGCTGGTAGTGCTCACGTGACGTACGGTGTGAACAAAATGGCCACTCGAAAAGATCTTCGTGACAAGCTAAGACATACATAGCCATTTTGGGTGTGCCACTTGTAAATATTAATACCTTCTTATTATTACTTTGGAACTATGTTTCTTTCTTCGAAACGTTTGCGCGGAATGTTACACTAGAATAAATTACGTACACGCTTAAGCCGGCGGCTGTTTTTTGTTTTGTTTTAAACTTGGATGTTTACTTGTGAAACGATATGCTTTACCGCAGTGTTAATGCAATGTGAGTACAATCGCCCTTCTCTCTTACGTTTAATGTTACTTACGATTTATTACATAACTGGTCCATATGACATACGGACTACGTAACGTTACACCAAACTGAGGTGGTTCTACGGTAAGTCATACTGGCTATGATGATATAAACAATCTTTAACATTTTGTAACTCCGATGTACCATGAGGACGAGAGGAGATTAGCGTCATAAACGTTAGCTTCTCTAAATATCAATTACAACAAAGGCTCTTTATCTTCTTCTTCAAGTACCATGCCCGGTGGCATCGGCGATTACGTATCTCCACAACTTCCTATTTCCACAATGGTTTATCATTTCTGATGTGAACTTTTTTCTGTCCGTATATGTGTCCTCCTTTGTCTCTGTTCATTTATTTTAATGTTTCCTGTTGTCACGATATATTCCCACTGTCATCTTCTGATAACACTCCCGAAGTAAGTGGATTGCTTCCTTCTGCCGTGAGCTATAAGCTTCCTTTGCGATCACATGCATTTTAAACAGCAAAAACAGTTCTACGCATCAATGTAAATACAGCAAGGAAATAAAAATAAATAACAGACAAAATTATCCGTAACAAATCGATGATAAGGCGACTCAACAATATAAAGCATTACCTAGTTGGGAAGTAACATCGACACTGAAGGTGGAAGACACCAGTAAATCAAGACAAGTAAAGTCAGATTTGCCTTCAACTCCCTCCAACCGGTCTGGAACTCTTGAGACTTTTTCCCAAGAAAAAAAAACATTGCGCTGTTGAAGACATACGTAAAACGGCCTAATCTATGGTTCAGAAATGTGGCATGTCACCAAGAGCACCACATTAACCGGTACCTCTGACACATCCTTGTTAAATGGTCAGGTGTAGTAACAAATACTGTACACACCTACGGAATAGAACCAGGTAAGGGCAGTCGCAAATGGCGGCGAAAGTTAGAAAGTGGAGAGGGATAGAACACGCCAAGGCGAAACAAACAGTATAATCGGCCATGTCTGTTACTGGAGCCCACAAGGGGAGAGAAGAGAGTTTGGAGACCAACAGAACCTGGAAGAGAACGGTGGAAGGGGAAACCAAGGAAACGGAAATCTCGTAGGCAGGGTTGAAAAATATGACAATAATAGATAAAAGTGTGGCGCAACATATACAGCTTTATATGAATGATGATGATAATCCCAGCAACTCGCCATATGTTTTTGCTGCCTTAGTTTGTACACTTAAATTATTTTACGTCTTCCTTTCTGTACTGTTTTCATGCGTTCCTCTCTGACGAAGATGCTGTCGTCGTAACGTCTTCCTTGTGCCGTAATAACACTGTAAAATCTAGTAATGTCACGCTCCAGCCAACCCAGCTGCAAATGGGTATCTGGCACTGCTTTTGATTTAGGGAAGGCAAGGGCAGTTAGGAAGATAAGTGGCATCCATAAAGATGGACCTGATATAAATGAATTCTCTAACAATTCACTCCTTTACGACAGTTCCTGCTTGGGAAATACATTTGCCTTAATAATACTGTAACGTTACTTATAGTCGTCCTCTCGTCTTCCTTCTGTTCTGTGGGTCTCGTGGCAGAATCTCATTTTTGGCTAGGGAAAGTGTCCTTCCTATATATATATATATATATATATATATATATATATATATATATATATATATATATATATATATATATATATATATATATATATATATATATATATATATATATATATATATATATATATATATATATATATATATATATATATATATATATATATATATATATATAGACGCAGTCCACATCTACTTAATATTGTATTATCTCTTCCTACATGAAATCTCCATTTATTCTGAGCCAAGTGTCTTCGTGTATTAGTTTCTCCTACCAGAAATAGTTGTCCTTTTTGTTTTAAACGTTGTATATTTAATCGTCATTTAAACTGGATTTTGCTCTCAAAGTCTGCATTCCTTATTCTCTTCTGCCGTCCATATGCAGGATCTGTTTAGTATTTGTTTTAAAGTTTTTAACATTTCTATATTCCGACTGTTAACTGTTCATACCCACAATTAATCAACAGCCCTTAGCTCCCCAAGGAACATAGGCCTTCAACAAAAACATACCAAGTCCTCCTGTCACGTGCCATCAGCTCAAGATCTATCCATGTTTTCCTCACTATTTTTATTTCTCTTCTCCAGTTCTTTGATCGGCCTAAACTTTAGTTGCTTTGTATATTCCAGAACAAGGCTTGCCTTGTAATACTAGCAACATGTTTCCTCACTGTGTGTCCAATCCATCGCCATTGTCTTCTTCTCATTGATTGTTTCACTAGTATTTATCTGGTTCTTGTCATCAGTTCCACGTTAGTGATCTTGTCGTACCATTTCAAACCTTCGCATCTAAGCAAACACCCATTTATGAAAGTCAATAACTTCTTGTTTGTTAAACACAATTGTATAACCCTAAATAAAAGTTCATTGACCGTTGAAAACACATTTGACAGCCCAGCAGACTTCATGCAGATTTGCGCCACACCCGTGCAGACATTGCCATCTTTCATATCTCCCGCGCAAAGGAACACACTATAACCTTATATTTGACATGTCCTCTGGTTATTAGACGCGATGTAACAGGCGCACATTGATAAAAACTAAAAAAAAATAAGGGATGTAAGGGGTGGGGGCGCGGCGGAGATTTCCACTGATCATTGTTTTGAATTTGTGCTTTAAAAAAAAAAAAAATTAGGGCGTCATTCATAAACATGCAGTTGACGAACCGGACGTAGAACTTACACAAAAACATGGTTCAAGTCTCCCGTCAGTGAAGGGGCTTATTGTTTTGAACTCGTTATAATGCGGAGCGTTTCTCCGTGACCTTCCATTGATATAAATGAGTTTTTATTTGTGAGGTCTGCCACCGGTGTGAAATTTATGAGGCTTATTCGAATGTGCAAGCACAGCTTACGGAAATAGGGCATCTACGCAGAACAACGATATTAAACTTTGGGCCCGCGTTGATTTCCAGTGACCTTATAGAATGCAAATAAGCTGGGAGTGGGGTGGGGGTGTCAGTAGAGTGACGTTTTAACCGCTTTGTTTAAAAAAATTTATAAAGAAAAACAATTTAATATAGTCCACATTGAACTTGAATGAACACCAAGGATAAAATAAGCGAAAGTGGATCCGCAATTCTCTTTCATTTAAAAAGTTTGCAATTATCATTATTATTATCGACATAATTTCGCAGTGAAAAAAAATGCTTCAAATAGGAATTTAATAATAAATATTAATTTGAATTATGTCCCTGTAGTTCCAGAAAATTACATGCGGGCATAATTCATAATTAATAGTCCCTTATCTTTTCTGATTAAAAAAAAATCTTGGATGATCAACAAACTGGTTTACTGCCAACGATTATTGAACTACTATTAAATTATATTCAAACAAACTAAACCTGCAATTTAAGAAGTTAAAAAAAAATAGCAGTCTTTCATGTATCACTGTCAATTCGATCCTCAGATGTTGAGTCAACAGGCCACGCTCACAGCATTAAGATTGATGCTGGAATCTTCTATTTAACAAGTGTATTTGTTAAGATTGCATATTTTTTTTTTTGCTAGTTATAATGATTAAAATTGTCACAAAATGTAAAATTCTTTAACTTCAAATTCCACAGTTACAACAAGATTATCAATATGAGAAGATGACCAATGTGGAACTGATGACAAGAACCAGACAAGTGCCAGTGGAACAAAAGATGATAAGCAGATATTGGCGATGGATATAATAGACAAAGAGGAAACCTATTAACAGCATTACAAGTCTGTTCTTCTTTTGTAATCCAGAGGGTAAGGGAGGTGGTACAGAGTGACAGAAAAACACACGAAGGAGGGAACTGGAGACATTCATAAAAGGGAAAAAGAAGACATGGAAATAAGTACCTTAAAAGGATTACACAAAACAAGAATGCTTGACATAAAATTGTTGACGGCCTATGATCCTAGGGAGCTGAAGGGTAATTATGATGATGACGGAACTCTGATTTTTTGAAGTTCGTGTTTAATCTAAAAAAATTACTGCAGACGTTTTCTCATTTCACGTCTCCATTGCTTGCTTCTGTTCTGCTGACGTCTTTTGGGAGTTATTATTAGAAAGTTTCAGTATACCGATAATAATAAAACTAGACAAGCACCAGTGGAACAAGAAATTAGAAGACGCTGGAACATGGATAAGACACACATTGAGAAAACCTGTTGTCAGCATTATCTTCTTCTTCTTCTTCGTTCGTCCTGAAAAGGACGTTGGTTGCGTTGTGCCCGTTTACATCAAAGCTGCGATATTTGCGCCTTTCGGCCGAAACATCCGACTTCAGCACTGCATTTTTTGGGGACCGGGTTTTCCTTCCCACTTCGATCCCTACTCTCTCAGTGTTGACTGGACTGCGCTGTACCGTTAGCATTATCTGACAGTCCTCGTTCTGGAATCTACAGGGTAAGAGATGAAGAGAAAGACAAAATAACACACGGAGAAGAGAACTGGAGACAGACATGAAGAAAACATGGACATGCCTTGAGCTGATGGCACGGGACAGGAACGCTTGGAATACGTTTGTTGAAAGTCTATGCTCCTTTGGGGGTTAAAAGGAGAAAGAAGAAGAAAGATACCAATATAATAATAAGAATATGAATAATATTCCTGATAACAGAAAAGATTGAAGGAAAAAGTGATAGAGGACGTCAAAAAGAGAAGATACCTGACAGTTTGACATCAGGGCATGGAAATGAGTCAACAAAAGAATTGATAAATAGTACTAGAGACAGGAAGTTGTAGACATGCATTATCGCCTACGCCACTTGGCTTGGTACTTGAAGAAGAAAATATACCAATAATCTCTTTACTTATAGTCTCTGACTTTTTTCGAGCGTCTCAAAAAGTTCCAGTACAATATAGTCAGATAGATAACATATTTTGGCAATTTTAAAAAGACTGAACACCTTCGTGACAGACGTAATGGAAGGAAGAGGAGAAGGCACAAATGCCAGAGGAAGACAACGCCACATGCGGGAAGATAACATTAAGAGATCTACAGGAAAGTGACTATCATAATGCACCATTAAGGCAAGAGATAACAGAGTTGGAGATCTACTGAAGCCGATCTTCGGTGCAAAAATGGTATTTTTTATCAGATCAGAAAGTTCAGAATATCAGGGGCGTCACTTCGCAGGATTACTCCTCAAAATTGTGTCACTAATAGAATATCTTCTTTCTTCTTCTTCCGTCCTTAGCCAACGACCGGCAAAGCAGTCAGCAGTGGCCATTACGCCTAGTGGCGTCTTAAGGGCAACAGCGAATAGATTTTCTTTGCCGTTGTTCCCATCACGCCTAATGGCGTCTTTAGGGCAACGACAAATCAATCCGTTTGTTGTTGTTTCCGTAATCAAAGTGACTGGCAAACGGGTGATCAGCCCGTTGGGACTAGAATATCTAACACATATCAATAAAAATGCACATTTGCACTTGTCAACCAATAAACAGTTCTATATTCTGACACGCTCAACATTATTAATGTCCCCGCTAGGACCTCTTAACTGACGATGCTTAAAGCAGTTCATCAGAAGCGTATCTTTATGGGACCCAAAATTGCAGCAATAGAGAATGCAGTCAGCGACCCATAGCTTGACTGCTTGCATCAGGGTCAGCGAACCAGAGCTGACCAAGACCCTACTGCACCTCCACGTGGTGGTCCTGGAAACAGGCTACATCACTGCAGTCTGGCTGAGAGAGTAGGGATCGAAGAGGGAAGGCAAACCCGGTCCCCAAAAATGCCGTGCTGAAGTCGGATGTGTCGGCCGAAAGGCGCAGATATCACAGCTCCGGCGTAAACAGACACAACGCAACCAACGTCCTTTTCAGGACGAACGAGGAAGAAGAAGAAGCGTAACTTGCGAATACACTTCAGATGAGGGTTTGGTCGACGTTTAAATATATATGTATCGGACGTCAGATTATTGTACCATTCAACCATCGCTATGTATATAATGTATCTTTTATGAGATAGGATAGTTAAAAACTTCATACTGATTGACAACCGAGATACTGTAAGTGGGAGACCATTGAAAAAAAGAGGGAGTGTGTCAAAAGATTGACAGCATAAATGGGGGATTTATTTTGTGTGGGACCCATAAAAAGAGGAATTACTGTCGACATTAGTGTCATTATTACAACTATAATAATAATTATTATATCCTGGCTATACGCATGTTGAACCATCAGGCTTTAAGTACCTATAAAAAAAATACTGGTCTTGACCTTTCTATTGCTCAGCTGCGGAAAGAATTTATCTTGGACGTTTAAGGGTTAACTGAAATTCGGCAGAACAATGAAGAGGGTACACATCTTCCGTGTACAGAAACCGATTCACATAACGTGTTCTTATTTGTATTTCTCATGAGTTATTTAAGGGTCTAACAACAGTCTAATATTTAAAACAGTTTAGAGCATTTAAGGACGTTTATACAAGAGACAGAACTAGTAAACAGCTCGGCCCTATAAGTAAACTTTCAAATCTTCTTAGTATTGCTGTCTCAACATTTATTACTATTAAAAATATAGTTGAGGTGTAAGGCTTATTATTTGTTTCGTTTCTTATGGCTGATGGAAGGCCTGGTTCTTTAGTTTGGCGTTCCTCTTGAGAACATTTGTACCGATATATATATATATATATATATATATATATATATATATACGAGGGACGGTCAAAAAGTAATGCCTCGTAATTTTTAATTTCATTCAATAGGCAAGAAAACAGATAAAATTCACATTGAAATTTAGCCCCAAGTCTGAACTTCAAAAATTTATTTCTCAATGTAGTCTCCGTTATTTGTTACAGTTTTTATCCATCTTCTCACAAGGGCATGTATCCCCGCACGGTAAAAAATTTGTGTCCTTTTCCTAATTGACTGCCTCTTGGATTCTGGTTCAAAAAAATGAACCCAAGTCTCATCACCTATCACAATATTCGATAAAAACTCTTCTCCTTCAGTTTCGAAACGGTGCAGGAGGTTGATGGCTATGGTTTTCCTTGTTTCTTTACGTCTGTCTGTCAACATTCTGGGTACCCACCGTGCACAAACTTTTGAATAACCCAGGTCTTTAATGATGTTCTCGGAGCCGCGCTGGTGTAATGGCTACAACGTTGTACTGGCGACCAGGTGTTCATGGTTCAAACCCGGCCGTCGGCGTGTGAAGAAATGTTTACGACCGGAAATTTGACTGAATAATCTGAACGGTTCCTGCACATAAATCCCGTGTGGATGGGAAGGAGCGAAGCTCCTGACCGGGTTGGAAGGAAAGTCCACTGATCCCCCCCCCCCTCTCCCTCCCCCCCCCCCCCCCCCCCCCCCCCCCCCACCTCGCAATGCAATGACATGACATGTCATTGGACCGAAAGAGCTGGAAAAAGCTCGAGTGCCGCTGGTTATAGAAAAAAAAAAATGATGTTCTGGACACTGCCTTTACTAATGGACAACATGGAAGAAAGTTCGTCCAGTGCTACCCGACGGTCACCACGAATGATGCCATCAACTCGATGAATGTTGTGTGGAGTCACTGCGGTAGACGGACGGCCAGTCAGCTTTGCGTCAGCCATTGAGGATTGACCTACTTCAGCTTCGTCACAACGATGTACCCAACGTCGGACAGTGCTAACATCCACTGTTGAATCTCCATAAACATTCTTCAAACGTTCGTGGATGCGAATTGGGGTCTTGCCTTCAGCATTGAGGAATTCTATGACATAACGTTGTTTTAACCAAACGTCTTTGGCAGCCATTTTTAAACTGTTACAGTGGTGCCACCTGTTACTGAAACAGGTTGGTAATGCTATACAGTGCAAAAGAGTGTTTGAGGAATCCTGCTAAATTTACAAATTGCACACCGATGCTGTATTTACATACATAAAAAATAGGAGGCATTACTTTTTGACCTTCCCTCGTATATATATTCATCTCGTTTTTCCTAATTTTCTTCATTGTGAAATTGCATATTCACGCCTCTGGCTAATTAGATTTTATTCTTCTACTTCTTCTTCCTCGTTCGTCCTGAAAAGGACGTTGGTTGCGTTGTGTCTGTTTACACCGGAGCTGCGATATCTGCACATTTCGGCCGGCACATCCGACTTCAGCACGGCATTTTTTGGGACCGGGTTTGCCTTCCCTCTTCGATCCCTACTCTCTCAGCCAGATTGCAGTGATGTAGCCTGTTTCCAGGACCACCACGTGGAGGTGGAGTAGGGTCTTGGTCAGCTCTGGTTCGCTGACCCTGACGCAAGCAGTCAAGCTATGGGTCGCTGACTGCATTCTCTATTGCTGCGTCTTTGGGTCCCAGATTGTATTCAAATTATCTGCTTAATGCCTCTGTTAAATTCCTCCACGGCTGTTTATGTCATCTCGCCTTTTCTCTGGCTCGGTTGTGCGTTCGGTTTACTATTTAAATAATAAAGCACAGTTTAGTACATTTGTGGATTTTAATACCAGAGACAGAACTGTTAAATGACTCAGGCCTGAAAGTAAACTACCACATCGTCTCAATATTAATGTCTCAACTTTTATTACTATTAAAAACATGTAGATTAAAGTATTCACATAATTTGAGAGATTCATCTTTCAAATGTTTGGCATGCCAAGTATTCTTCAAACATCTTTAATAAATAATCGTTATTGCTGTTGTTGTTTATTTACCCTTATAAATTATTATACACAAGACAGGTCTGTCAAAAACATGAATGCCAATTAAAAAACTACAAGTGTATTAAGTACTGCCCAACCTACAGTAATGAACGGAGTAGCATATGGCAACAACCCACTTCTGTCAACGAAAAATTGTTTGGAGATGTCGGGAACCTTGAGTAGACTACTGCCTTTATTAGAGTCATAGATGTGGAAGTCTGAAGGCGAACGAGGAGGAAGAATATAACTGTGCACAAATACTAGCAGGTGGTAATAGAGCAAGAAATATTTCATTGATTAGAGTCAGATGACAGACATTCTTTAGCTGCTAACATTGTGAGTGTCTACTGAAGAAAGAAGATGGCTGTTAAATATAAGGTTTCCGCAGATCTTGCATGTGCAGTGTACAGACTATCACTTTTCCCTTCCAATTTTCTTCTTTTCTCCTCTTGTCTCATCTCTTCTTTCTCTTCTGTTCTTTACTATCCGTTTGTCTTCTAGTCTCTTCTCTCCTCGTCTCTTCGTTTCTTCTAATCTTATCTCCTCTCTTCGTGTAACTTTCCCTTGACTCTTCTCTTCCATCCCCTTCCCTTCTCTTCTCTTCTCTTCTTTTCCTTCCCCTTCTAGTCTTTTCTCTTATCTTCTCTTTTCTTATCTTCTCATCACCTCTCTCCTCTTCCCTCCCATTATCTTTTCGTCCCTTATCTTATCTCTCCTTTTCGTATCTTCTCATCTCCTCTTTTCTTGTCTCTTCTGTTCTCTTCTAATCGCCTTTTCTCTACTTCTCCTCTCTAATCTTTTTCTATTCTCTTCTCTTCTTGTCTTGTCAAATCTTTTCTCCTCAGAACTTCTCGTCTTCTTTTCTGTTCTCTTCTCGTCTCTTCTATTCTTGACTATTCTTCTTTTCTCTCTTTTCCTCTTTTTCTCTTCCCTCTACCTCTCTTCTCTTCTTGTCACTTTTCTTCTCCCGTTTCCCTGTTCATCCATCATCAGGCTGAAACAGTTCCGTTCGCACGTAAAGTTTCAAGGCCACATTATAATCCAAGCATCAAAAATTATCATTTACCCCTGCCATTCCTATATCTCTTTTCCTTCTATTTATCTCTTGTAATTCCCCCCCCCCCTCTTTGTCTTTTATCCACCCTTTCTCGACGTCATACTTTGACGTCATGTTTGTTTTATCACCCGTGACGTCAGAGCAACGACTAGCCTGGGGCAGATCCTGATCTAATCTGTACTAAATAGTTTTAACTCTGTCGTCTCTGCCACATCTTTGACGTCAATAATTGTTGAGGTGTACATTCACACCATGTATCAATATCTTGTTTCAGAAATGTCATTAGTTGGATGGATATCTTTAACATTTTTTTATATTTATTTTGCTCTTTTGATATCGGCTTCTTATAATCAAGGTGGAAGGTTCATTAATATGAGACAAACATAAAGGTATGTTATCAGGCACTCGTAGGAAATAAAGAAGTAGAACACTAAACAACAGAAAAACAACAGACATGAGTGGCTTACCCAGGATTCGAACCCTGGACCTTCCGTGTGACAACCCCGCCTAGCTATGCAAGCGAATCACACTATCCTCCCTGCCATCTACGCACCACCAAAAAATGATGCTTCGATGACGGGTCATTAGTGCGAACCGCAAGACATAACACCGGAAGTTTATCATGGGCAGTTCAGCCTATTAATGACGCAATCACTTCTGTTGTTTCCCTATTATACAGTATAGGGCAGTCCACACAAAACAAAGACCTTAAAATACTGTGTCCAGTAAATGATAGTTGATGCGTAGATGGCAGGGAGGATGGTGTGATTCGCTCGCATAGCTAGGCGGGGTTGTCGCACGGAAAGTCCAGGGTTCGAATCCTGGGTAAGCCACTCATGTCTGTTGTTTTTCTGTTGTCTAGTGTTCTACTTCTTTATTTCCTTCGAGTGCCTGATAACATACCTTTATGTTTGTCTCATATTAATTTACTTTTTACAGGCCTCGGGTTTCCCTTCCTTATGTGTTTGGAAGGTTCATTATTTGCTTGTGTTTAATGTGAAGCCTAGTTCCTTAACAGAAAATTTCACTCGAGAATGTCTCTACCGATAAATCAGTTTTCCCCACCATGAATTTGCATGTCCACGCCTCTGGCTGAGAAGACTTTATTCAACTTATCTGTTTATTAGTGTCTCTGTTATGTTCCTTCATGGATGCTTATTCTAATATTCATCTCAACCCTACTCTCTTTTTTATCTTTTTAAGAGTCATAGATTTTTTTAAACAAAATATTCGAAGATATTCAAATGTCACCAACGTGGAAATGTTATCAAGAAAGATACACGCAAGAGTGGAACAAGAGATGAGAAGAAGAAAGATACACGCAAGAGTGGAACAAGAGATGAGAAGAAGGAAGATACACGCAAGAGTGGAACAAGAGATGAGAAGAAGAAAGATACACGCAAGAGTGGAACAAGAGATGAGAAGAAGAAAGATACACGCAAGAGTGGAACAAGAGATGAGAAGAAGAAAGATACACGCAAGAGTGGAACAAGAGATGAGAAGAAGGAAGATACACGCAAGAGTGGAACAAGAGATGAGAAGAAGAAAGATACACGCAAGAGTGGAACAAGAGATGAGAAGAAGGAAGATACACGCAAGAGTGGAACAAGAGATGAGAAGAAGAAAGATACACGCAAGAGTGGAACAAGAGATGAGAAGAAGAAAGATACACGCAAGAGTGGAACAAGAGATGAGAAGAAGAAAGATACACGCAAGAGTGGAACAAGAGATGAGAAGAAGGAAGATACACGCAAGAGTGGAACACAAGAAGATACACGCAAGAGTGGAGAAGAGAAGAAGAAAGATACACGCAAGAGTGGAACAAGAGATGAGAAGAAGAAAGATACACGCAAGAGTGGAACAAGAGATGAGAAGAAGGAAGATACACGCAAGAGTGGAACAAGAGATGAGAAGAAGGAAGATACACGCAAGAGTGGAACAAGAGATGAGAAGAAGAAAGATACACGCAAGAGTGGAACAAGAGATGAGAAGAAGAAAGATACACGCAAGAGTGGAACAAGAGATGAGAAGAAGAAAGATACACGCAAGAGTGGAACAAGAGATGAGAAGAAGAAGATACACGCAAGAGTGGAACAAGAGATGAGAAGAAGAAAGATACACGCAAGAGTGGAACAAGAGATGAGAAGAAGAAAGATACACGCAAGAGTGGAACAAGAGATGAGAAGAAGAAAGATACACGCAAGAGTGGAACAAGAGATGAGAAGAAGGAAGATACACGCAAGAGTGGAACAAGAGATGAGAAGAAGAAAGATACACGCAAGAGTGGAACAAGAGATGAGAAGAAGGAAGATACACGCAAGAGTGGAACAAGAGATGAGAAGAAGAAAGATACACGCAAGAGTGGAACAAGAGATGAGAAGAAGAAAGATACACGCAAGAGTGGAACAAGAGATGAGAAGAAGAAAGATACACGCAAGAGTGGAACAAGAGATGAGAAGAAGAAAGATACACGCAAGAGTGGAACAAGAGATGAGAAGAAGAAAGATACACGCAAGAGTGGAACAAGAGATGAGAAGAAGAAAGATACACGCAAGAGTGGAACAAGAGAGAGAAGAAGAAAGATACACGCAAGAGTGGAACAAGAGATGAGAAGAAGAAAGATACACGCAAGAGTGGAACAAGAGATGAGAAGAAGGAAGATACAAGCAAGAGTGGAACAAGAGATGAGAAGAAGAAAGATACACGCAAGAGTGGAACAAGAGATGAGAAGAAGAAAGATACACGCAAGAGTGGAACAAGAGATGAGAAGAAGAAACAGGCGATGGAATTGGACACACATAGAGGAAACAAGAATATGAGAAGTAGAAGAAGGTAGCAGACGATGTGTAGAAGGAACTGAGGAGAGAACTGACAATGATGTAGACATGACACGGAAAGATGTTGATCTGTTGGCGGGTGTTTGTTGAAGGCCTGTGCTCCTTGGGGAGGTAAAGGGTATTGATTAATTGATTGATTGATTGACTGATTGATTGATTGATATGACAATAATCACAAAGAAATAAACTCACTGAAGGCAGCGTAAAAATTCCGCCAATCATTAAAATTAATTATCATTTTAATATACGGTAGATTTCACGATCAATTATGTACAGGAAAAATCAGACACGATAATTGATCTATAAGCAGGCTCATTACTCGTCACGAAATAATGGGACTACTGTTACCTCGGGCAAATCCTAAGAGGTGACTAATATCAAGTTCTGTTCGCGGCTGGCAAACTTGTCATGTAAACCTAACAGCTAGAGACATCACCATTGCAAGAGTACACGAATGCGTTAGTACAGAGTTCCTGGCAGACAGACAAACATGAAATAAATTGATGAACAGACCGTTAGACAGACATAAAAACAGACAGACATATAAATAGGTAAGCAGGATGTTGATGAATCAACAAACAAACAGAGAGACAGAAAGACTAACAAAATGAAAAACAGTCAGAAAGACAGACAGGAAATGGATGAATGGCTAACAGACAGACAAACAGTCAGACATAAGATGGATGTGTGGACCGACAAACCGGCATACAGACAGACATACAAGACAAACAGACAAACATAAGATGTGTGTGTGGACTGACAGACCGGCATACAGACAGACATATAGACAGATCGATAGAAGATAGTTAGTAAAATAGATAGATAGATAGATAGATAGATAGATAGATAGATAGATAGATAGATAGATAGATAGATAGATAGATAGATAGATAGATAGATAGATAGATAGATAGATAGATAGATAGATAGATAGATGAATTAATAATAACCAGTGATTCCGAACGCGATGTCAATAAACAAACAAAGAGAAATATCATGTGGAACCTACACAACTGCCGACGGGCATCTCAAATTATGTCATGAGGAAAGGGCAGAGGCTTGCTGGCAAGAAGGAGACAATTACTTTTATGAAGCATGTTTAAAAAAATATATATATATTTAGAGCACGGCGATAACAGGCAAAATTAATGCGAGATTGTGTGTGAGAGAGAGAGGGAGAGAGAGAGTGAGAGAGAGACATACAGAGATAGAGTGGGTGAGAGTGAGAGACAAACAGAAAGACAGAGAGAGAGAGACAAACAAACAGACCCTGTGAGATAGAGAGTGAGTAAGAGAGAGAGAGAGAGAGAAACAGACATTTAAACAGAGAGATGGTGAGAAAGAGAGAGAGATAAACAAACAGACAGAGAGATAGAGAGTGAATGAGAGAGAGACAAACAGACAGATAGACAGAGGCATATAGAGTGAGAGAGAGACAAACAAACAGACAGAGAGAGATTGAGTGATAGAGAGACAAACAGACAGATAGTGAATGAGAAAGAGAGGGAGAAAGAAAGAAAGAAAGAGAGAGAGAGAGAGAGATAGAGAGAGAGAAAGGATGATCGATAAAGTGAGACAATAACAAAGTAGACATTATAACAACCTAACAGCAAGGAAGACCATGAACAGAATAGTTGGAGAGCACTGGGGACCAAACCTCCGTAGAGACACCACCGCCAACTGTAATTTTAAAGAAGTATTATGTGGCATGTGCAAATGTCACGTGGAGTATGCTTTTTACTGTCTTATATGTATAAATGTTATGCGTCTAAATGCTGTAAGTGTAAATATTGCAAGTATAAATATTACATCTATGTGACAGAACTATGTAACTATATTACAAGGTATCAACACGTTTTGCTTCCACCTGTTTTCCACCTTTTCTTTCTTATTAGTTAGGCACGTTTTGTTAACGCAGTACCCCTAACTCCGATTCATTCATCTGTTTCATTCATAATTTTGCCACGCCTTATTTTTTTTCTTTTCTCTATTGTCTTAACAGGCACTAGGAATGTTTAAAATCAGACCGTTTCACGTGTAGAGAGAGAGAGGGGACGGGTCGTGCATTTGTAGAATCAAGAGCAATAATTCAAAAGTTATACCTTTTGATAGATGCACGTAGAAAGAGAAAAGGGAGAGATAATTACAGCTACTACCCCTCCCCCGCTCATCGTTCGTTCGTGAATGTAATTAAGCTACGAAACGAGGGAGATCAAAAAGACAGTTTGCTCGCTGCCGGGGTCTGGCGGTCGGTAAAAGGTGGCAAAATTAACTTTGATTCAAAATTTGACCACGGAATTCCCCAAAGGTGTTATGTCTCACACTGGTCAGCGACTTTTTGTCTATTTCGTATATATATATATATATATATATATATATATATATATATATATATATATATATATATATATATATATATATATATATATATATATATATATATATATTATATATATATATATATATATTCCAGCTTTCCAACACAGTTTATCTAGTACCCACACATTTTTAGACGTCTAGCTTCGATATTCTAGATCCATTATACCAGTGGAATTTCTTAGTTTTTTTTCGATTCGAGATAGTCATTTTATGTTGCGGTAAATATTTATAATAGCCTCTTGAGTGATTTAATTGTTAAGTCAGGCATTGTATTTCACTAAGATTTTTCTGTGTTGAGTGATTTAATTTTTAAAGTCCGTCATGATAGTTCACTAGGATTTTTGGTGCTAATTGTCTAGCGAATTAAAACAACATATAGCTATCTTTTTAATTTAATTACTTGCTATTAACCAGTAAGAGATATTTTGGTCAACTAGTAAATGCGCTGTTCATTTTGAGTACTGACGAAATAAATATTTATTTCTAATTCATTACGAGCAATTTTATAAATGACTAGCGCTTATTTCACGGGGTTTTTGTTAAACGATAAATAAGATATGCACTTGTGTTTTTCTAATTAAATTTAATAGCCGAGTGGATTAAATTATACCTATACGCGGGTTATTTTTAGGATAGAATACTGATTGTGGTTAAATGTTGCATTTTTTCTTCCTATAAATTTAGTACGGGTCACAACCCAAACAGGGCCGGCTCTAGGAATTTTGCCGCCCCGTGCAATACCATACCTTGCCGCCCCAGCCCAACCTCAAATTAACGTTTGAAATTTTTTAAACCATTATGTTAAACAAGCTTCAACATTAATTTCCTGACCATTAGCCTAATTTTAAATAGTACCATTAATAACAATGTATTGAAAAATTGATGAAAATACTGTATAGTCATAAAATAAACCATTTACTTTATTAGAGATAATTATATGAAATAAATGTAGTTACATTACTTACATATAGGGGATGCTCTTCTCATGTGGAACGATGAACTGTTGAGTATCAAACACTTAACTATAGTATGTACATGTTATAGTTTTTAGCACTATTTTCACATTATTTGAATTTATATTGTTTGAAGTATGTACTGCTTAAAAAGACACTTTTCTTGCTTTCATATTTGCAAAAGCAGAAATAAGGTCTGCGTAGTCTAATTTTTGACCGATTTCATGTTCAATTGAAATCATGGCAAGTCCTTCCAATCTAGTTTCGGCCATTGTTGAGCGTAAATACGTTTTAATAAGCTTCAGTTTTGAAAAACTACGCTCACCACTTGCTACCGTTACATGCAAAGTTAGTAATATTCTTAAGGCTATAGCGACATTAGGAGCAATGTTATTTTCAAAAATATAACGAAGAACTTCAATTGGCGGTGTATTTTCTGGTACTAATTTAGATACTACTTTCAGTTCATCACATAGCTCAATGGCATCAATGTCTCTATTTACTTGATGTGTTAAAACGCCTTCTAGGTTTTTACATTTGTTTAAGAGCTCATTTGTCGTCTTAGATTTCAATTTAGGGATGTTATATAAAAAGGAAAAATGTGAACTGTGATGTTCCAATTGCTCAAACCTTTCTTCAGTAGAATTAGTTGCAACATCAATAATAAAAAAGAAAAATTGAATTTTGAATTTAGTTTTGGGATCCAAAATAGGTTCATCTCTTGCTTCATAGTTGTGTTGCTTTTTCTGCCGACGCACTCTAGTACATTCAAACGTTGGTATCAAATCAGGATCAGCTTCAACTTTCTCAGCTAATGTTGTAGCATCAACAAGAAAATTTTGAAATGATTCATCATTTCCGAGATTCTTAAGGCTTTGGAGAACATTTCTCAAAGTTGTTATGGCACTAGTCAATTCCATTTTTATGCTTTGCAACAGTTTACTAGCAACATTAATTTCGTTTAAAACATAGTGCCATATAACAAGACAACATAAAAATTTAAAATCTCTGAGTTTTAGGGCAAGTGTTTCAGCTTCATGTTTCGCCATTTTGTCAACTGACTCGTCATCAGCAATTTCTATCAATGCATCATACAATTCCTCAATATAATATCTTAAAGGACGAATGGCCTCGATTCTAGATTCCCAGCGAGTTGTACTTAGTGGCTTGGGCGTTAGAGTTGTAATATGTGAAGGATTCCCCAACGCAGTGTACACGCTGAGAAAAACACATACAATTTCTGAACCGTTTCAAAAAATAAAACCCCTTCTCTAGATGACATCGCGGCATCACTGACCACCAACTTGAGAGAATGAGAACAGCAAGGGATATAAAAAGCTCTCGGGTTCAAGTCCCTAATACGTTGTTGAACTCCTGAATGTTTTCCTTTCATATTTGATCCATTGTTATACCCCTGGCCACGCATGTTTGCGTTTGGAATATCCATGTCTGACAATTTTCTTAGAATGCTTTCGGTTAACGCTGAGCATGTAGTGGTTTCTACAGCAATGAAACCAACAAAATGCTCATGAATGTTGATATCATCTGGATTCGTATAAACAAATCTTACAATTAGTGTTAATTGTTCAATGTGACTTACATCGGGAGTACAGTCTGCAACTATGCTATAATATTTAGCTTTCTCCACCATAGAAATTATTTCTTTTTTTATGGTTCCAGAGAGAAGAGCAATCAATTCATTTTGAATGTTTTTCCCAAGGTAATGTTGGGGCGATCCACGATCTACTTTCATTAAATGTTCACACATAGCACTATCAAATCTGGCAATCAGTTCAACAAGCTTTAAAAAATTTCCATTGTTAGGGTCATATAATTTATCAGATGTTCCACGAAATGGCAAGCATTGTAGGCTCAAGAACTGGACAATAGCAATTAGGCGTTCTATTATGCTCCTCCAGTATCGAACTTCTGAATTTAATAACTTTTGTTGCATTGAATCAATTGTCTGTACTGATTTAAGCCTGGACGATAATTCAATCCACTTTGTATGGGACTCAAGTGGTTTTTAGATTTTTCGTGTTCATCAAGATACACATACAAATGACCCCAATCATTATAGCCATCAGTAGTGAGTGACATTTTATTACAGGAAAACAACTTACAGCAGAAACAAAATACAGAATCTTTTTCTTTTGAATACACTAACCATGATCGATTAATATGTTCTCCATTGCTTAGCTCCCTAGTGTAAAAATTTAGTGAAAATTTCCGACCATTAGAGCTGCTCGGAAAAACGAACTCATTTTTTGGTCTCTCTGGCAGGCCTTTTTTTACGATTTCCAGTCTTTCGGTATCGCTTAAAGAAGGATTCCATCTTGCCGGATCAGTGTACCTCTCAAGTTCATCACTTAAATCTCTGGAATTGGAAACGGTCAAATCAGTCTCATTTGTTTCGGTACATTTGCTTATTTTCTTCTGTCCTACATCAGCTGTTTCAGTTTTTAGATATTTATGTAAAGCCCCGCTATGTTTTTGAATATCGCGTTCTTTTTCCAGTTTCCGTTTCCGATATTCGGCACCTGATAGTTTTTTTCTTTTATCGGACATTATATCTATTTGAATATTAAAATTGTTTTAATAAACCCTACAATAAAATGTATTATTTAGTCATGAATGGAGGCTGAAGCACTGTACTAATTTCCATAAAACTTTTAAAAAACGTATTTATCACTGTAACACATAGCACACTAACACTGAGCAAAATCAACTTCCTTGAATGCACACTGAAAACAACTAAACATTCGAGCCGCCAACATAGAACGGTCAATAAAAAAATAAATTCCTGATTCCCACGCCAAGTTAATTAATTCCCGTCTCTCATTCAGCCATGCCAGAAGATTTATCGTGGCGGTCTTCAGTTGACCACTTTGAGAACCACTGTGGTTTTGACCAAGCGAATAAATTGTACTGACGTCCCTAAAGAAATACCTTTTAGTGCCTTTGTAGGAGAAGATAGCATTAGGATCGTATAGCAGAACTATTAGTGAAGACTTGAAAAACAGCTAAAGTACAGACCGCAAGTGCAAAAATTTCGTAGAGAAAACAGACAAAATGTGAAGGAATAGAAAAGTAAGGAATTTTAAAATAATCTAGACGAAACCTTCGAACACTCCGTGACACATCCACAGAGGGTTATTTCAGGAGCCGTTCAGGTTATTCAGTCAAAATCCGGGTCGATGACACTCCTACAAATGCCCGCGCCAGGGCTTGAACCTTGAACACCTGATCGCTAGCGCAGTGTGGTAACCATTACACCAGCGCGGCTTCCAGGCGGAATATTTTGGCGGGATTGTAAAAATAAGTAAAAAGATTTTTTGCCGCCCCCCAAAGCTTGCCGCCCCGTGCAAATGCACGTGTTGCACCGTCGGTAGAGCCGGCCCTGAACCCAAAACCTACCAGCGGCTTCAATATAAATCTGAGACAACGGGTCTAAGTACAATAGACGCCAAACAAACATTCTTATGCACCCAGCGGGTCTTTGAGGTTTACCGGTTCGGCTTTCTTGGTTTACCCAGAAATAGAGAGAGAGTACCAACAAAAGACAATAAGAATAATTGTAACTGGACCTATAGCTATCCAGATTTCCTTTTTTCCATTTTCATCTACATTCAGCCCGCTGTGGCGAAGGATATCAAATTTAACATTACCTGACTACCGACCGCTTGTGTTGTGGCGAGGATTTATCCTGAAGAAAAAAGGATTTATCTACCTGACATTCTATTTAACTATCGACTATTTCAAGCTACTGTACACTGTGACATTTGATCTCGAAGTTGTGTTTCATACCTGAACTAATTGCTGTGACATGAACAGAGTCAATAATAATAAATAACAAAGTAAGCGTTCACCAAATAAGAGGATAAATCAGTCATTTGAGGAACTGGGGTTTACTTTTCCAAAAGAACCGACACTGAATCTGTTACCTGGAGCATGGAGATATGTTCAAGCTGTTGTCAACACTTATTTGGTAAGCGAGAATGAAAATGTGATCACATGTTTGTCAGAGCGAGAAAAAGCAGGGATGAATAATTCTTATATTGTGTAACTAATATACTCATTTTGTTGTTCTCTTCTTATGTTTGCTAATACTGTTCATTTTTTCAGAATAGACTAACTAGAAACTCTGTTCTTTACAGTATAGTGAAATTCTATACCATTGTGCTAATCTTTTGACCTTTTGGGGGTTAATTAACTTCTTCTGGAGGGAACTTGTCTCAACAGAGGCGATTGCGCTTATGTGTCTATTCCTTTATTAATTCTGTAACCTATGTTTTTTTTTAATATTCTGATATTTTTTTGATAATAACTGTTGTGAAGTCTCTTTATAGTAAATAAAAGTAACATAAAACTTAATTAGCTGTGTCGGTCAGCTCGTCCCAATATCCCTACACATAAATATAGTTTCACGTTTGTGCGTCTGAGTGTCGTCACTTATCTGTGTGTGTGTATGTTAGTGGTTGATAATATATATTAATATTATATATATATATATATATATATATATATATATATATATATATATATATATATATATATATATATATATATATATATATATATATATATATATATATATATATATATGTATATATATATATATATATATATATATATATATATATATATATATATATATATATATTTATATTTATATTTATATATATACAGTTATACTGTCTGATCAACAAATTTCTGTTGTAGAGATAGGCTGGACTAGAGTATCTCCTCAATCCAGGGACAGACTCGTGAAATCTATTTCTTTACCTTACCTCTCACTGAGTTACCACCTGTTCTAGTTCTATTCAGACGGAACCAAAATATATCTAAAATACCTATCAGAAACCTACGACAATCTATTAACTTTTTTTTGTTCCCATAAGATTTTGTAGCTTTTACCCAGGAATGAAAAATTATGCCTTTTTTCCACTACTGATGTTTTAAAACAGACAGCAATCATATATTCATTCATAACCCTCCACTCCCAAAGGAGCATAGGCCTTCAACAAACACATGCCAAGTCCTCCTGTCACGTGCCATCATCTCAAGTGCTTTCAATGTTCTCCTCATCATTTTCACCTCTGTTTCCAGCTCTCTTCTCCATGTGCTCCTTGGTCTACCTCTGCCTCTCTTGCCCTGGGGGTTCCAGAACAAGGACTGCCTTGTAATGCTATCAACAGGTTTCCTCAGTGTGTGTCCTATCCATTGCCATCGTCTTCTTCTCATCTCTTGTTCCACTGGCACTTGTCTAGTTCTTGTCATCAGTTCCATGTTGGTAACCTTGTCATACCTTTTAATCCCTCTATTCTACGCAAGCACTCATTTATGAAAGTCTGAAGCTTTTTGGTTGTTGTCTTTGTTGTTCTCCATGTCTCAGAGCCATACAATAGGACAGACTTCACATTTGAGTTGAAGATTCTTATTTTCGTGTTGGATCCTATTTCTCTTGTTCTCCATATATTTCCCAATGCAATGGAAGCTCCTCTTGCCTTTTGTATTCTTATTTTGATATCGCTGTCTGTCCCTCCAACTTTGTCTATATTACTGCCAAGATATGTGTACGCTTCTACATCTTGTATTGGTGTTTCTTCAAGTTCAACCCTGTTTTCATTACCTGCATTTATTCTCATTATTTTGTCTTTTCCATGTGTATTTTCAGACCCAATTGCGAAGAACTCTGCATGTCATGTCTTGATATGTTTTCTTTATTAAATTAATGATCTTCAGGGGAACTCCATAATGCCTCATCAATTTCCAAAGTGATTCTCTGTCTACACTGTCAAATGCCTTTTCGTAGTCCACAAATCCGATGTATAGTGGTGAATTCCATTCCAGACTTTGTTCAACTATTATTCTCAAAGTGGCTATCTGGTCTGTACATGATCTGTTTTGTCAAAAACCTGCTTGTTCATCTCTCAGTTTCTTGTCTATGGACTCTTTTAATCTCTCAAGGATAATCCTGTTTAATACTTTTCCTGGCACTGATAGTAACATTATTCCTCTATAATTTGTACACTCTTGTAAATTTCCCTTCTTAGGCAACTTAACCAGATATCCTTCCTTCCATTCTGCTGGTATCTCTTCCTTTTCCCAGACTTTACCAAGTAATTTATATAACATCTCTGTAGCCGTGTCGATATCTGCTTTGATGGCCTCTGCTGGAATGCTATCAGGTCCAGACGCTTTTCCATCTCTTAGAAGCTTTATGGCTTTCTTTATTTCTTCCTTCGTTGGTCTTTCACCGTTAATTTGTAGCTCTTCTTCTGCTGGCTGGATGTCCGGCGGGTTTTGTGGAGCTGGTCTACTGAGAAGGTCCCCAAAATATTCTGTCCACCTCTTCATTTGCTCTTGTATATTGCTGAGCAGTTTCCCATAGTCTTTTATGAGGCAACTTGTTTGCTTGTATTTCCCTGTTAGCTTCGTTGTGCTGCTATACAGTTCTCTCATATTTCCTTTAACTGCAACATCTTCTGCCTCTCTTGCCAACTCCTCAGTATACTTCCTCTTGTTTCTTTTGACACTTCTTTTTACTTCTTTGTTTGCTTCTGTGTACACTTCTTGAGCCTTGGCTTTGGAACTTCTGGTTTTGCTTGTGTTTAAATCTGCTTTCTTGTTTTTTCTGTCTTTTATCTTATTGATGGTTTCTGTTGTTATGCATGCTTTTTGTTGTCATTCCCTTTTCCCCAGTATTTCTTCACATGTCTCCTTCCATACAGTTTTGACCTGCTGCCAATAGTCTTCTGTATTCTCTACATCTTCCAGCTGTTGGAGCACTTGGAATTTGTTGGATACTGTGAACGCAAATTTGTCTCTTGTTTCTTGATTTCTTAGCTGTCCTACATTAAACTGTTGTCTATAATTTGTCATTGTTGCATATCTCTTGAGTTTCATTTTTACTTTGGCTATCAGAAGATGGTGATCTGATGCCACATCTGCTCCTCTATATACCTTGTCGTAAAAATTTTAAATCTGTATGACAACACGCTCAAATTCCCTACTCAAAACTTAGCTATAATATTTGAATCTAAAACTAACTATAGTATTTGAAGTAGTCTAAGAACCCAGTCAAATTTACCGCCCACCAAAAAATTATCTAAGAGCATAGTACAAATTTAACAACCAATCATAATGCTTCTTTTTTTTTTTTTTTGGTAAGGATAAAGAAACCTTTTAACTTGGTAACAATGCCTATTTTGTGTTTTTGACCGAACGAATATATTTTATTTCTTAACAACTAAAGATAATTAAACATAAGGAAGTGTCTCAAATTATAGCACTGATATTGCTTAATACATAAGCATAAATATTCACGCATGATAAAATTTTATTGTAGTAGAAAAATTTATTTAATAATATTTTCACATCAGGGTAATGCCAAATTTAATTACTTAAAAATTACCCAGATTGAAATGCAAAGAAATAACAAAAGGAAAACCATATAGAACGATAGAGAACAATGGGCCGTTTGATTATCACTTTTGATAATTAAAATTGGTCCGCTAATAACTCTAATATATAATATTTAAAATTAGTCAGATTATACAAACACGCTCAGAACCGCATAAGGCACAAGTCTCAAAAATTAACTTTTTGACTTTTCCTCCGATTGGTCGGATGTAGTTCTATAAATAGTAACAAGGTGGTTGTTGCGCTAAACTTGTCGCAACTTATTCTGACTATATATTCTGACTACGTATTCTGACCATGCATTCTGACTATATATTTAATTGTGTAATGCATGGGAAATAACTCATGTAATTGTAGTCACTTTTTTATTTCTACTAGTTGTCTAATCGTGTGACGATAGTTGCCGATAGTTTGTGTGAACGATTTTGAGTCATGTCCATATACGGAGCGCTCAGGTCGTCAGTTCTTAGAAAACAGTTGGCAATCGCAATGTTTCAAGATGTCATTTCCTTTTAAGGTTCGAATCTTTAGTCGAACATCTTAGAACATTCTTCGTTCCGTATATTAGCTGAGCTGTATTCGATTCGCGTGTTCTGCGCATGTCCTAGGTTGTGTCATTGTTTGAATGATTTCCGCCCAGTTCACTCTTGGCAGATTTTGCTTGTGAGCAGGACGAAGTTTTTTGTGCTGGCGTCCTTGCTGATATTATTCAGGAAAGAGTCCTCATCGTTGTTGTTCCTTTTGAGATGATATATCTCTATGTTATTCCAAGTGCCTAGAGGCCTATGTGATTTATGTGATTTAATTCCTGATGAACAGGTAATTGAATTTTGCTGAGTAACTTTATCGCCATCTTGTGATGTTGACATTTTTGCCTAGCCTGCCTTATTAAAGAGTCTATGATATGACAAGTTTGCTCAGCTCACGATCCACTTATATTGTTATGCATCGATTGATGCCTGTCCTAAGGACCATTTGCTTCCTGAACTTTATTGATGGATCTAGGTTTGATACCTTTGTTGTTTAAGGAACATAGAGGACGATAATATGACGCTCAGAAGACATGCCTGTCTAGTTGAGGTCGAATATAGGAGACTAGATTTAATCTCCCATTTGATATCTACTAGCTATGATGGAAAGAGAAAGCTTACCACCTGACTACATGCACAGCTGTTTATGATATCCTAAGAAGGCATATAATGTACCATTATTATTGATGCTGTCTGCTGTTCCTGCTGTATTGACTACGTCGATGATGTAATGACTATTGTTCAATACCAGTGATGTTACTGCATAATTATCTTCTTGTATCTCGTCGTTGTGGCGTATAATATATGTTACCAACAACATCACTTGCTGTTCAGCGATTTATTGACTTTATACGTTTATGAATTGATGTGACGTCCCTATCTGATACTTGACTTCATAAACACGTCACACATAAACCAGACCACGACACCATAAGATCTTGCCTCATCATCCCTGGAGTCCGAGGGCGATAACCCTCCATGTTGAGTGGTGCTGCTACCAAGACACATCAACACTTTATAGCTCCACATCAACATATCCAGTAGAGTACTGCTACACACCTCTAAATAGACACTCTACATATATCTGGGGAATTCTAGCACTCTACAGGGGTACTATTGGGGCCATTCGAAATTTAAATCTACACCGAGCTGACCGCATTGGAAAGATAGAAAGATCAAGTCTTCGCCTCCTGATCTGGAAGCAGTTCTAAGATCCCTTAGAAGGCCAGTTCAGCTTGAGTGTGTATGAATATATTTACCTGAGGGTATGAAAGATATATTTATTTGCTTATTTTATTGATTATTAACCTGTGAGTAAACAGCCTATGTGTTCCATATTAATTCGAAAGTGAAACTGCCGGCGGGATGTGTTGTGTCACACTGACCTAAGTAGGAATGTGTGTAGTATTGCAGGCTTGTTCGAAATGAAAATAAATGTGTATATTGTTTGCAGATTGGGCACAAAATTTACGACAGTAAGTGTTAGTAGTGGTTTAAATTGGTATTGTTTTCTGGAGTGACACACTGTTCCAAGATCATGTGATAAACATATAGGGAAGGTTAGAATGAAATAATCAATAGGTCACATGCTGTGTTGTACGTACCATGATTATTGTATGGAAGCCAAGCATGGACGAGGGACACTAACATTGAATCCAAACAGAGAAAGAATGATTACATGAAACTGATTGTAGGCAACGGAATTCAAGGTCTTGTACAACTTGTTAGCACAAATATCTGACAAGGGTACGTTTTAATATTGTTTATGGGTGAATGGATTGAGGCAGACTTCGACATGGAATGGCTTGTCCTTCTATTCCAGGTTATATCACGAAATTACCTCGTGGCTGTATTCAATTGAGAGTAAGTGTGGAAGTTGAGAGGTCCTCATAAAACTGGAGCCAGACCCCATCTTCGCAATCAGGAGTCACAAAGTTGGTGATCCTGACAAATGTTTTACACAACAGCAGCAGCAACATTCTAAAGTTAAGTCCTTTAGGGAGGCAATGTCAGTTTATCCAAACCATTCACCAAAATGTATTCAAAATAAACTTACAACCCTTTGTAGGATGAAAGTATCAGACCTTCCAAAGTAATCAAGAGACCTTACAGTGTAGTACTAGCAGAAGTATCAATAGTATGAACAGGACCTGTGTGTGTAGTTATTCCAGTGACCACTTTACAAAAATGGAACAGATTTTCCAAAATATTTATTTTAATGTGTAAATATCATTTTCTTGATTTTGAGAATTCCTGACCTAAAAGATTGAGGTTCAGGACAATTAAATTGTACATAAAATTTAATACAGCCTTGCTTACATAATTTTATTAAAGTTGAAGTTCTGTTTGAAATTAATTATATTAAATACATTCCCTAGACCCGTAGCTAAATCAATTTGGGATCAGGAGAGGTAGCAGTTAGGGACTCAGAGTACATCATCATCATCTTCTCTGAGAACTTACATAGCTTGACCCCACTTTGATGTCTATACACCCTTGCTCTTTTCAGAGAAGGGGGTATTACTTATAAGACCAGTCTCTTATCTGGCACTATCCTGGTATCCTCTGATACACCTATTTGTCCAGGATATCCCATATTTTATTAACATCAAAACCTCTCATGACATATTGGTGTCCTGTCCGGGATTTTCCCCCATACCCTGGGGCTCTCACTGTAGGGAATAATAAATCTAATAAAATTAAACAACTTGTGGTGAATTGGATGAGCTGTCATTGGCTATAGTTAAGTAAGTTAGTTAGTATTTGCTAATTGATAATATAAGTGTTAATAATTTGTGTACGAGTGGAAGAGAATGGCAGACTTGGCAAAATTTAGATCTGCTACAGTACAGGCGGCAAAGAACTTTGGCCTGAGTGGGGATGCGATGATTCAGTATGTTACTTCTGAATGTGATAAATTTATAGACAGAGAAGATAGGAGGTTAGAAGCAGAGAGAAGATTACAAGCAGATAATGAAGCAAAAAGATTACAATTAGAATCTGATAGGGAGGCTAGGAAATTAGAGGCTGACAGGAAGGCTGAAGTCAAAAGGTTACAGTTAGAGGCTGAAAGAGAGGCTAGGCAGATTTAGGCTGAAAAAGAGACTAAGAGATTTCAGAGGGAGGCTGAAAAAGAGGAAAAGAGATGCAAATGGAGGCAGATGAAAAACGTTTGCAAAGGGAACATGAGTTAAGACTAAAAGAAATGGAACTTCAAGGACATGTTACAGATAATGGAAGCAGCCCAACTACCTCTGACACTAGTGTAAGTCAGGGTGCCTCAAATTCAGCCATGAATTTCCATTTAGACCCATTTGTAGAGAAAGAAGATGACATTGAATCATTTCTAAATAGATATGAGAGATTAGCTACTAACTATGGTCTAGAGAAAGAAAAGTGGAGCCTAAAACTATCACAAGGGTTGAGGAGAACTTCGTATGAAGTTTTCTCCAAATTAAGTAGGGAAGATAAAGAAGATTATGACCTCTTAAAACAAGCATTGTTAGTCAGATATGAGAAGAATGCTGAATTTTATAGAAAGAAATTTAGAACTACTAAGCTGCTGTCTGGAGAAACATACCACCAATTCTCTGCAAGGCTACAAACCTACTTGGAGAAATGGACTGCTCTGGGGAAAACCCAAGACCTGAAATAAATGGTCATGATGGAGCAGTTAAGAGAGTCCATGGCTCCAGACATGAGAAATTTTCTCATGGAACAAGGTGCAGAGAGGTTGGGGGAGATTCTCAATGTTGCTGAGAGATATCAGGCAGCACAGAAAGAAGTAGCTGGTATTAGAAAGAAAGAAACAGATAGTAATAAAACCCCACCAGACCAGGATGATTATAATAATATAGATCAATCCTAGATTCAACCACCTAGATTCAAACAAACTTATGACAGGCCACGATTTGATAGAAACCCTCAGGTACAGGACAAAAGATCCTATAAACAAAGTGATAAGTGGTGTAAAATTTGAGGTATTATCAACCACAATACAATTGAATGTGGTAGGAAAGTTCCTATATATCACGCTGCATGCATGATAACAGCGGACAAGGGAAAGAAGGATTTGTCTACAGGGCAGCATGAACTTCATCATCCCCCCATCTGTGAAGAAGTACAGTGTAATGGCAATAAGGTAATGTGCCTTTACGATTCAGGATTGGAATATGACTCCGTTGTGAGTGCATCCCTGGTGCACCCTGACCAGTATACCCCAGACAAGGTGGAGATACAAGGGGCATTAAAGGGAACAGCCACCATGACACTTCCCGTAGCCAAGATAAATGTCAAAACTAGGTATGTGGAAGGAGTGATTAGCGCAGCAGTGTGTGATGACCCTAAATACCCGCTGGTGTTAGGAAAGAGATATGTTTTTCTAGGGAGCCCTATAAAACCTGTGATCATGGCAACGCTCCAGGTCAGGTCGACCCTTAGTAAGGAGGAGGGAATACCACTTACTATTCATTCTAAACAGATGAAAAAGGCCCAGGCCAAAGATAAGACATTAAAACCTTGCTTTGGCAAATAGCCAAATAGCCATAACACCCCCAATAAAGGACAATTTTATTTGAAGGATAGTTTGCTCTACAGGAAAGCTGGAGCAAAACAAAACGAATATGGACAGTTAGTACTGCCATTGTGTTATAGGGGCAAAGTTATGAAACAAGCACATGTTGTACCAGACGGTGGACATCAGAAAATTGGTACAACCTGTCAACGGACATCTGTGAAATTCTATTGGCCAGGCGTAGCTGCAGACATTGCAAAATTTGTGGAGGCCTGTGATCAATGTAGCAAGGTGACATCCCCAAGTTGGGAAAATAATAAGCAGGATCTAGAAAAGCATTGTGGCAAACCTAGGCCTGAAAATAAAAATAAATATGATAAGGTAGACACGGTGGATAGGAAAACCCCTTTTCACATACAGTCTTCAAATAAACCAGTTAGAATGGCAACTCTGCGTATGGTACGAAGAGAAAACACAGTCCAGACCACCCAGACACACCCCCCGCCGGAATTCGTGGAACTGGCTAAAAATAGAATCGGCTGTCAGCCAAATTTGAAACCGAAACTGAGGGATTCCCCCAGAAGAGTTGGGAGCGGCGTTTGGCCAATTGGCCTAATGTAAAGCTCACTTCAACATACGGCTATTAATTTAGCAGTATAAGGGCACCGGTGACAGTGGTAGTTGACCGGCCCTACACAGTCCATTGGATGTATTGTACGGAAATTGGATTGAGATTACATAGCAATGCTACAGGGAGAATTGATTCTGGATGCCAAAAATTCATTTCCCTATATATGATATTATTTCACCAGTGACGTAAGGCTGAGGAAACACTTGGTGAATATGGACTCTACCTGAATTGCAGGAAAGTGAAAGAGCCATTAGAGAATATTAGTAAAGGGTTTTTCCAAATTCCATTCAAGCCTGGGGATGTAGGATAAAGAGAGAGGGATAGTACCTCACGGTGAGAGACAGCCATGTCCTTTTTAGGATAGTCAGGATCCTATTTGGTTCTCCTCTCTTTATCTAGCTCATGTATGGCTCCTCGAATACCGCTTGTGTACGGCGGTGGCCACATCCCGGGCAACAGTCTTGGCTGACTGGCTAAACTACATGGGTGGAGTAGGAGCAATCTTACTCAAGGGAATGTCCATCCCTAGTACACAAAGACTGAGACGGTGAGTGAGGCGGAGGAATCTGAGAAGATCAACGGCTCGCAAAGCGAAACAGCAAAGTGGGTGGCGCACTGGAGGCGTGTCGGACATAGAAAATGACAATGGCTAGCCACCGTGGAAGAGATTGGGGCCTTACCACGTACTTCCTACAGAAAGTAATGGGATCACAACAACAAGATAAGAAACGATATGTAGAGAACTCTCTGTCCCCTGGGGAAGAATCTACTGTACAAATTAACAGGGAAGAGGCAACTCCTCTAATGAGTAAGGAAGTACATAATGACGAGTGTTCCTTAAATTCTGTTGAAAGGGAGCATTCTGAGAAAGATCACCTAAAAACTAGTATGAGAAGCCTAAAAATAGGAACATGGAATGTTAGAACTCTGAACGGAGAAGGAAAGCTTGACAATCTTATATTAGAAGCAACAGACATGAAACTCGATATACTGGGAGTTGCAGAGGCAAGACTTTTGGATACAGGCTACATAAAAAGAGACCAGTACACGCTTATACACTCAGGCGGAGAAAAAACATGAAAGAGGGGTAGGAATGTTGATAAAGAAGGAGTTAGAAAAATACGTATGTGGATACTGGACACACAATGACAGAATGATGTTACTAAAAATGAGAGCAAAGCCATTCGACATATCAATCTTACAAACTTATGCACCAACTAAAGATCACAGCGAGGAAGAAATAGAAGAATACTATGAAGAGCTACAACACACACTTAAACCAGTCAAATCAACAGATGTGTTGATAGTAATGGGTGATATGAATGCAAAAGTAGGAAAAGGAAAATACAAGAAAATAGTAGGACAGTATGGATTAGGGACAAGAAATGATAGAGGAGACAGACTTATCCAGTTCTGTGAAGAAAACCAGCTGGTCATATGTAACACCTTTTTTGAACACCACCCAAGGAAATTATACACATGGAAAAGCCCAGGAGATATAACACGAAATCAAATCGACTATATCATGATAAAACATAGATTTAAGAACAGTGTCACAAGTGCAAAGACATACCCTGGCGCCGACATAAATTCAGATCACAATCCAGTCGTCATCAAAATAAATATAAAGCTGAAAAGAGCAGGAAACAGAAGACAGGAGGAACCCCAGATAGAAATATCAGCGCTGAAACAACCAGATATAAAACAGAAATATTTAATCGACGTCAAAAATAAATATCAACAGTTATTGACAGAAAGCATGGAGCAGTATAGAAGAGAAAACCCAGAAGAAAAAGCAACCGCAAAATGGGAATGCTTAAAAACAAGCATACAATCAGCAAATGCAAATTTACCTAAAAAGGAGTCTAAGAAAAATCAAATTTGGATGACAGATGACATCTTGAATAAAATGACCGAAAGAAAGAAAGCAAAAAACACTCCAGAATATAAAACAATAGACAATGACATACGTACTATGTGTAGAGAAGCAAAAGAACGGTGGATAGAAACAAAATGCAAGGAAATAGAAGACTTGGAAGCAAAGCACAGGACAAGAGATATGCATGAAGAAATAAAGAAATTATCAAATCGGTCACGGTTTGCACAAGGAGGAAGCTGTATCAAGAACAGAAATGGTGTAATATTACTTGATGAGAAAGACATATCAAACAGATGGGCAGAATACGTAAAAGAATTATTCGAGGACAACAGAGGTAAAAAACCATCACCAGATTCTAATGAAGGCCCAAACATTCTCAGATCAGAAGTAGAGAATGCCATTCATATGATACAAAAAGGAAAATCAGCAGGCATGGATAACATAAAAATTGAAATGATAGAAGCTCTGGAGAGCTTTGGTATAGATACAATCACAGAAATATGCAACGATGTATACAATACAGGATATATACCACACGACATGAAGACATCAGTTTTTATAACATTGCCCAAAAAACCAAATGCAACAGAATGTTCAGACTTCAGAACAATCAGCCTGATGAGTCATGCAATTAAGATACTGCTCAAAATCATACAGGAGAGAATAAAAAGTAAAGTAGACAGCGAAATCCAGGAAGAACAGTTTGGTTTTAGACGGAACAGTAGAACAAGAGAGGCAATATTTTGCCTAAGAATATTAGCAGAAAAATATACAGAGGTCCAAAAAAGTATGTATATGTGCTTCATTGACTATAAGAAGGCTTTTGACAGAGTCCATCATGAGAAAATAATTGAATGCCTCGAAGACATAGGTATTGATGGAAAAGATATAAGAATACTCAGTAACCTTTATTGGGAGCAAACTGCCACAGTAAGAACTGGAAGGAATTATTCACTATACATAGACATAAAAAGAGGTGTCAGACAAGGTTGTGTGCTGTCCCCCTGCCTATTTAATTTATACACCGAAAAAATTTTCAAACAGATACAGGAAATACCAGGACTGAACATCAGTGGAAGGTCAATAAACAACCTTAGATATGCAGATGATACCGTGTTGTTAGCTGAAAGCGAACAGGAGTTACAGGAACTAGTGAAGCAAGTGAACAGTATAAGTCAGGAATATGGACTCGACATTAATATTGAGAAAACAAAAACTATGATAATTAGCAAAACAGACGATAAACCCACATTAAAGATAAGCGTAAATGGGGAAATCCTGGAACAAGTCAAGAGCTACGTATATCTCGGTCATATAATAACAGAAGATGGCAGATGTGAAACAGAAATCAAGAAGAGAATAGGAATGGCCAAAGCTACATTCAACAACATGAAACATATACTGACATCCAAACAGTTATCTCACAAATTAAAACTCAGAATCATAAAGTGTTATATATATTCTGCATTTCTGTATGGTGCAGAAACATGGACGATGAATAAGCAGTTGGAAGAAAGAATTGAGGCTCTTGAAATGTGGATATATAGAAGAATGGGGCGTATCTCATGGAAAGAGATGAAAACAAATAAGGAGGTCCTAGAAAATCTAGGTATGAAAAGAGAACTAATGAGGGAGGTCAAAGTTCGACAGCTAAAATACTTTGGCCACATAAAAAGGCATAACACCTTGCAGAAGACCATAACAGAAGGGAGAGTTGAAGGCAAACGTGCAAGGGGAAGACAGCGCTATAAGTGGGAAGACAACATCAAGAGATGGACAGGAAAAAGTCTATCAGAGTGCACCATCAAGACAAGAGACAGAAGACGTTGGAGATCCATTACAGCCAACCTTCGTTGTGGAGATGGCAACTGATGATGATTCAAGCCTGAGCTCAGACCAATGGTTGGCTGTGATCACATCGGAGGGGCACATTGATTCATATGTTGCTTTTTGGATTGGATATTACTCAGAGTGTTTTAATCAGGATGATAAGGAAATTACTGGATCCCTTACATAACTCAGCTATCACCAATTTTATAGATCTCCTCCTCAAAAATATTGCAACGTTGAGGAACATCTAAAAACTCTGGACATGTCATGAACAGACTCAGAGAAGAGAAATGGTGAATATTGATTGATAATCAGCATTTGACAGGCAGAAGCACCTGTGCTGTTTATTAACATAACATGCGATAAATTTATCTCTGGATTGCAGAGGTCTGAGGCAGATTTCTTGAGTAGTGGCTACTTGAATTGACCCACCTGCAGGAATCCAAGATCACACTAAGGCATAGTAGAGTCAATTTGAACGTGATTGTAATACAGATATGAAAGCTGCACTAGTGGTTCACGCTTTTTAAACGGGGGAGATTTGTCGTAAAAATTTTTAATCTGTATGACAACACGCTCAAATTCCCCGCTCAAAACATAGCTATAATATTTGAATCTAAAACTAACTATAGTATTTGAAGCAGTCTAAGAACCCAGTCAAATTTACCGCTCACCAAAAAATTATCTAAGAGCATAGTACAAATTTAACAACCAATCATAATGCTTTTTTTTTTTTTTGGTAAGGATAAAGAAACCTTTTAACTTGGTAACAATGCCTATTTTGTGTTTTTGACCGAACGAATATATTTTATTTCTTAACAACTAAAGATAATTAAACATAAGGAAATGTCTCAAATTATAGCACCGATATTGCTTAATACATAAGCATAAATATTCACGCATGATAAAATTTTATTGTAGTAGAAAAATTTATTTTAGTAATATTTTCACATCAGGGTAATGCCAAATTTAATTACTTAAAAATTACCCAGATTGAAATGCAAAGGAATAACAAAAGGAAAACCATATAGAACGATAGAGAACAATATGCCGTTTGATTATCACTTTTGATAATTAAAAATGTTCCGCTAATAACTCTAATATATAATATTTAAAATTAGTCAGATTATACAAACACTCTCAGAACCGCATAAGGCACAAGTCTCAAAAATTAACTTTTTGACTTTTCCTCCGATTGGTCGGATGTAGTTCTATAAATAGTAACAAGGTGGTACTATTGGGGCCATTCGAAATTTAAATCTACACCGAGCTGACCGCATTGGAAAGATAGAAAGATCAAGTCTTCGCCTCCTGATCTGGAAGCAGTTCTAAGATCCATTAGAAGGCCAGTTCAGCTTGAGTGTGTATGAATATATTTACCTGAGGGTAAGAAAGATATATTTATTTGCTTATTTTATTGATTATTAACCTGTGAGTAAACAGCCTATGTGTTCCATATTAATTCGAAAGTGAAACTGCCGGCGGGATGTGTTGTGTCACACTGACCTAAGTAGGAATGTGTGTAGTATTGCAGGCTTGTTCGAAATGAAAATAAATGTGTATAGTGTTTGCAGATTGGGCACAAAATTTACGACAGTAAGTGTTAGTAGTGGTTTAAATTGGTATTGTCTTCTGGAGTGACACACTGTTCCAAGATCATGTGATAAACATACAGGGAAGGTTAGAATGAAGTAATCAATAGGTCACATGCTGTATTTTACTTATCATGATTATTGTATGGAAGCCAAGCATGGACGACGGACACTAACATTGAATCTAAACAGAGAAAGAATGATTATATGAAACTGATTGTAGGCAACGGAATTCAAGGTCTTGTACAACTTGTTAGCACAAATATCTGACAAGGGTAAGTTTTAATATTGTTTAGGGGTGAATGGATTGAGGCAGACTTCTACATGGAATGGGTTGTCCTTCTATTCCAGATTATATCACGAAATTACCTCGTGGCTGTATTCAATTGAGAGGAAGTGTGGGGGTTGAGAGGTCCTCATACAACTGGAGCCAGACCCCATCTTTGCAGTCAGGAGTCACAAAGTTGGTGATCCTGACAAATGTTTTACAGAACAGCAGCAGCAACTTTCTAAAATTAAGTCCTTTAGGAAGGCAATGTCAATTTATCCAAACCATTCACCAAAAAGTATTCAAAATAAACTTACAACCCTTTGTAGGATGAAAGTATCAGACCTTCCAAAGTAATCAAGAGACCTCACAGTGTAGTACTAGCAGAAGTATCAATAGTATGAACATGAACTGTGTGTGTAGTTATTGCAGTGACCACTTTACAAAAATGGAACAGATTTTCAAAAATATTTATTTTAATATGTAAATATCATTTTCTTGATTTTGAGAATTCCTGACGTAAAAGATTGAGGTTCAGGACAATTAAATTGTACATAAAATTTCATACAGCCTTGCTTACATAATTTTATTAAAGTTGAAGTTCTGTTTGAAATTAATCATTAATTATATTAAATACATTCCCATAGACCCGTAGCAAAATCAATTTGGGATCAGGAGAGGTAGCAGTTAGAGACTCAGAGTACATCATCATCATCTTCTCTGAGAACTTACAAAGCTTGACCCCACTTTAATGTCTATAGACCCTTGCTCTTTTCAGAGAAGGGGGTATTACTTATAAGACCAGTCTCTTATCTAGCACTATCCTGGTATCCTCTGATACACCTATTTGTCCAGGATATCCCATATTTTATTAACATCAAAACCTTTTATGACATACCTTTACATCCTGCAATGATGATCTAAACTTCTTGTTTATGCATATATGATCAATCTGATTTTCTGTTCTATGGTCTGGTGATATCCATGTTGCCTTGTGTATTCTCTTATGCGGAAACATGCTTCCTCCTATAGCCAGTTGATTTGAAGCACAGAAGTTTGCGAATAGTTCCCCATTTTCATTCATTATTCCTAGCCCATGTTTGCCCATGACTTCTTCAAATCCGGTGTTGACTGTACCTATCTTTGCATTCATGTCATCCATCAAAATTGTGATGTCTTTTCTTTTTACTTTATCCATAATTTCCTGTAGTCTAGTATAAAATGCTTCTTTCACAGACTCTTCTTTGTCATTAGTTGGTGCATAACATTGGATGACAATTACATGAATTTTCTTTTTAGCTGTTTTGAAAGTAGCTGTTATTATTCTGGGTCCAACAGCTTCCCATTCAATGAGTGCTTTCTGTGCTTCTTTAGATAACATAAGAGCTACCCCTTCACTGTGGTGTGAACTTTCGTCTTCATGCCCTGAGGACAGCACCAATTCACCTGTGATGAGTTTCTTCCTGTCTACCCCCTTCCACTTTGTTTCACACATTCCCAGAACCTCGATTTTGTATTCCCTCATTTCTGCTGCTACTTGCGCCACTTTCCCTTGTTAGTTTAATGTCCGAACATTCCAGGGGCCAAATCTGGAAGTTCTCCTAAAAGAAAGAAAGTTAGTCAGCAACACAGACTCCTTTCGGCTTTCTCTGTGTTGCATCATACGCCTCCCTGCGAGAGGACCTTCCCCTGTCTTGGATGGCTGTGTTTTATTTTCGTTATTTGACTTGTCCATGTTTGTTGAAGTTTTTTGTGGTTTAAATTTTTTTACGGGATGGGGTAACCGGCCCCATGCCCAATCCTCCTTAGTCGCTTTCTATGACATGCTTGGCAGGGAACAGTGCTACTATTCTTTGCTCCACTTTCGGGCCCCGGTAACAAACGGGTGTGCAATCATATATATTGTGGTGGGTTGATGTTAATACAGTTTGTTATTAAGAAATCTTAGTGTACTGAATGAGGTCAGCTGTGAAGGTCCCTGAATATAATAAATATTAGAGTAAATTTCCAGGGCACCTTTCTACTACCACCACTATGATCTCATTCAGACTTATTCTAGATAGAATGTAAGATGACTACGTTTGGTGTCTAGGGTTATGAGATGTTAGTGTAAGGTTGCATTACCAACTAAACATATAAACAATTACACAAATTATTTTATTATCTAATACAACACAACAGTACCACGACAATCACATACAAACTACACTTTAAAAGACTATCTTTAGTAAGTCAGTGGTTGAAAGTTTGGTAAAGTTAATATTTTTCAATTTATTGTCCTGAATCTGATTTATTTGGAATCAGGACAGACAATCAATAGTGAAATCATAGAAATTAATTACATCAATCAATTTACACAATGATTCTTCTGACCATAATACACATATTATTATATAAGGGTGTAGTTGTATTATCTAACTGAGGTGACTTCTAGTATACACTGGTTGATTGTTTATTATCATCATCTCTGCATGTTGTTTGTAAGTTTTTGTGGACACTGATGGAATGTTTATATCACTATTCCCAGTTTCTTATTTGTAATATAATGTTAGTTGAGCGATCAGGTGCCGAAACATGCACCTATCTTTGTAATATGATGTAGGAATCTTCCTGCACTTCGCTGAACGACAACCTTCAGCTCCCACTTCTTCAAGAATGATGGTGGTTTACAGTTGTCTCCGAAAAAGGCAAGACTGTGGCATGAATATATCGGCCCACTGTAGTCTGGCACCAGTTATTGACAGCATCCAAAACCCTCTGAAATCAGAAGGATATGCCTCCTTCGTAATCAACAGCCTACAATAATACTCAACAACCATTACAGGCACATTACAAACAAACATGCAAGATCAGCTCTTTACGACAATCCCTTTCACCAGTTTCTTTTGATGTGACCAGGTACACCAGTATTCCTCTCCCCTAATAGTTACAACGCCTCTGCAATTCCAGCAATAATCTGTTGTCCATACAATAGGATATGTATTATGTTCCTGATGATAATCATATATAATTTAGTTGGTCTACACCTCTCTGATAGTCTTTCATATGCTGGATCAATCTCTAGACTCTGTTTTGAGTCTGCCATAGACTCACTTACTTACAGTCGTATGTTAGTATTTCACATTCAAATTTTATTTTAAATAAAATGTTAAGAAAATCAATCTTACCACAGATGCAAGGAAATAACACAAGTAAACGATGACTAGGCAATAGAATATGGCACATTTTCGATCTGCCCTATGTCCAGGCTTTTCCTATGTTAGAAAATTTCTCCGCCTGCTCTCATCGATCTTGCTTTACACAAAATTTACTTGAAATGGCAGTGAACAGTCCCCGTTTCGTACCAGTATCTACTGCTTTGTCCAATGGGACCATGTTTACATTTATTTTTGAATCTATCGTTTCAAATAACTCCCAATATGTTTCCAAGGCAAATATATTTTTAGTTTTAGGTCAACCAATCATACTTCGCCTTCCTTTAAAATCCACCGAATCAAATATCCCGTACCTTTTAACCTCATTTACCCAAAGTCGTTTTTTCAAAACATGCCATTAAAAATTATAAGCAGGCATGATCTTTACTTGACAGTCTGGTCGGGTCCACTATAGTATTATGGCTATAATTAGTTAATTAATGGACTATTTGCGTAACTATTACCATATTCTTTGTTAACAAGTCCTAAGGTACACGAATATACAATTTATATGGGACTAGTTGGCTTGGTTCAGAAGTACACCGTTTTTTTTTTTTTCTAAGTTAGTGTTTTTTATTTTTAGTCTACTACACGTTCAATTCTTCTCTATTTACGTGATAATTACGTCCTTTGAAATAAGAGCTAAGGTTGTTTTTGTGACACGAGTTGTCTACATGTTCTAACTTTTTCCTCGTATTTTGGGGAAACCCCTAAGGCAAGGCTTGCCCCTGTGCTAGTATTGGCTTTTAGTTTAAAATCAATGCGAAACGAATTAGCATTTCGTCTATCCTTTCCCCTCCTCGTTCCACCATGCATTTTTAGGCACATATTTTCTTAGAACTAGGAAAAGTGATTATGTCAAGGACGAATTTGAAAAATTTGGGTACTGTTTTGTTCGGCTATTCGTTAGCAAATAATAATCTGAAGACGTAGGCGATACCAACAGTTCTAGCAGAAAATTCTTTGATACTTTCTTATCTTTTCCTTTATGCCCGATATTGTTATATATTAATTTAGATATTGTATTTAGAAATTCACTACATATATGTATATATATTTCTGAGAAAATATCCCATATTGTGTATGTAATAGTTGAAAATTCACCCAAAGATTATTTTATTGTCATCTACGGACAGTCTGATTGCAAAAGAACAGCTGGGAGACCGTATCTGAAGCTAAAAGATGTGTGAAAGCACGTGATATCAATCAATCAACCAGTTTTCCCATAAACAAGAATAAGCTGATTAAACAAAACATTTTACTTTATATCTGTCAACAATTTTCAGGTCAGTTTTTATCCCTGGCATATAAACTGAAAACCCCCTTCCTCCCCACCTCAACCACTTGATGCATGTTGAAACAGGTGATAGCAAGATGTATATACAAGGTATGCTTCAGTGTATGTATATATATATATATATATATATATATATATATATATATATATATATATATATATATATATATATATATATATATATATATATATATATATATATATATATATATATATATATATATATATATATATATATATATATATATATATGTTTTTGTCTGCTATGGGAATGTGTCAATTGTGAGTGTGATGCAGAGATCAATGACAAAGAATATTATGTAGGCTAACAATAAATCTTAAAGCTAGACATATACGCTACCATTGAAATCTAGGAAGTTTGCAAGTAGTGAGAACAAGCAACTGCAGGCAAGTCTTAGAATGGTGCAGAATCAATTGTAGCAAACTGCAGGCAAGTCTTAGAATTGAGCAGAATCAATTGTGAAGAATTTAAGAATGTGTCAATTTATCAGCGTCCTTGTTAACTATGATCCAACTCCTTCATTGTCGACCTTGTCCTCGGCACATTTTTCCCCTCCTACCTGTTGTTTTAGATCGTTGTGGTTTCATGTCGGCACCGATGTCCTGTAACAGTTTCGTTGTAACAGAAGTAGGTCATGGAAGGAGGCACTGAAAGAGATGGATTCTCTTGTGTAAGTGCTGATCAATGTCGCGCATGAGACGCCAGAAATGATAGACGAGCACTGGCCGAGGGCGCTCGATGAATTCGAATCTCGTCACTAATTACAGTACAGTATTACCAATTGTCTTACTGAAACGAACAATGAAAATTATTACGTTGGCTTCTCGGTAAAATACCACGAAGGCGCGTATTGTACGGTGAACGCTAGATTGGATACCTATTAAAAGAATGCGCGTGCCTTGAAATCGTTCATGGTGCATTTTCGGGAAAATATGGATACGGCGCTGTGCACAGTGAACGCAACATTTAACACCGATTAAAAGAGCACGCGGGCCCTTCAATCTATTTTTCTTCGTGATGCATTGACCATTGACCATACGTCATCATAAGTTTGACTATAAAGATCCAATGAAACTGAAAAGGAATGGAAGGGAATGAAATGGCCGGGCCGTCATCAGGACATGCAGAAGACAGAATACAACATAATTGTTTCTCGAAATGTTTTGGCAGGTTCTTGAAGAGACAAAGATTAAATAGGACTATTGCTACTATTCCCTCAGACATAGCATTAGAGGCTGCTAATATGAGGTTGTGTATTGGGCTCCCAACCTCATCATATAAAAGAAATTGCCACAGAAACCTCCGCTACTGGTGTACGATCACTTGGACCCAGGCTCCCTACCAATGGGGCGGTCAGCTGTTGTGCTGGCTTCATGCTCTGTAAGGAGCGGAAAAGTAAATGAGTATATTCCAATCACATGCCAAAACTCAATTTCTGATAATTCACATTTGGATTGCGTTTTCAAGTCCAAAAAACACTGGGGATACAGATCAGCTGCTCAAAAGCACGCATCCTGGAACGACTATCCTTTTTGCACTGTGCATTGACCGCCCTATTAAAATAAAATTATATATCTTCCTGTTCATTGACCGCCCTCTTATTTAAAAAAATACTAAAAATTGGATCAGCCTGTAATGTCCATAATCTGGCAGAATGAATGGCTTAACGTTGTGGTTAAAGGTTGTCAACGTAACAGAAAATGCATACCTCTGTGACCGACTTACCTAAAATCTAACAGAAACACCGGAAGAAAAAGAGTTTTAGGAAAAAACATTGAGCTGGACTGGTTGATAAGGGTTAATTATGTTTATCAGTAGAAAAAAATAAACATAATCATGTTAGGTATCCAGGATGCATGTATTTTTTTATTATTTGTAGAATATCTGCTTACATGTGCACATTTGCACATGCGAATACGGCATTAACACTTCGCGCCTGCAGCTGCTACATGGACATTTTCGCAGACACTTCGACAGCTGAAATAGCGCCAAAAAAATACAAGTGGAATAAGTAAAGGAAATAACAAATTGTATAGACCCATATTTATCCTTATAATAACCTTTGAAATTTAGATGAAATACAGAAAATCATAATCTACTGTGTCAATGCCGGTCAATATATGTTAGATTAAAATGTACCATGGGACCTAAGACACGTCAACAGTGAGGAATGCAGTTAGCGACCCATAGCTAGACTGCTTGCGTCAGGGTCAGCGAACCAGAGCTGACCAAGACCATACTCCACCTCCAAGTGTTGGTCCTGGAAACAGGCTGCATCACTGCAGTCTGGCTGAGTGAGTAGGGATCAAAGTGGGAAGGCTAACCCGGTCCCAAAAATGCGGTGCTGAAGTCGAATCTGTCGGCCGAAAGGCGCAAATATTGCAGCTTCGCTGTAAACGGACACAACGCAACCAACGTCCTTTTCAGGATGAACAAAGAAGAAGAAGAAGAAAATGTACCATAATGATTGTGACAAAAGGGCTCGCTAGTTACTCAGCTTTGGCTACGACCTAGTTATTTGAAGGAAAAAATGTCTTCATTGGCACGTCACCGTTCACCATCCGATACCAGCCTCTTTTTACTTCTCATTTATTTATTCACTATTACTTTAAGAGAAATCCATACTAGAATTGCTTTGGCAGCTAGCGCCTTCAATAGATTATCTAACATTTGGAAATTACGATCATTGAATATACATACCAAGCTTCGTCTGTTTAATTCAAATGTTATCTCTGTTAACATACGGCTGTGAGAGTTGGAAAATAACAAAATCATTGGAGAACAAGCTGAATACATTCGAGAACAAATGTCTTAGAAAACTCATGAACATCAGTTGGAAAGAATTCAAGACTAATCGACAAATAAGAGAAGACTCTAGGCAGAAATATGTCTCCGACTATATAAGGAAAAGACGATGGTCATATATCGGTCATGTCCTACGAATGCAAAACAACAGAATACCACTACAGGCGTTCACTTGGGTTCCTGAGGGTAAGAGGAAAAAAGGAAGACCAAAAGAAACACTCAGAAGAACAATAATAAGAGAAGGAAGAACGTTGGGCCTAAATAATGTGCAAGAGCTAAGAGGAGTGGCGTCACAACGAACAACCTGGAGAGCACTGGTTTCTGCCTTATGCGCCGTGTTTGGCGCTTAAAGAATTTATTATTATTATTATTACTTTAAGAGTCATTTCCGCTGTATTTAGTATTACATATAATGTAGCTATTAAATAAAATTGACCCGTGTAGTTCCAGGTCGTCCCACAAGAGACAAAGAAAGCACATGACTACTGCTCACTCAAGCATGTTGTATGAGCTACTAATGCGAGGTTGTCCGTGGGGTTGGTAACCTCGTTATGTAAACAATATTTTTTGTGAATGAATGGGGCAGCTTCTTGCAAGAGTTCCAGCTGGAATGGTAGTTCCATCCATGCACCATACGAAACGAAAGTGAAAAGTATAATGATGATGACTTTATCAAATTAGCTGCGTTAATTCCGGTTAAACATGATAGATTATAATGTACCATGAAAGGAAGCTGCAAGTAGAGTTTCAGCTGCCTGCGTGCCCTTTTCTTAACCCTTTGAAAGTAAAGTTCGTTCGGTCTTTGTCTACAAAGAGTGGAACGTAGATTTTGAGTGTTAAAGATTTTAAATACCACACACATATTTATAAACCTTATACCGAATTAACTACCGGTGGGTTACAAGAAGTACTTCTTCTTCTTCGTACACTCTCAGACGTCCACTTGAATGTTCTCAAAGAAAGCAGTAGTCAGTTTGAGGCTATTTGAATCCTCGTAAAGCTTTTCCACGAAAGGAGCTGGCGTCGGCCATATGCACTTTCTCTGTACCACATATAACACAAGAAGTACAAGTGCAGTTATCGGTTAGTTTTGTAGGTCAGTACAGTAGGCTATAAGATGCCTGGGGGACAATTGTTAGTGGCGATATTTTGAGAAGAAAGAAATGTCACTTAACGCAACCTTACTTTGAAGCATCGTTGAAGCGCTTATATTAGGGTACTTTTTAATAAAATAAAGAGTTATGGCGTCCACCTCGAATTCTAGAGGTACCGGGTTCGATTCCCAGTTGAGGGAATATATGGACATTTTTTTCAGAACCAGTGGTCCTAATGATGTCATAATCCCCCTGGTCTCCTGGGTAGTGAGATCGGATGCCTAGCCTTCTCGGATAAGAGCGGGAAAAAAAGGAAGTCCCGTGTGCAAGTTGCGTACGTTAAAAATCCCACGGCAGTTGGAAATCGTAAAGAGTAGGCCTATCTGGAAGGCCGCTGCCCTGGCAAAATTTAAAAATTAGAAACCTGCCCACTACAAAAATATTTTATAGAATGTGTGATTCAAATATCATTTTTTTAAGGATCCAACCCGTCTTGGAACTTCCAAGTTGGTTAACTTTCCAAGTGACACGGATCAAACAAAATACGGTATAATTCGCCAAATGACGCATTTATTGCCGGGTTCAGCCGAACTAAGTTGAAGGTTAGGTGTCTCTGACAAGCTCATGGTTGGTCAAACAAACGACCCCACCCGTCTTTTGAAGTTCGTGACGATACCGGGTCTCAAATCAGATTAAAGATTACGGCCAAATGGCCAAAGCACTCAGTTACACGAAGGTGGGACCACTTGACGTCCGCCTTGATAAGACTAAATGTGTATTTAAACTAAGTGGCCTTCAGTCTGATCTTTTATAGATGCTTTTACGTGCCACATTCTAGATATTTTACCTGGACGATATTTATTAATTTTAAGTACAGTTTTCTGGTATGAATTTTTGTAAATGTAAGGTCTTTAGAAAATTATATGAAAGCATGAAAACCTTAAGCCTTGCAACAACACTCATGGAATTCTTGGAATTTTTAAAAAGTGATTTCTCTCTTCCTCTCTGTCATTCTCTCTCCTCTCTCTCTCTCATATTTTTTCCTAATTGTTATTGATTTTATCCCCCCCCCCCTCCCCCCGTTTCACTTAGTTTTCCAGTCCTAGTTTTTTCTGTCTTTCTTTTCGTACTTAATATTTTCCCTCTACTTCCGGTGGCAGCGGCAGATATTTTAATCCTAATGGAGTTTTCGCTTTTATATTTCATGTTTTCTACCTAGTTCTCACTGTCTTTCCGTTCTGTTTTGCTTGTATGTCCCTGACGAAGGACTTGTGGTCGCCACCGTAGGTTTTTTTCTTGTCTTTTGTCCAAGTAAGACGTATTACTTTTGTCTCTTTTCTTGAAGCATTTAAGAAAGATATAGAGACATAGTGTCGATTAACTCACCTGTTAGTGTTCTAGATTTCCTTTATTAATATCATTACCCTTCAGCAGCCCTGTGCAGTATGTAAGACTTGCTAACTTGTGTTTTCCATTCAAGGTCTTTCCCTATCTCCCCATCCCTTTCATATTTGTTGTCTTCAGTCCCTTCTACATGTAATTTTTCGGTTATATTCTGGTATAATTTGACGCATTTATTATCATAATGTTTTTATTGTCCTTGAGTATTTTCTGACCCAGTAGCTAAGAGATCTCATCAGACATTCTCATATTGTCTTGCATCTGGTTAAAGTTACGAGACAGAAGAGTCAGGTCATCAATAAAATCTAGATTGTTAAGCTGTGTGATCAGAGTTTACTGACTTCCATTGTGTTGACTGATATCGCTGTTTTCATAATCTAATCTATAGCCAGTGAGAAGAGACAGTATAACAGTGTAACTGCTTCACTCCAGTTCTTATATCAAACGAATCTGTAATGTGTCCTTCAGGGAGAATTCTACATTTAATTATCGTGTGTTTTTTTAATTAGGTTAGTGAAGTTAAGAGGGACTCAATAATGTCTCTTACATTTCTAGAATGATTCTGTCTAAACCAGCCACCCCCAACCTTTATCAGTCCCCGTATCTCCTTTCCTTTTAGTAAACCCTCCAGTACCCCCTATTCAATGTGAGAGAAAAAGTAATTCTAAAATTTACCATGCTTATGTACATGAACACATTAAAAAAAATATTTTAAAAAATGAATATTTCGTTTAAAAATGTTTATTCGATTAATAATAACATTTTTAGTATTATCTTCTTCTTCCTCGTTCGTCCTGAAAAGGACGTTGGTTGCGTTGTGTCTGTTTACGCCGGAGCTGCGATATCTGCGCCTTTCGGCCGACACATCCCACTTTAGCACGGCATTTTTTGGGACCGGGTTTGCCTTCCCTCTTCGATCCCTACCCTCTCAAGTCTGAGGGCGAACGAGATGCCAAGAACCTTGAGCTGACAACTGCCTTTATTAGAGTCATTAATGTACAAGTCTGAGGGCGAACGAGATGTCAGGAATCTTGAGCTGACTACTGCCTTTATTAGAGTCATTAATGTACAAGTCTGAGGGCGAACGAGATGTCAGGAACCTTGAGCTGAGTACTGCCTTTATTAGAGTCATTAATGTACACGTCTGAGGGCGAACGAAGAAGAAGAAATGTTATCCAATTACGTAAAATGCTACATCATATTAACAGTATATCTCAACGTAAGATCCTACCTGTTCAACACACGACTTCATAGCGGACAGAAATTTTCCCTGTCTACTGTAATATCCTTCAGTTGGCCATTTTAGATTTTATTTTGTTTCTAGAAAAAACAATACAAAATAAAACGTAAAAGTCAAATAGAAGCTATTTATCGCCATCTTATACATGTTTATCGTGTGTATTCAATAGCTACTAGTGAGAATATAACAATTTAAAAATAGAGGGGAACCTTTCAATCACTCTGTAGTTATTTACTAAATATTTACCGTATCCCCTTGACAACCTCTTCTGTAAGAAAGTGTAGTCACGGTGAACTGGCTGTGGGTAATACTAGTATAAATTGTCCTGTGCATCTGCTAGCACATTGTCTGACACTGTCTATCATCTCCATCTTGTGTAATAAGGGAATAGTGATGGACCATATAAGGGTTACGTTTATTTTTGTTTCAGGTTTTATCCTACACCAACTTAAAAGAGTCATCCACCTCTGTTGGACTCTGTGGTGCGAGTGCTCTTGTGGTCAACAGAGCCAGATACCCAGCTTCCACTGCCTGCAGGAATTCATAATACTTGTCCGTCCATGGCAGGAGTGTGAACGATCTCTAAAGAACAGATAAGTGGCAAAACAAAGCCACTAGTCATCGTATCCAGATTATACCCCGACATTAACAAACAAGATACTAATAAAGACAGCCTACAGTGTATGATGAAAAGTGTGGACATACATTTACCCATTACTAACTTCACAGTCAAGAAATAGTGACAAAACTCATTAGTATCATATAAATGTTCTTTAAAAGGAGATAATTATTGATTTATTGTTGTAAATAATTTGATTTCATTTCAAACTTTCCAGACCGAAAAGAGAAACGGTATAGGCTAAATAAATTGTAAATATTTACCATCAGACTTACTTACTTATTAAAGTTGAGTTCATGTTCTTGTTGGAAATAATGTTGTTAATACCCCTGTCGTGAAACGAGTGTAAGCCACTACTTGGTTAATCACTATGTCGAAATACAGATTTGCTTCAACCAATCAACGATCACCGTTCACCAGTCTCTGAGACAGAATAAATTATACTGTTCACGCAGTTCACGCAAGATAAGTGTTATATCCTTAATTAACAGCACAGCTGATATAATTTTTGTTCCTATAATTGGAAAACTTGTTGTAATATTTATTTACACACATATATATATATATATATATATATATATATATATATATATATATATATATATATATATATATATATATATATATATATATATATATATATATATATATATATATATATTTGTAAATCATATGTAAACTTACAAATTCAGTACATTCCATTTTTTTCAACATTCACCCTTCAGCACAAGAGTAGATAGTGTATATACGAAATAAATACTTAGGAAATTGTATTTGAAGACTTGTCAATTTTATCATTGTTAAGCAAAATCTGTTTCCTTGTGTTTTTTTTTTTTTAATATCACAGTTAGTTACACAGCGGAGGTGGCGCTTTATGTCGGTCTCCTCTCTACTATTGTTTCGAGATCAGATCATTCACAGCCGTAACTAATTTGTGATACCAGTAGTCCTCTCAGATACTGGGACTTCACCATTTTCTGCAGAAATTCTATTTCTGTAATTGTCATTACTATACTGATCCAAGAGCCAAACAAAACCACTCGCCACACTGGGGGCTCGTTCCTGGGATATTTCTCTATATCTTGAGCCATACTTAGTCTATTCATCTATCTATATTCTATCTTGTGCCACCCATAGATAACATAAGAAACAAATTTTTGAAAAAGAAAAAAAATAAAAAAAAAATAAAAATTCTATAATAGGATTTTTTTTTATTGTTTTCTTAGGAGGAGTACCATTTAGTACTCAGTAAATAGTTGATGCTCACAAAGTTGCACGGAAATTTTTTGTTCATTTAAATTAATTAAGTTTAATTACAATAAATTGGTTATAGTAAATATACATACCCTATCTAAGTAACGCCATGGCTGATCTAGTGAAGTTCAGAACTGCGATCATGCAGATGGGTAAGGAATTAAATTTGACAGGTGATGCTCTCACTCAGTATGTCACAACAGAAGTGGACAAACACATGGATAGGGAAGAAAGAAAGTTGCAATTAGAGACTGAAGCAAAGAAATTAGAGGCTGATAGAGAAGCAAAGAAATTTGAGGCTGAAGAAAGGAGGTTGCAAGCTGAAAGAAAAGTCAAAAGACTGGAAGCTGAAAGAGAAGTCAAGTGACTGGAAGCTGAGAGAGAAGACAAAAGACTGGAAGCTGAAAGAGAAACTAAAAGGTTAGAAGCTGAGGAAAGGAAATTACAAGCAGAGAGAGACCATCAGTTAAGATTAAAAGAGCTTGAAATTCAGGCAAATACTGGCAATAATGGTGGTAGCTCACCTCACTCTGAGAGTAGCTCCAGCCAGAGCACCTCAAGTGGGGCCATGAATTTTCATCTGGACCCATTTGTTGAGAAAGAAGACGCCATTGAGTCGTACCTGGATAGATACGAAAGACTAGCCACTACCTATGGCTTAGTGAAAGAAAAATGGAGTCTTAAACTATCTCAGGGATAGAGAGGTGTGGCCTACGATGTGTATTTGAAGCTCTCAAGAGATGACCAGGAAGATTATGAAATCCTGAAGAAGGCACTGCTTGTGAGATATGAAAAGAACTCAGAATCATATAGAAAGAAATTCCGAACAGCTAAACTTCTTCCAGGAGAAAACTATCACCAGTTCTCTGCTAGACTGGAAACCTATTTGGAAAAATGGAGTAGTTTAGGAAAGTGTCAGGATCTGAAAGAAATGGTAAGATGGAGCAAGTGAAAGAGTCCATGCCTCAAGAAATGAGGAAGTTTATCATGGAACAAGGAGCAGAGAGATTGGAAGATATTGTAACTGTTGCTGAGAGATATCAAGCAGCTCAGGCAGAATTATTAGGAAATAAGAAACTATACCAAATATGAACAAAAAGACTATACCACAAGGAATAAACAAAGATTTGACCAAAAGGACAAAAACCCTCTAAGATCGGATAAGACACCTTACCGGAAGGAAGGAAAGTGGTGTAAAACTTGTCTAATGAGTAACCACAATACTGCGGACTGCAGAAGGAAGAATCCTCCTCATCATGCTGTCTTACAACCGAGAATCAGGGAAGGAAGGAAATGACAGTAAGTCAGAAAGACTTCCATCATCCCCCTGTCTGTGAGGAAGTGACCGTGAATGGCACTCAAGTACTGTGTTTATATGAGACAGGATTGGACTTTGCTTCAGTTGTGTGCTCTTCTCTAGTGAGTCCTGACCAGATAACCACAGAAACAGTGGAAATCAGAGGACCGATCAAGGGAGCAAGAACCATGACACTACCCATAGCTCGAATCAACATAAGATCTCGTTATGTGGAAGGAGAAATCAAAGCAGCAGTGATGGACGATCCTATTTACCCTTTGATTTTGGGGTGTAGGTATGTTTTCCTTGGAGAACCTATAAAACCTGTAGTTATGGCAACAGTCCAGACCAGGGAAAGCTCCAGGAAAATGGAAGAAAATCCTATCAATACTCATCCAGAAGAGATGAAAAAGGCTCAAGCAGCAGACAGCACGTTGAAGCCTTGTTTTGGCAAATTGCCAAAAGCCCATAACCCTCCAGAGAAAGGAGACTTGTATATGAAGAATGGCCTACTATACAGAAAAGCTGGAACAGGACCTAAAGGGCATGGACAGCTTGTAGTGCCAAAATCTTACAGGGAGAAGGTTATGACGCTAGGACATGCAATACCCTTCAGTGGACATATGGGAATAGGGGCCACTGGACAAAGGATAGCCTGTCACTAATTTTGGCCAGGAATTACAGAGGACATAAAAAGATATGTAAGATCCTGTCCAGAATGCCAAAGAGTAGCTCCTAAGCATAGGACTGCATCAGCAACACTGGGAGAAATGCCTATTATGGGAACCCCTTTTGAACGTGTTGCAGTAGATATTGTTGGACCCCTCACTAGGACCAAGAAGAGAAATGCTTACATCTTAACCTTGGTTGATACTTGCTCTATGTGGGGAGAAGCAGTGGCCATGTCAGCTATAGATTCAAAGCACGTGGCAGAGGCCCTGTTGACAATATTCACCCGATTAGGTTTCCCGCATCAGATATTGACTGACAATGGGTCTCAGTTTAAGGGAAAGCTAACACAAGAAGTATTCAGGATATTTCAAGCCAGGCACTATCATTGTAGTCCCTACCATGCCCAAGGGAACGGTCAAGTAGAGCGGTTCAATGGTACGCTAATTTCAATCCTTAGAAAGCTGGCGAGTGAAAAACCTGATACTTGGGATACCTACTTACCCGCTGCACTATTTGCATGTAGGGAAGTACCCCACAATTCAACTGGATTGGCTCCAGCTACATTGTTGTTTGGAAGACCAATAAAAGGTCCACTGGAAGCATTGCTGCGGACATGGACTGATGAAAAGGCAGAGGAAACAGTGACTCCCTCATACCAGTACGTCAACGAGTTGACATCTCGATTGAAAGCAGGTTGGAAACTGGCCAATGATAACTTAAGACAGGCCAGGAGGAAGCATGCTGCCTACTACAACAAAAAAGCAAAGGATAGGGAACTGGAGGTGGGGGAAAAGGTGTTATTACTGTTGCCAAGCAGCAATAATAAATTGCAGATTGGATGGCAGGGACCCTATGTCATACTGGAGAAACTTTCCAGGACCAATTATAAGATTGACAAGAAAGGAAAGGAGAAGGTATATCATGTCAATCTTCTTAAAAAATACTATGACAAGGAATCATCAGAAGTTGCACATATCATGACCCTAGCCATTGCAACAGAAATGCACTGTGAACCACTTCACTCTATGGAGTATCCACTCACAACTACAGAGGATTATGTTCAAGTAAATATTAGTGAACATTTAACTCCAGAGCAGAAGAAGAGGGTTCAGAAAGTATTGGAAACCCATGCTGATGTGCTCACAGATAAGCCAGGTCGTACGAATCTGTTAGAGTACGACATGAAGGTTACAGACCCTACCCAAGTATGCATGAGAACATACCCTATACCCTATGCGAAAGCCCAAGCACTAAGGGAGGAAGTTGATTATCTGTTGAAGGAGAAAATTATCTCGAAGTCAGACTCTCCCTATAGCTCAAGTGTGGTGCTATTGAGAAAACCGAGTGGTGAACACAGGTTATGTATTGACTACCGGAAGCTTAATGCGATCACAGAATCTCAGGTGGACCCATTACCTGACACCAACCAGTTATTCTCTACAATGAGTAAGGCTAGGTATTTATCGAAGGTAGATCTAAGCAAGGGATACTACCAAATACCAGTGAAACCAGAAGTTAGGAAAATGCTGGCATTTAGTACATCAGACGGACACTACGAGTTTAATGTACTACCCTTTGGGCTGAAAAATGCTCCCAGTATCTTTTCAAGAATGATGAGGAAATTATTGGAACCTCTACAAAATCCCCATATCACTAACTTTATGGATGACATTCTTGTTGCTACAAACACATTTGAAGAGCATATAGTAGCGCTCTCCATGTTGTTTGACAGACTGAGAGCCACTGGATTGACTGCACGTCCAACCAAGTGCTATATCGGTTGTAAGGAGTTGGAATTCTTAGGTCAAACTATTTCTACAGGTCATATGTCTCCTGACCCAAAGAATATAGAGAAGCTAAAGAAGGCACCCAGACCTCAAACGAAGAAAGATGTGAGATCATTCGTGTCTTTATGTGGGTTCTATCAGAAGTACATACCCCACTTTAACTCTCTGTTTGCACCATTAACCAACTTAACGAAGAAAGGACAGCCTGACAAAATCCAATGGAATGCTGATTGTAAAAAAGCTTACACAGAGCTAAAAGCAAAACTCACCAGCAAACCAATCCTTACACTACCCGATATCACACAGGAATTTGTATTAAGGACGGACGCTAGCAGTATAGGTATTGGTGCAACTCTCTTGCATCAATCAAAAGCCCAGCCGGAGGAACTTTTACCAGTCGCCTACGCCAGTAGGAAGCTGAATGCAGCTGAGTTGAATTACTCGACCATAGAGAAAGAATGTTTAGCTCTAATTTGGTCCATCAACAAATTTTCACCTTATCTGTATGGGACACACTTCATTGTCCAAAGCGATCACCAAACTTTAACATTCTTGGCTGCATCTAAAAAGCTAAATTCGAGATTGTTAAGGTGGAGTCTGCTTCTGGCGCCTTATTCCTTTACCGTGAATTACATTCCGGGGAGAGACAATGTAGGAGCTGATTTTTTAAGTCGACACCCTAGTACTCTGGAAGGACAGACGCAAAAGGATTAACCACAGCAGGGGTTTACACGTCAGCTATGACAAGTCACAGCTAGGAAAGGAGGGGGCTATGTCGTGAAACGAGTGTAAGCCACTACTTGGTTAATCACTATGTCGAAATACAGATTTGCTTCAACCAATCAACGATCACCGTTCACCAGTCTCTGAGACAGAATAAATTATACTGTTCACGCAGTTCACGCAAGATGGCGGCGAAAAACTGAATAAAATTAGGCTGTATGAGCAAAAGACGAAACCGGAGGAAACCAATCAACTTGCTCCGCCAGGAACCAACCGAAAGCTTTCCTTAAGTATTTACCTGCCTATATAATCGGGCGGATTTTATGCTAACCACGCAACCCCGAACTTGACGCCAGAGATACTGACTGAAGAGGAAGAAGCTGTCACCTTGATTTGTTGCTTACCTGAGGGCATCGACCTGCAACCTACTTCACTAGTCGAGTCAAACTGGCCTTTTTTTTTAAATCTTGGAGGGTTTCATTTGTGTCCTAAAAACCTGAGTTCGTATGTTCGAGTCAATCCCGCTGCCTGGAACTTCGCTGGAGCATAGAGATTGTACAGAAGCTACATCTTTAGTCCTCCTCAGTCTTGGGTGGGCTAAAGTAACGAGCCTCAGCAGGAGTTGTGTGAACCAAACTAAGGAGAACAGAACGTTTTAAGAGATGAGTACACATTAGTACCATTTCTGTCAGCATTGTGAGCATAGAAACTGTCAGTGATGAGAAAGTGAAATTAGCATAGCAAGAGACAAAAATAACAACATAGCTGATAAGTGTTATATCCTTAATTAACAGCACAGCTGATATAATTTTTGTTCCTATAATTGGAAAACTTGTTGTAATATTTATTTACATATATATATATATATATATATATATATATATATATATATATATATATATATTATATATATATATTTATATATATATATATATATATATATATATATATATATATATATATATATATATATATATATATATATATATATATATATATTTGTAAATCATATGTAAACTTACAAATTCAGTACATTCCATTTTTTTCAACATTCACCCTTCAGCACAAGAGTAGATAGTGTATATACGAAATAAATACTTAGGAAATTGTATTTGAAGACTTGTCAGTTTTATCATTGTTAAGCAAAATCTGTTTCCTTGTGTGTTTTTTTTTTAATATCACAGTTAGTTACACAGCGGAGGTGGCGCTTTATGTCGGTCTCCTCTCTACTATTGTTTCGAGATCAGATCATTCACAGCCGTAACTAATTTGTGATACCAGTAGTCCTCTCAGATACTGGGACTTCACCATTTTCTGCAGAAATTCTATTTCTGTAATTGTCAGTACTATACTGATCCAAGAGCCAAACAAAACCTCTCGCCACAACCCCTAGCAGAGTCAACAACAATAATAATAATATAATAATCAAGGGAGGATCTTGAGAGGGAGCCCATAGGGATCCAGGATAATACAATAACATCATACCTGGAAACTTATACAGCTTGACCCTACCTTTGATATCCATACACCCTTACTCTTTTCAGAGAAGGGGGTATTACTTATAAGACCAGACTCTTATCTGGCACTATCCTGGTATCACCTGATACAACTTTTTGTCCAGGATATCTTATATTTTAATAACATCTCAACCCTCTCGCGACATCCACGAATCGCATATAAATCGGCGACACTGTGAGTTTCTTTGTGCTCTGGTACAAATCCTTCATATTTCAGTTGGCTCCTGCCAAAGCTTTACATTAATATTTGTCTTCTAATTAAAATGAAATGTTCAAAGGAATATTTAATCGCCTTCCTGTTTCTAGTCTTGATAATATCAATTACCCAGTGGCATGCTATAGCATCAAATGACATTTATTTAACCGCAAATCTATCACTGAAATTATTGTTTCCAAATCTGATTTACAAAAATGACATGAATTTAACTGTTCATCACAAAACAATTTTCAAGATCGATATCTTATGTTTTGAAAACCTCATGGAGTGCAGCACACTCAGGAAGGTATACATATGTACAAACACGTAGAAACATACACAAATACATAGAAAATATACAAACACATCCAAACCCACAAACACAGATACTATTTTCCCGCTGTCTATCATTTCTGTAACGTCTGGATTAATTCAAACTCTGATAACCGGATAAATCAAAACTAAAATGTCTCGAGACTTTCACAAATGGGTGATTGCGTAGAGCAGAAGGACTAAGTGCTATAACCAGACCACTAATGTGGAACTGATGACCAGTGCCAGTAGAACAAGAGACGAGAAGAAGATGCTTGGGATGAATAGGACACTCATTGAGGAAACCTGCTGTTAGCATTACAAGACAATCCTTGTTCTGGAATCCAGAGGGGAAGAGAGGTAGTCTAAGACTAAATAACACATGGTGAAGAAAACTGGAGACAGACATGAAGAAAACTTAAGCTGATGGCATGGGACAGCAAAACTTGGCGTACGTTTATTGAAAGCTTCTGCTATTTGGGGAGCTGTGAAAGGTGAAGAAGAAGAGAATGTCTGGATTTATCCGATTATCTGTATTAATCTGAACTAAAATGTCTGGATTTATCTGATTATCTGTATTAATCTGAACTAAAATGTCTGGATTTATCTGATTATCTGTATTAATCTGAACTAAAATGTCTGGATTTATCCGATTATCTGTATTAATCTGAACTAAAATGTCTGGATTTATCTGATTATCTGTATTAATCTGAACTAAAATGTCTGGATTTATCTGATTATCTGTATTAATCTGAACTAAAATGTCTGGATTTATCCGATTATCTGTATTAATCTGAACTAAAATGTCTGGATTTATCCGATTATCTGTATTAATCTGAACTAAAATGTCTGGATTTATCAGATTATCTGAATTAATCTGAACTAAAATGTCTGGATTTATCAGATTATCTGGGGAGCCGCGCTAGCGTAGTGGTTACCACACCGCTCTGGCGACCGGGTGATCCAGGATCAAACCCGGGTGACGGCATTTGAGGATTTTTCGTCGACCGGGATTTGTACTGGATTAACTCGAGACCTGGCGACGACATTTGAAGGAGTGTCGTCGACCAGGGATTGGCGGCTCCTGAGCCGACCCAGCTGTAATGGGTACCTCCGAAATCGGAGAGTATTTGCCTGAATGGCGAGGGACACCTGTCTCTGTACAAGAAAAAAGGGATACTCACGTAAAATCAATGTCAGGTTAGACATAAATAATAACCTGAGATTTCGCCTCGAGTATTAGCGGGCGTAAAAAAAAAAAAAAAAAAAAAAAAAAATCAGATTATCTGTATTAATATGAACTAAAATGTCTGGATTTATCCGATTATCTGTATTAATCTGAACTAAAATGTCTGGATTTATCAGATTATCTGTATTAATCTGAACTAAAATGTCTGGATTTATCAGATTATCTGTATTAATATGAACTAAAATGTCTGGATTTATCCGATTATCTGTATTAATCTGAACTAAAATGTCTGGATTCATCCGATTATCTGTATTAATCTGAACTAAAATGTCTGGATTTATCCGATTATCTCTATTAATCTGAACTAAAATGTCTGGATTTATCCGATAATCTGTATTTATCTGAACTAACATGTCTGGATTTATCCGATTATCTATATTAATCTGAACTAAAATGTCTGGATTTATCCGATTATCTGAACTAAAATGTCTGGATTTATCCGATTATCTGTATTAATCTGAACTAAAATATCTGGATTTATCCGATTATCTGTATTAATCTAAACTAAAATGTCTGGATTTATCCGATTATCTGTATTAATCTAAACTAAAATGTCTGGATTTATCCGATTATCTGTATTAATCTGAACTAAAATGTCTGGATTTATCCGATTATCTGTATTAATCTGAACTAAAATGTCTGGATTTATCCGATTATCTGTATTAATCTGAACTAAAATGTCTGGATTTATCCGATTTTCTGTATTAATCTGAACTAAAATGTCTGGATTTATCCAGTCTTATATGTGGATTACCCCAGACTCTGATGTCTGGATTGATCTAAGCACAATCATCCAAAGACTCACACAAACACCAACACTATTTTATCCATGTTTATCATTTCTATCATGTCTAGATTATGCCGAACTCTGCTATCTGGATTAGTACGAAGTCTAATATCTGAATTATTCCGAAGTGTGATGTCCGGATTAATCCAAAGCTTGATATCAGGATTAATCTAAATGGGCTTGTTGTTGATCTAACAACTACTTCGTAAAGGAAAGATGAGTTGGTCTGTAACTGTTGTTAACAGAGTTGTGACAAGAAATTAGCTTGTTCGTAGTTCTGTTTTCTTGTGTTTTTGTGTGCGTGTGTGTTTTTTGTTTTTTTTTTTAGCGGGGTGGGGGGGGGGGGGGGGGGGGGGGGGGGGGGGGGGGGGGGGGGGGGGGGGGGTTGTCATCGTCTAATCACCGTGTAGATCCAAATTTGCATAAGAAACATAAATTAACAAACCCCATTCTGGATTGGGATTTCGTAAAACTAAAAAAAACATCATTTTGGGTAAAATTGTCTTTGCTTATCTCATAAATGTTTGTTTGTGTGACCGTCTGTTTATCTCGAAAAAGTGTCCGCTTGGAAAGTCCGTCTTGAAAAAATAAAATGGCTTTATGTTAGAGTTTTTGTACAATCCCATTCCAGTATAATCCTGTTTTTCCAATACGCTGCTTATCGAGCATAGATCATCCACTGTAGCTGGTGTCGTAGGAAGGCTGCACAAATCAGTTACATGCTCATGCAGTCGTGGTTTATGTGGCAATATGTTTTAAACGTTGAGGTTGCCAGCCCTTGTACAACGTCATATTAGTCTCCTTGTACGACATACACGACAGTGCACTAGGCAAATTCTTTATTTGTCTGTTTGAGACCCCCAGGGTGAACCACACGGGATTTGTTTTTAGTGCAGTTTTCCAAATTTTTTGTAGTCAGTCCATCCTTAGATCAATAAATCCTACTTTAAGACGGGTTCACATTAGCCTCTGCGACATACTTGGCTCAAGAATGCAGACGCTTCAAGAGTTAACTAGAAAAAAAAAATATCCTAATATCCAGAATTCCAGTAGCGTGATCCCTGCGTTGTTTTATTAATATCATTATTTTTATTATCTTCTTTCTTCTCTGTTTTTTTTCCTTTTGCCAAGGGGTTTTCGTCTAATTTTGATGATGTGTGCTCCGTTCATTCTATACCCAAGGTCCGTTGGTTATATGGCGAGGGGGGGCGTATAGGATATAAAAATAAAAAAACCACTGCGCCACAACTACCTCGCACCTTATTTATCTATCTATCTATCTATCTATCTATCTATCTATCTATCTATCTATCTATCTATCTATCTATCTATCTATCTATCTATCTATCTATCTATCTATCTATCTATCTATCTATTTATCTATCTATCTATCTATCTATCTATCTATCTATCTATCTATCTATCTACCTACCTACCTACCTACCTACCTACCTACCTACCTACCTACCTATCTATCTATCTATCTATCTATCTATCTGTGACAGCGCCATCTTGAGGTCTGTCGTTCTCGGCGCTGGCCCCATCTGGGCAGTCATGTTGTCTATGTGGTTTAGTGCCTTTTGATCACGTTATCTTCAAGCAGATTTATTACAAGGCCATAATAAGCCTACATATTAGTAGTGTTTTTGCTCTAGTTGTGTATATCTGTGTTTTCATGCATTCTGGAGCAATAATCGCGTGTGTTATCTGTGTGGCGCAGATTAATGCGCGTAAGCGCGCAGTAAATTGAGTGGTTAGGCCAGGGCTTATAAAAAGGGGTAGCAAGCGGCGAAACCGGTCTATGTTTGAGAGAGCCGCCCAGTGAGAACAGACTAAGAAGACACACAAGACCCAAGCTGTAAATGCCTTGAGCACACAGTCTATGAACACTGACTGGGTGTTCGTTTGATTGTTTGTTGGATTGGTTGTTTGGTGTTCGGTTCTGTTCGGTAGAATTAAATGTTGATCTGCATAAGGCTTTGGGTTGCTTGAATTGTTAAGTCTGCTGCTGAGAGGGTTGCAAGCAACCAATAATTGCAACCCCTGTCAAACGATCCTTTATAAATTTTCTTAGTGCACGGGTCTGGGGTGTGAGGTAACACCTAGCCCCTGTCACAAGTGGCGTCGTCGGCAGGATTGACAGACAGCACGCAGTGAAGCAACTCTTCAGCAATCAGAGCAGCAACAGCCGAAACAGTACAACACCCAGTTCAGTGCAAGGCGAGGGACGGGATCATCCAGTTTGTCAAGATTTCTAGTCAACTCTACTAGCAACAAGGTCGCGGCACGCAACACACGTGCTGCTAGTAGAACTGATAACGAAGATGTGGCTGAGGTGGATGACCCTGTAGTAGGGCTGGATCGTCAACCAGAACGAGTACAGTACATCGTGGTACCTACTCACAAGAGAGTGCGGTGCTTTGGGGAGCGCACGGGTCCTACGGCTGAGGAATATGTCAGAGAGGTGGGAGCTGCCTGGAGAGTAGGGATGATGAGTAAAGAGGACCAGGCAGATGTTATTCTTGACAGTGTGACCCCAAGTGTCCGCAGGGAGCTGAGGATTCAGGCTGATGATGATGACCTAGAATCGATGCTACATTCCATTCTTAGGGTGTATGGGGAGCGTCGGAGCATCCCAGAAGTAATGGCCACGTTTTACTCTACCCGGCAAGGTGCAAGGGAGTCTCTTTGGGAATTCTCCCATCGCATTCACGAGGTGTTTGAAAGTGTGGTAAGGGCTCAAAAGCAGAACAACGTCACTCCTTTGGCGCCATCCTTTCTTCGTGACCAGTTTGCTGCTTGTCTGAGAGATGACCTACTAAGAAAGCTCGCAAAGGAAATGATCATCAAGGAGCCTACAGCATCGTTCACGTTGGTGAGGGACTATGCCCTACGGTTTTTGGAGACTGAGCCCACTTCTGGGACTAGTGTTGCCAGTGTCGAAGCAGCTTCGGGCGCTGGTGTTGCCAGTGTTGAAGTGGCAAGAACAGAGACTGTGTCAGATACGCATGCATTAAACGCAGAAGTAGAGCGGCTGAGAGCGCAGGTGGCTCAATTAGAGGCTAAAATTGATGCGATGTCTCAGGAGCAGGGGAGACGTACCAGGGCAGTTCGTTGTTTTAGATGCAGAGAACTAGGCCACGTACAGAATCGATGTCCACAGACGTTAAACTAGACCCCTCTGCGGCTGGGAGTCAGGTTACAGAAGGGGAGCAGAATGGCTCAAAGATAAAGATGGTTGGTGGTCGACCGGAGTGTGAGGCGCTTATTGCAGGGAAGAAAGTCAAAGGCGGCCAGGGATGTAAGGGTAGCAGGAGGCGACCCAGGACACCGAGGAAGCCTAGGAAAATAAGATGCTTCAACTGTGGAGACCTTTCGAACCACATGGCAGCCAGGTGTCCCCAGGGCCCGCTTCCTAAGCGATGTTTCCATTGTAGGTCCCCGGACCATTTGATATCGGTTTGCCCATCAAAGAGCGCCCTCTCTAAGCGTACCAACACATCTACATTGCCGTCACAGTGCAAGCTAAGAGATGGCCGTGGCAACTGTCACCATAAGGGCGCCAGGAAAAGTGGTCGGCATTTAGAGGAGGAGACTCATCTAAAACTCGTTGAAGGACACGTTTCCAGGCTACGAGGGGCGCACGTAAGAGCAGAGCCACCGTTGCAGAGTTTTGCAGCAGTCCGGAAAGAGAGATGTGACAAGCTGTCGTGTTCTACTCCACCACAGGTCGGAGAATTGGTGAAGAAGAGAATGCACGACGGAGAGATCCGAGATTCGTGATATGTGGTCAGAAGACGAGTACGTTATAGTTCGTGCTCCCACAAGGACAGGGGGTCCATATATCATCCAACGAATGGACAGAGCGAGTCCGAGCATTAGAGTAACCAGCAATGACCTGAGACGAAGTGAAGGAAAAGGTGATCCTCCAGATTTGGAGAATACGACTGAAGAGCCTGATTTAGTGTAGTTGTCGGGACGACAACAAAATCAGGCGGGGAATATGTGACAGCGCCATCTTGAGGTCTGTCGTTCTCGGCGCTGGCCCCATCTGGGCAGTCATGTTGTCTATGTGGTTTAGTGCCTTTTGATCACGTTATCTTCAAGCAGATTTATTACAAGGCCATAATAAGCCTACATATTAGTAGTGTTTTTGCTCTAGTTGTGTATATCTGTGTTTTCATGCATTCTGGAGCAATAATCGCGTGTGTTATCTGTGTGGCGCAGATTAATGCGCGTAAGCGCGCAGTAAATTGAGTGGTTAGGCCAGGGCTTATAAAAAGGGGTAGCAAGCGGCGAAACCGGTCTATGTTTGAGAGAGCCGCCCAGTGAGAACAGACTAAGAAGACACACAAGAGCCAAGCTGTAAATGCCTTGAGCACGTGAGTTAATTTAAATTAGCATTAGTTTTCTAGGATTCTGAAGTTATATCGATGTGGCTATTTTAATGTTTAATGGGATAGATAGATAGATAGATGTGAAAGTTTAAGAGCGATTATTTCATTCTTCAGGAAGGCAGACATAGTGTGAGGCTATTAAGATTAGCGATCGCAAGATAGTAACCTCGTGGTGATAAAAGGCGGCGATAACGAGTCTGAGCAAACACGCTCCGGGTGTTAAACCTATAATATGTTATGCCGAGCGACACGCGGTGTATTTAGTTCCAGTTTTTGGTTAAAGCCAAGAATATTATTCTTTAATGTAAGAGTAATTTTATTTTATCCTTTAATGTAAAAGTAATTAAGTGTATTTCACGATTATTGATTATTCTACTGTTTATCTTTAGTGGTTACTTAGAAGGGAGAATAGTCATTTAGATTTCTGGTGCGTAAGGCAAGTTGAGACAGGTGTTTCTCTGTTGGCTCCTGGTGGAGCATGGAAACACCAATCGTCACTTACGACATGTTCAGAGTGCGGGAACGAGTATTGATGTGGGTCGGTTGAGAGGTAGTAGTTAATTCTCATTATTGAGATTATTTGTTGTACATGTATTGAAGAATATTATTTTATGTCCAGTTGATTATTATTGTTATGTGAACATGGTTTGTGAGAGCACGTGGGCGTACCAGATGTATATTTCTCTTCTCCGCTCCTGAGGGAGCATGGGGCCACCGGTGTGGTTTACCTCAGCATGAAGCATTCAGATGCTCTTGCAGTAGTGGTTTCGGTAGCAACCTATGTTACCCGGTGCGATTGCCAGCCTCATGCACAACACCATACTAGTCGCATTGGACGACACGCATGAGTGTGTGAGATAGTTGATGATATCAGGTGGGCGCATGTTTTCTGTATCTTCTTCTTCTTCTTCCATCCTTAGCCATCAACCGGCAAAGCAGTATGTGGCCAGTACGCCTAGTGGCGTCTTAGGGCAACAACAAATTGATCGATCTATCGCTGTTTCCACCACGCCTAGTGGCGTCTTTGTGGAACAAAAACAGACCAAACAATCTATCATTGTTTCCGTAATCAGATTGGTTGGCAAGCAGGTGATCAGCCCACTGTGCGAAGTTTTTACGGGATGGGGTAAACAGCCCCATGCCCATACCCTCCTTAGTCGCTTTTTACGACATGCGTGGTATGTTTTCTGTATGGTAAGTGTTATTATCCATGCTATTGATGTTCACTTAGACATTGTTTTATTTATTGTTTTTCAGACAGTCTATGAACACTGACTGGGTGTTCGTTGGATTGTTTGTTGGATTGTTTGTTTGGTGTTCGGTTCTGTTCGGTAGAATTAAATGTTGATCTGCATAAGGCTTTGGGTTGCTTGAATTGTTAAGTCTGCTGCTGAGAGGGTTGCAAGCAACCAATAATTGCAACCCCTGTCAAACGATCCTTTATAAATTTTCTTAGTGCACGGGTCTGGGGTGTGAGGTAACACCTAGCCCCTGTCACATATCTATCTATCTATCTATCTATCTATCTATCTATCTATCTATCTATCTATCTATCTATCTATCTATCTATCTATCTATCTATCTATCTATCTATCTATCTATCTATCTATCTATCTATCTATCTATCTACCTACCTACCTACCTACCTATCTATCTATCTATCTATCTATCTATCTATCTATCTATCTATCTATCTATCTATCTATCTATCTATCTATCTATCTATCTATCTATCTGTCTGTCTGTCTATCTATCTATCTAGCTAGCTAGCTAGCTAGCTAGCTGTCTATCTACCAAAAAAAACCTCAGATATAATTCAAACCTTGTTTGCCAGCGTTGCAGTTTTATTCCCCTATCGGTTGTAAATTGTCAGCCATTATTTATAAACTGAGGGCCCCACCCCCACCATTCACGATACCGTCAGCCGGAAACCACACCACATGCTAAATGTGTCGGATATCTTTGACTAAGAAGACGTGATAGGTCAAATCTTTTGTTTCTTGCTGAGCCGCGACAGAATTATAGTCATCCCAGTTTTGAAAATGCACGTTCATTTTAATATAGCCCGACTCCTGAGGCTTTCGTATTTAAAAAACAAAACAAAACAAAAACTATTTCCGACTGCCGTTTCTGCTCATGTAATTGACCTACGCTATTGATTCGTCAGTTCTCAAAGCGGGTATGACGTTACGATTACGTCATTCTATATTTATAACCTGTTTGTCTATACGTATACCATTCATTTTGGAATATAGGATTTTCCCCTATGAGTTTAATGTCACATCAACTTAACAAGCGACGGTTGAGATATTACAACTCAAAATTATTTTCCCACAGCTGGCTATGGGGCATGTTGTTGTTGTAGCCAAGCCCCGCTGGATCAATAACAACAACAACATGCGGCTCAATTTCACGGGATCTCTGAATAGACAGACAAAATAGGACAACTGCACCCACAGGCATACCGTTAGAGGAAGCTGATACGGCTGTGCGTGAGACATTCTTACTGGCAGACTGGATGCAAAAGAAAAGAAAGAAAAAGAAGGATAGAAGTAAGAGAGAATAAACAATCACCTTCCAGGAAAAGAAGACCCTTATCAAGACCATCCGGAAAGTTGACCAACAAAGAGACAACTATCACTATCTTGATCGAGCAAAACAGGTGATCCTGTTCCGTATTAGAGCAGGACATAACAGATTGAACAGTCACTTATACAGACTGAGATTGGTCACATCACTCCTATGTACGTGTGGACAGGCAGCACAGACAGCCGAACATATTCTGCAAGACTGTCACATGCTTAGTCAATTGCGGACTGAACATTGGCCCACAGAGACGCAAATCCACACAAAGCTGTTTGGGAGTCTTGACGAACTTTCAACCACAGCAACATACATCCAGAGAACCGGACTTCTTGTGTAGACATTACTAAACAACAGCGAACGAGAAGAAGAAGAAGAAAAAAAAAAGAAGAACAAGAAGAAGAGAGAATATAAGAATTATAATTGTATGATAAAATGACAGACGTGGAACAGATGGTAACAACCTGATAGGTAGGTCTACCAGAGAAACAAGAGGTGAAGAAAATACATTGATTTTTGAAAGGACACATGAGAGGGTAAAAGAAATAGAGGAAAACTTGAAAACACACGGAGAAATTAGTCGGAAACATTTAATGAGGATAAAGAAAACATGAAAACACACGGAGAAAGTAGTCGGAAACATTTAATAAGGATAAAGAAAACTTGAAAACACACGGAGAAAGTAGTCGGAGACAATTAATAAGGATAAATAAGACATGAAAACACACGGAGAAAGTAGTCGGCAACATTTAATAAGGATAAAGAAAATATGAAAACACACGGAGAAAGTAGTCGGAAACATTTAATAAGGATAAAGAAAACTTGAAAACACACGGAGAAAGTAGTCGGAAACATTTAATAAGGATAAAGAAAACTTGAAAACACACGGAGAAAGTAGTCGGCAACATTTAATAAGGATAAAGAAGACATGAAAGAACCTAAACGGATGGTGTAAGACAGGAATTTTTGGTGTGTGCTGAATGAATGCTTATGCTCCCAAGGAGTTAAAAGCGTAGTGACGATGATGATGGTTATGATGACGATGATGATGATTATCATGATGATTGCACTTTGTTCAACTTAAGTAAATGTAGAACCTCATTCTCAGCGGTCAGTCTGAGACAAATTTTAGAGTAGATTTTTCTTATCGACTGTCCCTGGATACTTGTCTCACAGGCATGTTGCTTACTTTCTACTTTGGCTAGGGGATTTTTCCCGTAATGCCACGTAAACAACACCTTGAAATATCTTGCTGATATCCCGTATCATTAGTTGTCGGCGTTACTACCCGCGTAGTTATGAACATGACGTACAATTTTCGTCGATAGGGAAGGAACCCTGAGTTCTATTATCAGAAGAGTTTAAGAGGCTGGTACCACTGATCTTAAAATAGTGACTTCTGATTAGAAGCTGGCTTCTGCTAACTTCTTTGCCACGCAGCTTCTTATGACAGCTAATCTTTTGACTTTTTGCAAAGGTCTTATTTAGGAACCATATAATTTAAATTGACTCTTTGCATAACTCAGTGACGCCCAATTGGTAGGGTGGTTAGAGAACTTGCCTCTCACGGCAAAGTTTCCGGGTTCTTGGTTCGAAACGTGAAAGCGTAACTCTCCATCTACATAACTGCACTAAGCATTTAAGCGCTCTTGCTGATGTGGTTTGTGCAGCAATTAATTTTACATAATGAGGTTAACAGCTCAAATTAGTCGTCTTGTACGACATGCCTGAGCTAGCAGTACACCAGTTCTGTCTTTGTCTCCTATACAAACCTCCGCGAAGTACACATGGTGCTCAGACCCCCGCGAAGTACACAGGGTGCTCTGGAATGTATTGCACGTGTGGCCGTTTGACCGACCACTTGAGCATTTATTCGTGCTAGAGTCTAGTCATAATAATTAAATATAAAACTACCATTCACTATAATAAACAAGCAAGATTTTTAACTAAAATAAAAAAAATAACACGAGACACTAAGGGTAGGGTACAGAGTGGTAGAAATCGGCTAGGTCAGCTTTTGACACAATGCACGCTAATTTACGCGGCAGTCGTCATAGAAATGGAGTGATGCAAGTAGAGACAGCCACATCACGCTATGAGAACGTGATATTTGACCAATAATTTATCAAATAGAATAAGCTCCCATCCAATGAAAACGTAGCCAGCTCAAGCCAACTACGAAATTGTCTGCAAGAAATTTTTTTACCGGCAGTCTTGAAGAGAAGAGCAGTGTAGAAAGACGTGTAACCACAGTCTGGCTCTTTAGTTGAGGTACTCAACATTTTTGTGACCAAGATTCATATATGTGTATTTGTACACATGGAATAGGTATCTTTATACTTGTTACAAGTAGAAGAGCTCGCTCTGCCATCATGTATTTTAGCTCAGTTGTGCATTATGAAAGATACCAATAGAACTAGTTGAAAAGAAGCCATTGAAGAAACATAATAAGAGATATTGGACGGAAACGTTTGAACACAGAGGATAGACATAATCTACTTCAATAATGAAACCTATGGAGAAAGAATTTAAACATGAGATTTTGATAATCCAGGAATTGTAAAGAAAAGATGTATGTAACAGGAAAAGAATTGTCGGAGGTACAGAATGTAATATCGATGAACCTTGTTGTGACATTTTTATGACTACTTTTGATGTTAAATAAACTTGCTTTGTAAAGGACAAGGCTGTTGAAGATTTCTTTGCCTATTGGATAACATAGATATATGTCCAGGTTCACAAATCTTAACCACTAAAGCTCTCCACGTTCACCACCTGTGGAAGGTACGAACGAACCTTACACACAGATAGGGTCTAAGTAATTAACACCTCTGGCGAGCTATAAGCCAGTAATACCACACAGACTTAGACATAGACTAACAAAAAGGAAAAAGGAAGTTTACACAAATAAAGTTCTAATCTACTTCAACTACATTATAACCCACCACGGCTACATATGGTTAATTGGTGCCGTTACTGCACCACGACTACACACGGTAATCGAGTCTATTTGTCCTACATCTGCTGTAGCGCTGTATTAATTATGAAAAAGCTATTACAAAAACGACCAACAATTAACAAGGAGAATGTACTTCACGGACCACAAACACACAAGCAACACTCAATTCATGTGGAAACAAGGAGATGAATTAATGATGCTCGTAATCAATAGAGCAAAATAACACAGCAATAAACTAAAACTGTCTGGACTATCTTATAATGACTGGTAAAATTGTAAGAAAAAAAAAAAACGCAAGTCGATAAAACTGCATGTACACAAATACACGGAAAAAAAAAGAAGTTAATTATATATCAACCTTCGCTTCTCACTGTAGGATATGTTCTCTAGCGTCTACTTCTAGCACAGGAATAAGATCTACATACTTATTGGTAGCATTCATTATTCATTCAACCCCCCGCCTTCCCCTCCAACTCCCCAAGAAGCATAGGCCTTCAAAAAATTAATGACAAGACTTCCTGTCACGTGCCATCAGGTCAAGATCTTTCCATGTCTTCGTCATCCTCTACATGTCCGTCTCCAGTTCTTTTCTCCGTGTGATCCTTGCTCCTTACTCTACCTCTCTGACCATAAGGATTCCAGAACAAGGACTGCCTTTCAATGCTATTAACTGGTTTTCTCATTGTGTGTCCTATCCATCGCCATTGCCTTCTTATTATCCATTCCCACTGCTCTTGTTTGGTTCTTGTCATCAGTCCCATAGCTCTTGTTTGGTTCTTGTCATCAGTCCCATAGCTCTTGTTTGGTTCTTGTCATAAGTTCCACTGCTCTTGTTTGGTTCTTGTCATCAGTCCCATAGCTCTTGTTTGGTTCTTGTCATCAGTTCCACTGCTCTTGTTTGGTTCTTGTCATCAGTCCCATAGCTCTTGTTTGGTTCTTGACATAAGTTCCACTGCTCTTGTTTGGTTTTTGTCATCAGTTCCACTGCTCTTGTTTGGTTCTTGTCATCAGTTCCACTGCTCTTGTTTGGTTCTTGTCATCAGTTCCACTGCTCTTGTTTGGTTCTTGTCATCAGTTCCACTGCTCTTGTTTGGTTCTTGTCATCAGTTCCACTGCTCTTGTTTGGTTCTTGTCATCAGTCCCATAGCTCTTGATTGGTTCTTGTCATCAGTTCCACTGCTCTTGTTTGGTTCTTGTCATCAGTTCCACTGCTCTTGTTTGGTTCTTGTCATCAGTTCCACTGCTCTTGTTTGGTTCTTGTCATCAGTTCCACTGCTCTTGTTTGGTTCTTGTCATCAGTTCCACTGCTCTTGTTTGGTTCTTGTCATCAGTTCCACTGCTCTTGTTTGGTTCTTGTCATCAGTTCCACTGCTCTTGTTTGGTTCTTGTCATCAGTTCCATTGCTCTTGTTTGGTTCTTGTCATCAGTTCCACAGCTCTTGTTTGGTTCTTGTCATCAGTTCCACTGCTCTTGTTTGGTTCTTGTCATTGCTCTTGTTAGGTTTATGTCATCAGTTCCATTGCTCTTGTTTGGTTTATGTCATCAGTTCCACTGCTCTTGTTTGGTTCTTGTCATCAGTTCCACTGCTCTTGTTTGGTTCTTGTCATCAGTTCCACTGCTCTTGTTTGGTTCTTGTCATCAGTTCCATTGCTCTTGCTTGGTTCTTGTCATCAGTTCCACTGCTCTTGTTTGGTTCTTGTCATCAGTTCCACTGCTCTTGTTTGGTTCTTGTCATCAGTTCCACTGCTCTTGTTTGGTTCTTGTCATCAGCTCCACTGCTCATGTTTGGTTCTTGTCATCAGTTCCACTGCTCTTGTTTGGTTCTTGTCATCAGTTCCACTGCTCTTCTTTGGTTCTTGTCATCAGTTCCACTGCTCTTGTTTGGTTCTTGTCATCAGTTCCACTGCTCTTGTTTGGTTCTTGTCATCAGTTCCACTGCTCTTGTTTGGTTCTTGTCATCAGTTCCACTGCTCTTGTTTGGTTCTTGTCATCAGTTCCATTGCTCTTGTTTGGTTCTTGTCATCAGTTCCACTGCTCTTGTTTGGTTCTTGTCATCAGTTCCACTGCTCTTGTTTGGTTCTTGTCATCAGTTCCACTGCTCTTGTTTGGTTCTTGTCATCAGTCCCACAGCTCTTGTTTGGTTCTTGTTATCAGTTCCACTGCTCTTGTTTGGTTCTTGTCATCAGTTCCACTGCTCTTGTTTAGTTCTTGTCATCAGTCCCACAGCTCGTGTTTGGTTCTTGTCATCAGTTCCACTGCTCTTGTTTGGTTCTTGTCATCAGTTTCACTGCTCTTGTTTGGTTCTTGTCATCAGTTCCACTGCTATTGTTTGGTTCTTGTCATCAGTTCCACTGCTCTTGTTTGGTTCTTGTCATCAGTCCCACAGCTCTTGTTTGGTTCTTGTCATCAGTCCCACAGCTCTTGTTTGGTTCTTGTCATCAGTTCCACTGCTATTGTTTAGTTCTTGTCATCAGTCCCACACCTCTTGTTTGGTTCTTGTCATCAGTTCCACTGCTATTGTTTGGTTGTTGTCATCAGTCCCAGTGCTCTTGTTTGGTTCTTGTCATCAGTCCCATAGCTCTTGTTTGGTTCTTGTCATCAGTTCGGCTGCTATTGTTTGGTTCTTGTCATCAGTCCAACAGCTCTTGTTTGGTTCTTGTCATCAGTCCAACAGCTCTTGTTTGGTTCTTGTCATCAGTCCCACAGCTCTTGTTTGGCTCTTGTCATCAGTTCCACAGCTCTTGTTTGGTTCTTGTCTTCAGTCCCGTAGCTCTTGTTTGGTTCTTGTCATCAGTCCCACAGCTCTTGTTTGGTTCTTGTCATCAGTCCAACAGCTCTTGTTTGGTTCATGTCATCAGTTCCACATTATGGACCGAAGACGCAGCAAGAGAGATGAATGCAGTCAGCGACTCATAGCGTGACTGCTTGCGTCAGGGTCAGCGAACCAGAGCTGACCAAGACCGTACTCCACCTCCAAGTTGTGGTCCTGGAAACAGGCTGCATCACCGCAGTCTGGCTGAGAGAGTAGGGATCGAAGAGGGAAGGCAAACCCGGTCCCAAAAAATGCCGTGCTGACGTCGGATGTGTCGGCCGAAAGGCGCAAATATCGCAGCTTCGCTGTACATGGACACAACGTTACCAACGTCCTTTTCAGGACCAATGAGGAAGAAGAAGAAGAAGAATTCTTGTATTCTACGCTAGCATCCATTCATAAAAGTTGGTAGTCTCTTGGTTGTTGTTTGTTTGTTGTTGCATAAACAGTTACATGGGGCTGGTAACCTTATCATTTAAAACAAATGTCAACAGAAGCGACCTCTACAATAGCACGTGATTGCTTTGTGCAGCCAACCTGAAAGGGGACCAGTTATAATGGTGACGCCTAGTGCCGGTGTCAGGCTATTCCCCGCCCTAGGCAAGGCTAACTACTTGCACCCCCCCCCCCCCCCCCCCCCCCCCCCAAACAGCCAATAAATAAAAATGTACCAACCTCAGTTTTCAAAAACAGGTGCTTCAAGAAAAAATGAAAAGCACAAAACTTGAAACAATTTATTTTTAATTGCATAAAATAAGTAATGGGCATCGTCCACATATGACGTCATGTAAATTGTGCCATTTATAAAAGTAGTCTATGAGAAATGAAGTTAGAAAATCTATTTTGTTCAGACATCTTTTATGAAAGAAACTATATCAGGTGTTCAAGGTTCGAGCCCGGGCGTGCGCATTTGAAGCAGTGTCATTGACCAGGATTTTGACTGAATAACCTGAACGGCTCCTGAGATAAACCCTCTGTGGAATTAGCTTCCTTATTGTGTAGTAACTTGCTTTAAGACTGACTTTAAAAAAAAAAGGATGTTGCACCGTGTAACAAGGGATACCACAATCTGATCTTATAAAATGCACCTGCAAGGACCTTATCATTAATTCGGAAAGTATTTCCAGATGAAAACTTTAGGCTTGATTCATCAAAGATCTCTATTAAAGCTTCATATATATTACCAAGATGATATCTCTGTGAATTCAAAGCATAAATCCGACTCTCCCGTGTTTTTCACTCAATGGCTTAACGGTTATTCCTAAGCCTGATAATAGCTAGTTAGAATTTGCCAACGCTGAGTCGGCGAAGAAAAATTATTATAGATCTGTTGAACCAAACTGAAGAATCTAGTTGCTTCAAGACAACACTTTGGGCATCATTGACTACCACAGTTAAAGAGTGTGCACAAAACGGCACGTGGTTGTCGGTTGAATTTTTTTTTTTAATGGATTAAAAAAAAAAAACTAATCTGTATAAAATTGTGCCCCTCAATGGTCAGTACTGCGCCCCTCTGAGGTATGCGCCCTAGTTGGCCTAATGATAACCGGTCCAAGTGGCACTATGTTCGCAAATAGCGCTAAGGAAAATGTTGAATGTAATAATGATGCCAATGATAATGATAAAAACAGTTAAAGTAATGCGTCATTCCTCATTTGCATAATTGCTTCCACTGATTAACTTGCATCTGCGTCATTTCTTGTGTTTACTGCCAATATAAATAATGTCATACTGTAAAGGGCAATTTTTACTATCTTGCAATATAATACATTTATATACTTATTATGTTCGCAAATATTTTGTAAACAAAGTATTTCCTTTTTAAGTGCTTAAGGAGAAGTCATTTTTGAGTTACTTCCCTTGAAAGCAGTTCCGTCATCTTCGATCGGACTCCGCGGACGAATTTAGGCCTACTGCGATTTATTCTTTGGCTGGGTAGGAATAGATTATTCTTGCTTCAGTATATCTATGGCCTGAATTTATACGTAGTGTTTGTATGAGTAGGACGAGTCTGTCTTATATATGGATATCTTTACATTTCTAAGTCGAACTATGTTGGTTGTCGCTAGAAAAGGTCAAAGGCTATGCAGCGGAAGTATCGCTAGCAAGGGGTGTGATTCATGGCTGTCATCCTGTCTGGATGTAGAATTTTGATGTAGCCGGCCTATCGCCGAAAAAGTGATCTATAAGTAGATGGGGAAAAGTGATAGTCATTTAGACATGTTGTATGTACTTTACCCCAGTGTTTATTCTCTTTTGCCAAGGAATGGCAAAGTTATATTTCGCATAGAAAGGTAAAACCACAATTTATTATGAACTTGGGCTTCGCCATCGTTGTCGATAAACAGATGCACAGTGGTACTTTTGAAAAGAATATTTATTCAAAGGAAGATGACATTCCTATGTATCAGCACTAGATTATATGATATTATTCAATTACCTCTATGACAGAAGTTATGAAGAAATGAGGACATTTAACGAATGACCAATTTTGGTCTGGATCCTATAGTGAGTGAAACTCACGAGAGAAGAACAGCCATGTTGAAATTCATATACTTTGTATTTATCGAGTGAGAAAAAGGGATGCCTGTACTATCGCTCGATGAACCAAGAGATCACTGCTACATGTGAGAACCCATGTCTGGGATTCCTATATCTTTATGGAAAAATATATATATTGAACTTTACGTGAAGGGATATTCGCTAGACGAGATTAGGTCTAGGAGCCTTCCTATATATTGGTTATGGTCTGACGTGCCCAGTCAGTAAAGCCAGATGATTTACATGATGGAACTCTGAATGCTTATTTACGAATGCTCCATTATGATATTTGCCAAGCATGAATGCTAACTTAAGATGATATGCTTGTGATCAACATTATGCTGTCTATGTCGACATTTGTTCCTGTAACCATACACGTACTGTCCAAGTGTGCGTCTCATTAAATGTTATAAAAAGACCACCGTAGTTCCAGTACTTCTTGAATTCGAACAGTGTGAGTATGAGTGATGTACTACCAACTTGTCAACTCTATCGAATCATTCTACCATTCGCGTTCTGACATTCATATACACACTCATTGTCTACACTCACATTCTTGTCGGAGCCTCATCACGTTCCAGGACAAGATGACCTGTATGACCAAAACTGTGCTGGTTTAATGAGTTGACAATCGTTACACTTTACTACACCAGTCCCAACATCTACATTTATCAACTGGTGGACATTCACGTCATTTAACAAATAAAGCGTGATTCAACAACTAGTAGCCAGTATGAGTTAACAACAACAATACAGAGTTTATCAACTGGTGTGCCAGCTTCCTGGGTCAACCTGCACAGTGACCATATTGAGAAGTAAACTTCTGAGACCAGACGTTCCTTGGGGTCTGTTACGACACACAAATACATCAACAGTACAACTCTACAGTGATGTCAGCGTGACCTGTCCTGTCGAGAGTATGCGGTAACTAGGTCAGCGTTTGTTGACATTTGGTTCGTTGGACATTTGCCATACAACTGACAGTGTTACACAGCAAGCTTGGTTGAAACATAGAACATTACACATCAGGACTGGAGAATATTTGACAGTGTTTGCGAAAGGAAATGTTATTGAACTGAGAAGTCCTACATCGATTGTTATCATTCACATCAACGATGGAACTTCTATTTCTGTGTTGAATTTAAAATAATTAGACCAGAAGTATTTGTTTAATAAAGTACCACAGTACTGTACTATTAGGCAGTGTAACTGAGCCTTCTTTACAACACATTCTTTCTACAACACTCTATTTACATCATATTGCCATACTATTTATGCATTTATGTATTTATGTTTAAATATTTATATGTGATATTTGTCACACAACAGAGTATCCCACGTAATAGCGGGTCTGATGTGTGCGTTTCTATAGGTGCAATTTTCTTGATTGAAAATTTGCTGCGACAGCTGTTGCTATTAGTGTTAGCTGTGAAGACTGTACTCATTGTTGTTTTTGTAATATTCCTCTGTTCTTTAGTTTGTTTTGATTTGTTTGTAATTTGTTGGTCTACCCTATTCTATCTTTCAGTTCTATTCTCAATTTATATTTATATACTGTGGCGTTATTTGTATTTGTTATCCTCTTGCGGTTATCTTTTATTGTTTTTCCCATTTGATTTATGTCATTTCCGCAAATGTTTTCATGTTCTTCTGTATAACTGTTATGTTTTGTGCCTGATCGACATACACTATTTAAAATATAGTTGATCATATAAATTGATGTACAAGAATCAACTGATAGTTAATTGCTATTACTAAAGGTACACAGTTGATGATATAAAACACTATTTCTGGTGCACTGCACTTATATTATAAAGTGAACCAGCAACTTATAGCTGTTATTATATAAGGATTTATACAAGACCTTTGTAAGGCTTGTTTCCCACAGTGATTGGGATAGTTAAGTACTATTTTCCACAGGTTAAAAAGTTATCATACAAGGTCTTTGATTAAGACTAAGAAAGTGAATTTATTTACTTTTGCAAATTACTGATCTTATTAGACAACATGTCTACATTAGATTATTTTATCACACAAGGCAGGGCTCTTGATAAGACTGGTCAGCAATTAGAAGAATGGGCAGTTGCTCAATATGACAAAGCATTAGCTGCTGCTGCTGAAGAAAGAAAAGCATTGATTGAAGAAAAGAAATTAGCAGCTGAGGAGAAAAGATTAGAAGCTGAGGAAAAAAAATTACAAAGAGAGGATGAACAAAAGAAATTGCAGATACAGACTGATGAAAAAAGATTCCAGATGGAAATGGAAAAAGAGAAAAAAGCAATAAGAGAACATGAACACCAAAAAGAACTTTTAGCATTTGAGTTAGAAAAGTTAAAGTTAACAAACATAAGTGATGGTAATCAAGCATCTGGTGGTAATGGTAAACCCTTTACTTACAAGGTCAAGGTACCAGCGTTCAACCCTTCCAGTGATGACATAACATTCTGGCTAAATAGATTTGAACGCTCGTGTCGAGCCCATAATGTGGACAAATCACAATATGCTAACCAGTTATCAGAAAATCTGAAAGGTGATTCTCTGACTAGTTTAAGTTTGGTTGAAGAGGCTGACAAAGATAACTATGATTTTATTAGGGCAGCCTTATTAAAGAAGTATCAGTTGTCTGAAGAGGGTTATCGGAAGTTGTTTAAGACAATGGTGCCTGAGGCAGGTGTAGAATTCTCAGAATTCATTGCAAGGACACGTCTTACATTTGATCGTTGGATTGAGCTATCCAAAACAGAAAAGACTTATGAAGCCCTTATGGACTTGATACTCAGAGACAAGATTATGTCAAGTATAAATAAACCTTTCCTCGAATTCTTACATGAGCGTAAACCTAAGTCTCTAAAAGAAATGGAACAGTATTGTACCCAATACGTCACTGCACATCCGGACGTAGCTATTAGCAACAGTAAGGTTAAAGAAGGTATGCCAGTTGCTTCTGCAACACCATACAACCCTAATCACTCTCACAAATTCCAAGGACCTCAAAATAGGTTTAATAAAAAAGGTAACTATTACAGTTATCAGAACCAAGGTAACCAATCATTTCAGGGTTCTTCTTCGAATACCTGGAGAAGAGCTGACAGCCCTCGATTCAGGGGTGGTCATAATTACAGGAACTTCCGCAAAGGAAGTCATTCTAGAAACTATCCAAGTTTTCCTTCATGGAGACAACAGGATCATAATTACCGAGATACTCATTATAATGAATATGATGATAGTAACCAAAGGAGCTATGATTCAAACCCGAGTAGGGGTTATAATAGTGGAAACAATGATAAGTACAGAGGCAATAATAACAGAGGTAGAGCACAATTCAAAAAACATAAAGCTCATTACCAGGCGAACTCTGCACAGCAAGAGTCCCACGAAGCCTATAAACAAAATAAAGATAATGATGACTCTAATAATATGGCATGTGCCGCTTTTGATTTTGGGAGAGCATCTCAGTGCCCCCAATGCAAAACATTATTTGAGCCAACCACAGTGTCTACTTTAAGCTGTGGGCATCCTCTTCCCGCTCTTCCTGCGTCAATCGCGCATGATGGGAGAGGTTCTCTTGTCTTACACAAAGGTTTAGTAAATGACAATCCAGTCTCAGTACTTTTTGATTCTGGATGCACAACTATTGGGGTTAGGCAGTCACTCATAGATCCTTCTCATTCTACAGGCAAAGTAGTCAAATGCGTAACATTTGGCGGCACCATAGAGAAATACTCTACCGCTATCATTAGGATTGCTACTCCTTTCTTCACAGGAGATGTACACGCATGTCTTTTGCCGAATCCGATCGCTGATCTTATCATCGGTCGCATTCACGGAGTCAAAGAATGCACTCCGGAGCAAATTTCCGTTTGGGAAAATCAAAATATGCAATCTGCTAATGCGGTAGTCACTAGAGCTCAAGCTCTCAATATGCCTGAAACTTCATCTGTTGAAGATAATGAAGTGCATAACCAAGATGATCCCTTGGTAATTTCTCGTGACTCGTTTATAAAACAACAAGAAGAAGATCCGACTCTTAAGAAATTCTTCACTCTTGTAACGAAAGGTGATCCGAATAAAGATTCAAATTGTAAATCTTGGATTACAATGAAGAATGGCGTACTTGTACGTATGGTGCAAGACTCCACTAAGTCAAGTCATTCTCAGATTCTTGTACCCAAGAATTTGAGAGTTAAAATCTTACAACATGCACACGACTCTCAGTGTGCTGGTCACATGGGTTTTTCCCGTACAAAGTCAAGAGTTCTTGCGGCTTTCTTTTGGCCTTTTGTGAACAAGGACATACGGATCTATTGTCGATCCTGTAAAGTATGTCAAGAAGTCAAATCCAAAGGTCCTCGTCATGCTGCGCCTATTCAGGCTGCAGATATTCCTATTCGTCCATTCCAGAAAATGGCGATAGACATCATTGGTCCATTCAAGATCAAATCTGCTAGAGGACATCAGTTTATCTTAACGTGTGTAGACATGTGCACACGTTGGCCAGAGGCTATCCCTCTAAAGAGCATTACTACCGCTGACATTGCAAATGCTCTTTGGCTTATATTTTCTCGGCTGGGATTCCCCGGAGAAATATTATCAGATCATGGCACCCAACTGATATCGGATACCATGTCTCAAGTAATGTCTACTCTACAGATAGAGAGATCTTTGAGTAGCATCTATCATCCTATGTCCAATGGGATGGTCGAGCGACTAAATAGAACACTTAAGAACTTATTAGGGAAGATAACTGAGGATCATCCTCAAGATTGGGATAGGGTTTTACCCGCGGCCCTCTTCGCGTACAGAGAGGTCCCCAATGAACATACAGGGTTTTCGCCCTTTGAACTTGTCTTTGGCGCGCGACCGCGCGGCCCAATGTCTTTGCTGCATGATCTTATAACAGCTGACAATATTGACGATGACACAAAATCTTCTTACGAGTATGTCATCGCGCTGAGACAGAAGATTATCGAAGCATGCAAATTGGCAACGTCCTCTTCTGAATTTGCTAAGCAGAAGGCAAGACAATTTGCTAATAAGAAGAGAACTTTACGACAACTTTGTCCTGGTGACAAAGCATTTGTTTTGCTACCTTGTCGTGAAAATAGACTCCTTATTAGTTGGAAAGGTCCGTACGATATAATATCGAAAATTTCAGATGTTGACTACATCGTCGATATCAACGGGAAGCATAAAACCTTCCACATCAATATGCTTACGGAGTTCCATGAACGTCCTGACTATCTACAGCCTATTTTCCAGGCAACGGACGATTCTCATGTCAAACATGGTCATTACTCATCACTGTCTGTAATACAGGATGAGGAAACAAGTTTTTCGGATGTTAATCTTCCGCTTCCAATGATCCCACTTCATTCTAGTGAATCATGGAAAGACGTTACTGTTTCTCCTGATTTGTCTCTAGGAGAACGGCGACAAGTTTCGGTTATGTTACAAACATTTCAGGATGTCCTCACTGACATCCCTGGACAAACTCATGTCATTGAGCATGACATTGTTCTAACTGAACATACTCCAATTAGGGTTAGACCTTATCCTATCCCTATACATTTCCAAACACAGGTTGAAAAGGAGTTGGATGAAATGATAGATTTACAAATAATCGAACCATCCACTTCTGCATATTCTTCGCCGATGGTTATTGTTCGGAAAAAAAGACAATAACATACGTCTTTGCGTTGACTATCGCAAATTGAATCAAGTTACGAAGTTCGATGCTGAACCTATGCCTTTACTAGAAGAGTTACTTACTCGTCTTTCTAAATCGCATTTTTTCACTAAACTTGATTTGTCTAAAGGATATTGGCAAGTTCCATTATCCGAACGCGCCAAACCTCTTACCGCTTTCTCTACTCCCAGAGGCCTTTTCCAATGGAATTTTATGCCTTTCGGCCTTATGAACGCACCAGCTACATTTGTACGCATGATGCGTCGAATCCTATCGTATCGGTCAGATGTCATTGCTTATCTAGACGACATCTGTCTTCTTTTCAGCGATACTTGGGAAGATCACTATTCAGGGTTAGTTGAATTATTATCAACTCTGCGTGAGTATAACCTGACAGCAAAACCATCTAAAGCTTGTATTGGCTTTAGCGAAATTGCTTTCTTAGGCCATCGAGTAGGTCACGGTTTCTTGAAGACAGAAGACCATAATATCACTAAGATACTTAACATCTCTATCCCTAGGACTAAAAAGCAAGTGCGAAGTCTTTTAGGTCTCATACAATTTTATGGACGTTTCATTCCGAATCTGTCCTCTATCATGGCACCTCTCTCTACACTATTAAAGAAAGGGTCGCCTAACATGGTTCACTGGTCTCATGAATGCCAATCCTCACTAGAGAAGATCAAAACTATGTTTTCATCACCACCTATTTTAGTGTTACCTACAACAGATAAGACATTTGTTCTTCGTAGTGACGCTTCATCCACTGGGATTGGAGCGGCACTAATGCAAGAGTACTCTGGAACTCTGCATCCTGTAATGTATATATCCAGAAAACTTAATGCTGCAGAAAGGAATTACTCGGTTTTAGACCGTGAATTATTGGCAATGGTTTGGTCAATTCTCAAACTCCAAAGATTCCTTCTGGGCGCGCATTTCGTAGTGGAAACTGACCAAAAAGCTCTTACGGCTATCCAAAGTAAGAACTTGAAGAGCTCGAGATCAACTCGATACGCAATCGCTCTTCAACCTTTTCATTTTTCGGTACGAGCTATCCGTGGTTCAGAAAATGTGATGGCGGACATTCTGTCCAGATGCCCACATGATGCCACTTAACTGTTAAATATTGGATTTTTTAATATGTATAACTTTACAACAGTTATTTTTTGTTCTTTACTAAGATACACATTTGTAATTTAATAATAGAATGATGGTATCTCTACTTAGCGGTTTATTGATGTTTATTCACCGCTGTTCTTTGATGATTGTTTCTTCATAAATCATAAATTTAAGATTATAGTGTGAATTTTTGGTATGCATTGTATAATTACCAGAATTGTATTATACGTACATCACACCTTCCTGGAAACATTTATTCGTAGAGAAACAATTTCTCTCAGATTTTGAGATATATTCTCACCGGTCATATTAGGAATTATAGTTATTCCTGATATTTGCATCTGCGCAGTATTCTTGCGTTTTGAGCCTATTGTATGGTGCTCCTAGATGTATTTAAAAAAAAAATTTTATTTTTTTTTCCCGGTAAAGGGCAATTTTTACTATCTTGCAATATAATACATTTATATACTTATTATGTTCGCAAATATTTTGTAAACAAAGTATTTCCTTTTTAAGTGCTTAAGGAGAAGTCATTTTTTGAGTTACTTCCCTTGAAAGCAGTTCCGTCATCTTCGATCGGACTCCGCGGACGAATTTAGGCCTACTGCGATTTATTCTTTGGCTGGGTAGGAATAGATTATTCTTGCTTCAGTATATCTATGGCCTGAATTTATACGTAGTGTTTGTATGAGTAGGACGAGTCTGTCTTATATATGGATATCTTTACATTTCTAAGTCGAACTATGTTGGTTGTCGCTAGAAAAGGTCAAAGGCTATGCAGCGGAAGTATCGCTAGCAAGGGGTGTGATTCATGGCTGGCATCCTGTCTGGATGTAGAATTTTGATGTAGCCGGCCTATCGCCGAAAAAGTGATCTATAAGTAGATGGGGAAAAGTGATAGTCATTTAGACATGTTGTATGTACTTTACCCCAGTATTTATTCTCTTTTGCCAAGGAATGGCAAAGTTATATTTCGCATAGAAAGGTAAAACCACAATTTATTATGAACTTGGGCTTCGCCATCGTTGTCGATAAACAGACGCACAGTGGTACTTTTGAAAAGAATATTTATTCAAAGGAAGATGACATTCCTATGTATCAGCACTAGATTATATGATATTATTCAATTACCTCTATGACAGAAGTTATGAAGAAATGAGGACATTTAACGAATGACCAATTTTGGTCTGGATCCTATAGTGAGTGAAACTCACGAGAGAAGAACAGCCATGTTGAAATTCATATACTTTGTATTTATCGAGTGAGAAAAAGGGATGCCTGTACTATCGCTCGATGAACCAAGAGATCACTGCTACATGTGAGAACCCATGTCTGGGATTCCTATATCTTTATGGAAAAATATATATATTGAACTTTACGTGAAGGGATATTCGCTAGACGAGATTAGGTCTAGGAGCCTTCCTATATATTGGTTATGGTCTGACGTGCCCAGTCAGTAAAGCCAGATGATTTACATGATGGAACTCTGAATGCTTATTTACGAATGCTCCATTATGATATTTGCCAAGCATGAATGCTAACTTAAGATGATATGCCTGTGATCAACATTATGCTGTCTATGTCGACATTTGTTCCTGTAACCATACACGTAATGTCCAAGTGTGCGTCTCATTAAATGTTATAAAAAGACCACCGTAGTTCCAGTACTTCTTGAATTCGAACAGTGTGAGTATGAGTGATGTACTACCAACTTGTCAACTCTATCGAATCATTCTACCATTCGCGTTCTGACATTCATATACACACTCATTGTCTACACTCCCATTCTTGTCGGAGCCTCATCACGTTCCAGGACAAGATGACCTGTATGACCAAAACTGTGCTGGGTTTAATGAGTTGACAATCGTTACACTTTACTACACCAGTCCCAACATCTACATTTATCACATACAGAAACTTGTTACTATATCTGACCTTAGTCAGCATATCAGAGAAAAGATCACGATGACCTGCCGCGTTTCCCAGTTGTTGTGACTTGACGGTTATTTTATGGAGCTCATCGACAGATTATTTCTTGTGTTTGCGCTGCAATCAAGATTTCTTTCCTTTACCGATTATGTCACCTCCCGCTGATATTCTGCTTATTCAGGTGTCTTAAAAAAATATCTAGGCTGTGTCTTGAAAAATATCTAGGTTGATCCGGAGAAAATACAGAATAAACCACCCTACTTTTTTCTTGAACTCATTAGCTGCAGTTTTTTTATTTGTTAATACTATTATTATTTTTTTTTTTTTAAATAGATCGGTGCTTCATCAAATCAAAATTCTTCCTTTTTTAAGTGCTTCTGACTGACATACATTTCTATGAAATATTTGACCTTTATTTCATTAATTCCAGGCATATCAAGCCCTCATTTGTTACATTGACCGTACTTAGAGCATATTTCACATTGGATTTTGTTAGGGCATTGGCCTCACAACCTTTAGCTATTTTCTAGATCTATATAATCAGATCTGGTTGCGCTAAAGCATGGGGCATCAAAGGCAACATTTTCTATCCAACCCGATCATAGAATTGTTATATCTTTAAGTAATTTAAAAAAAAAAAAAAATAAATAAAGTTGCTGACGTTAATCCAGACCTTACTTTGTGACGTTAACGATCATGTGAATTTATGCATTGAGAAAACCTGGATCTATTTAAAGCTGTCCATGGCTATCGATTAAGGTCCATGCGACACAGGATATCCGTTCAATTAATAATTTGAACGATTAATACGTGAGGTATTGTGGTATGTAAAAGGAATCAGAGGTCCAATGGTTTATATAAATAGTCATCTGTGACGATTTCGTTCTGGTCCGAGCAGTGTCTGCAGCATCGGCGAAACTAGCCGTCTTTTTTTCAGCAATAACTAAGAGGCCAAAAAGAGAAAAAAAAAACAGAAGGATCAAATCTAAGTGGCGATTGTGAAAAGGAAAATAAAGTAACATAAAGTGACCAGACATGCGTACCACGTCTTAAGAAGCCAAACAGATATTGCTAGTTCATGAAGGAATTAAAAATTACCATAAACAGAAAATTACTGAGACTAATAATAGAGGAAGGGTATTTTATGATTGAGGCACCATACTGTAAAGATTGCATTAACAAGAACAGCTTAAATCTATCCATGTTCCGCTGTAGAAAGTATGAACAATAAATAGCTACACTGCAGGATAGTTTCAAATCAAAACAAATGACAATGGAAAATCTCAGAATAGCGGATCAAAAATAGAGGCATAATTATGTAAAATTTTATAAGTAGATCCAAAGTAAAAAAAAAAATCTAGGGACCAACATTGTTTGGTTTTCACGGTCTTGGTAATGTCAAAGACATCATAAAAATATCACTCTCCATATTTCTGTAAAAATATCAAACACATTTATTATGACATCAAAAAGACGACATAGTCCTTAGAATCACGTATCTATAAACATAAATTGTTAAATAAACCCTGTTACTAGACATGTACGTTGTAAGATTTTTCTTGTAAATCTGTCTCCTTCTTTCTGTTATAATATTCGTGTGTGTATATATCACTAACCTTAATTCAACAAATACATTCACACACCACAAGTGTAAATGTCAAATTTTAATCATTATTTTGCTTACTCCTGGCAAATATTTAGAATTCTGCAACGTTTCAGGTTTTATGAATATAAATAGTTATATCGTCTGCATAAACTTTTATTTCTTGCATTTTCACGTGTATGATTAAAAAAGAACAAAAATTAATAATACATTTTTTTATTTCAAAAATATATATTTATTTTAAAGCACAATCAAAGGAAGTACATAGAATACATTAAAGAAAGCTTGTGTGTTCACCAGACAAGCGTCATCGGACCAACAGGTAAGAAGACGCCGCTGAAAATGGATAGAACACATGATAAGGAAACCTGTTGAAAGCGTTACAAGGCAGTCCTTGGTCTCGGATACCTAGGGTAAGAGAGGCAGAAAAAGAGCAAGAATGCACGTAGAGCAGAATTATAGACAGACATGATGAAGGTGATGATCAAAATATGGAAAGACCTTGACCTGATGGCACAGGACAGGTCTTGGCGTTTGTTGAAGCCCTATGCTCCTTGGATACTGAAATGTGATGACATTAAAGAATAAATCTGTCCCGTGTAGTTCCGGAAACTCTCTGAGCAGAGAAAGAAAAACATTCGCTTTCTCCTCAGGCAATCGTCGCAGACGACTAGTGCGAGATTGTGCATGCTGCCGGTCAATTCATTACTTAAATTAATATATAAACCATTACTGCAGTAGATTTAGTTCTGAGGTAGGTTTCTTGCGGGGGGAAATAGCCACATTCATTAGAAAGAAAAAAAAGATAGGTGTGAGGTCGTAGTGGTAGCAAGAAGGGCCTTCTGAAAATACACAGCTACATTTATCTCAGGAGCCTTCACAGCTGACCTCATGCATCACATTAAGTAAGATCACAATCATACAATACCATCAATACCACTACAAGGGACACATAAGTATGTGTCGAGAAATCAATACTCAAGAGGGTATTTGTTCTCTTCTTTTGTGATACTAGTTGGTGGTACCAGTTGAGGGTAATATCTCTGGAACAAGTGAGGGTATAAGTGGCCTGAAGTCGACGCTAGACACCACCGTCAGGCGGGTCTTAGAGTCGTGGAACCAACTTGGTAGTTATTCCCTGACACTTCTTGGAACGTGCTACAACTTTCAAACTTGACCAGTGACGAGTGTGATCCAGTCATCTATCTGCAAAGACCCAAACATCAGATGGAGCAGAAACTTATTGGCAGCTAAGTAGAAACATAAAAGTTGCCAAGTGAACTATCCAATTTTTTTAACTCAATAACATCACTCGATGATGAATATTGTTTGTTAAAGAATTATTCATTTTTATAACTGTTAAAACATAATTGATTATTAAATTTGTTACCTGTATAAAGAAAAATCTAAAGTTGATTTAATCATTCTGAATGTACTACAACCGTATGTTTCAGACCGTTTCTTTAATACACTTAAACAGAGATATACAATAATAATAAGAGGAATTTCGCTGAATTAACTCAGCTGGGGGCTTGAACGAGCTAACGAATTGTAAGAAAACCCTATCCTTCACAAAAGTTGACGGCAGATACTAGAGTTAACATTTGCTCAGCCTCATGCAGCATTGTTCTCTCTTTTCTGGATATCTTGTGAAACCTACCTTGAGGTAGAAGCATCATTATCCTTCTACCTACAACTCTGCCAAGAGTAATCTTGTGCGAAGGTTGACACATTTGAAGACCCACATTAGTTACTCTTGAGTTTTGACCACTATTGGACCACGTCTGCAGAGCTAAAGGGAGGCAACCCGTTACACATCCCTTCTGCTGTTATCTTCTGGTTCTTGTTTTAACAGCTCTTAAGATAAAACAGACCAAGAAAGTTCGTATGCTGATTTGATAGTTTCTGATCTTTTCTTATATAACAAGAGAATATAATTTCATTAATGTTTGAGCACTTGCCTCTCGCGACAAAGTTACCGTCATCGAAACCTCTTAGCATCACGCTCCAGTCTACCCAACTGTAAATGGGTACCTGACTCTGCTTTTGAGTCAAGGAAGGCAAAGGCAGCGAGGAATGGAACTGGTCACTCCACCTCATAAATCTGGACATAGTATAGTCAATTCGTTAACATTTAACTCCTCTACGGCAGTATCTGCTATGAGATTAACTTGACATTTGTAATTGACGATATGTCCAGCTTGAGCGCGGAATCCAAACAAATCAGAGACAGTCAGGCGACACAGGTCGGTACTAAGGTCAGGTTATAAACATATCAAACACAAATACAAGTTGAATGACGCCAGTAACTGCTGACATTAAGTTGTTCTTTCATTGACGTGCCTCTATTAAGTTTTGGCCTCAACGAATAACCGTTTTTTTCCCCCCTTCCCACGGCCTTACTATTCACGTGTTGTGACGATGTTGTGCCATTGATGACGTCCAGGCTGAGGTTTACACGTTTTATTTGCGTTCGTTACTATCTGTTCCTTGTCCCCCCCACCCCCACCCCCTCCCACCTCCCCCATTAATACAACCATGTGAAATAATAGTTTATAATCTTAAGCAATGCTGACATTTTCAGGATTCTGGGTTGTCGATAACGAGAGACTGAATGAAGCCTAGCAAACTGTTATTTAATAACATGACAGAAAAATGTATTGAAAATCTCATCTCTTCTCTATGTTTACCGTCTTTGTCACCGTGCTTGATTTCTGGCTGTTATTCATATAAAATTCTCTGTTACAGAGTTTGTGTTAAAGAGTTTGTGTTAAAGAGTTTGTGTTAAAGAGTTTGTGTTAAAGAGTTTGTGTTAAAGAGTTTGTGTTACAGAGTTTGTGTTAAAGAGGACATGTTTGCATTTTCTTTATTCTCGTTATTGCCCTGTCCTCCTTCTTAATTGTATATGGTTAATTTTTAACCTTTCTGTTTTTTTTAAACAATACCAAGTCTTATCTAACCATTTTCAAATTACGTTGTCTTTACACCTGGCATCTATAATACCGGTAAATTTACATTTATCATTTTAATACCTTCATTCAACTATTACGTTAGAAATTTCTGACACGAGAGTGTAGTATCTACAAGTATTACTACATCTCAACAAGAGCACGTTTTTATTGTACCATCTGTTTTTGGCGTCTGTGCATGCTTTCTTAAAAGTCATTATCATCAATTTCCTTTTCAGGGATTATAGAGCAAGGGACCTCACTGTTGCTGGTACCCAGGAGCCCTGCATCGAAGTATTTATGAGCTCTTGTAGCGGTGATTTCTGTGGCAAATGGTTTTACATGTTAAAGCTGCCAACCCCTTGTACAACCTCATATTAGTCGCCTGTTACGACATGCCTGATGAAACAGTAAACATATTCTATCTTTGTCTCCCCTGAGACCCACGAAAATTACACGGGACCTTGCCTGTGAGTGTTACTTATTAAAAAGACCATTTTCTGGCCATACCTGTCCGATATAACCAGGTGATGTGTTCTAGCAACTCTCGCAAGCTTCTGTTTATTCTAGAATTGTCAGTGATGTCTCTTTTCTGGTTCAAGTTTGATTAAGGTATCAGGGCTTTGTTCCTGGACACGCACATTAGGTTGCCGTGACCCATCGGACGAAGGGAGGGGACAGGTGAATATTTGATCTGTGTCAATAGTTTATTATTCTTTCTTTTCGTTTTCATCTCTGCTCTTTCTTTTATTCTTCCCGTCTTCTTGTCTGTCCCTTCCTACTTCTGATTATCAGCTTGGTAACAGTCTACAGTAATCTTTGTCTGCCTGTTCATAGTAATATGATTAGAACAAGATATTCGTGTCAGCACAGCGCTCGATTGACTGAGTGGTTAGAGCGCAAAGGTGCCGTGTTCGATTAACGTTACCGACTCACTCCATCTACCCAGCTGCAAATAGGTACCTGCCTTTGCTCTTGAGTTTGGGATGGAAAAGGCTGCGAGGAATTGACCTGGTCACTCCAACGCTCGATGCTGGACGTAGTATAGTGAAATCTTTAACACTTCATTCCCTTACGGCAGTATCTGCTATGGAACTACCTAGACCTTTAATCTCTGACCTTTAATCTCAGGTCATAGCTCATAAAGGGGCGTGCTACAAAGAAAAGTAGCAAACACATTAATAAATATAAAAAAATAATGTCTGCATATGTATTAATAATGGGCGCTTGCGCACAATAGAAGGACTAACATTTGTTGACAAAATCACTAATGTGAAAATTGGTGAAATGAATTCTATAAAAACAAGTTCAACAAATGATGAAGATAAGATGTTGGCGCTGGTTAACACACACATACTGAAGAAGCCGGCTGATAACATAACTGGCCAGCGTTTGTTATGGAATACTCAAGGTAAAATAATCAGAGTGTGACCAAAAAAAAGTACACACACACATTGAGAAGGGAGACAGACTTAAAAGAATATATAGGACATTAATAGAGTCACAGAGTTTGGTATGGATTGATTGTAGACTTGAGATCTGATGGGTGATGATGATGATGAAATCTAACCCTGGAATTCGCACTGAAGCACTGTATTCGCCGTATTCAGTGTTAAAGGAAAAACATTCTCGAGTTTATCATACATATGCACTGTCGTGAATATGGGAAATTAAGAACGTCTGAGTGTAGACAGACTATGAATGTGTAATGTGAAAGTAGAGAAAATTGAGTCACTAATGAAAATATGGAGAGAGATATCTTCTTCTTCCTTCTTCCTCGTTCGCCCTGAAAAGGACGGTGGTTGCGTTGTGTCTGTTTACGGCGTAGCTGTGTTATCTGCACCTTTCGATCGACACATCCGACTTCAGCACGGCATTTTTTGGGACCGGGTTTGCCTTCCCTCTTCGATCCGTACTCGCTCAGCCAGACTGCACTGCTGCAGACTGTTTCCAGGACCACCACGTGGAGGTGGAGTACGGTCTTGGCCAGCTCTGGTTCGCTGACCCTGATGCAAGCAGTCAAGCTATGGGTCGCTGACTGCATTCTCTATTGCTGCATCTTTTGGTCCCGGGGAGAGATATGATTTATGGAGAGTAGTGAGGCTACTTCTCCACCATACTTCGACAAAGTTTGTTATAGAAAAATCTCTCACCCGTCCTCTCTGAGCTAATTAGAATAATTCTAAGGCAGTAAGGAAATACAGCACAACATCAAGTGACAGTTAGAAGAGAAGAAATCCTGACCACAGATAAGTATAAATATGTTTATTAACACAAAACCACACCCTGAATCAAAGAAAAATAAGAAAATGCCTTCACAATCTCTGAAGGCTAAAAATCACACTAGATAAAATGCACCAACACATCACTTCATTCAATCACACCAGCAAACGTCTCAATCCAAACTACCAGCGCCCGAACACGGACGATGTATATGAACCAATCGATGGCGATACGTATTTGCAGTAGATGTTGGTCGATGTAAGGTGCTCCCTATGGGGGTACAGAGCAACGGTACAGGATGTTGACCACTCTCTGAAAAATATTACAAATATGTCAAAAATCTCTAATGTTTACAAACAACTCACGTTCTTTCACTCGACCTAACCATAGCACCCTTCTTTCGTTCGACGCAGAATCAAAACACCCCACCATATTTCCCCTTTTTTTATGTAAAACTTTTGCCTCTTTTGGCGAGGCGCGTCCTGTTCAACATAGTCGGTTATATTAGGGCGCATGTCCAAATATAAAACACCCTTAGGTCTGGGTAGTTATTATTAAATTTCCCCGCCGCTCTTTCTTCCTAATTATACACGCAGGTAAACTCAGCTATGCGTTAACACTGTTCCAGCTGCTTTTTTTCCCTAAGCGATGCGCGAGCGACGATCGCGCCGTCTAAGGCTAAGCATTCACACACTACGTGCCCCTCCCCACAATGGTAGCAAGCTAAACCCAAAGATCTGGCATTCCCAGCACATGAAAATTATAACTGGCAAAATACCTAAATGTGAATAAATTGCAGGGCCTGCGTGGTATTTACCAACATTAGAATTACAACTGGGTGGAATTACAAAATAGCTGCGCCATCAACTCAATATATATCATTGTAATGATTAAAATTCATAACGATTATGTCGGTATAAAAGGCAGCTAAACAGGGCTCCTTTTTTGTTTATTTTATACGGAGTCCCTTATTAATAAAGGAAGTGACGTCATGCCGATATGGTTGACTGGCAGACGTGAACAAATTTGAAGCAGAAGTGAGTTGATCGTCTGCAAGAGAGATGCGGCTTGTGTTAGGAAGTGAGCGGACGTATGTGTTTTGAGCTCTTGCAGTATTCTGTGTTTTTCCTGAATTATTCCATTACCATGACATCAATATACTTGGTTGAGATGTCCCTGGCTTATTCTAGTAAGGAAATGTGTACCTATTCATAAAAATGTCCAAAGGACGATATTAAATAAAGTTTGAATGATTGCCAATGACCAGCGGTTGATAGGGAACGGACTGGACATACATACCACTGCATTTGCTTTTGAGGCTGTATATATATCTCTTACCATGGAGCCGTTTGTCAAACCTAATAAACTGCATGTTTGTAAAATTGTGAAGGTGTTGGTCCGCTCAGTACAGTTATACTGATTACGGATTGTGTGACTGCCCCTAGAGTCTACCTTGGCCACGGAGAATATCTCCGAAATAATTTAACAATAACGACACGTAACAATCATGTAGCAAAATCTTTTTACAGAATTATACATACATATATTCAAATGGAAAAAAAGTGATAAAAATGATCTACATATGACTCTCTCTTCTGTCTGATAACATTCCTCTCTTGCCGTTAACTCTTAGTGGAATTAATTGGCATCGTGCTCAATAAAATCAGAGTTACCCGGTCACACAAAAATTTACTTTACTTTAAGAACTATGTATATTAAAGGAAATACAGCAACTCGGGCTCACGACTCCATGCATATTTAAGCTATAACCCCAATAAATTAACTTTTAAAAAAAGCAAGGAATTCAATCTCCGCATTACAACTGTATATAAACTATCAACTGAATCACAGTCTTGCTAGGCAGCAAAGATTCCTCTAGAGACGAAATGGTAAAGAGTGAAGGGGACTAGTTCTTAAATAGTAAGAAAATCGGCAGGTGGCGTAGCGTGGCTTAGCGCACGTGCACGAGATAAAACAACTCCAGACGTAAGACTTACGCGAGAGTGTCTTCGGCAGCCTCGAGATCTGGGGGAAATCTACGTAGCACTAGCCACGCTTCCTTGTTCTACGAACGATTTTCGTTGGTGAGGAAAGACGAGGACAGCAAAAATAAATGGCAGAGAATATCCCGTGTCCCCCGTACTCAAAGGGACAGGGAACTCGCCGATTCCCAAAGAATCGCCGAATAAAAGACTTAGGCACAATTTGCCGCTAGTTGCACGTGAAACGGGTGGCGTTAGCCGGGCTCTCTCAAGATTGACACGGCTAACGACAGAATTAGAGCTGATATATAAAGAATGACAGAAGAGAAGGCGTGGACAAGGAATAGAAAGAAAACAGACAGACCACTCAGCTTAAAGAGGCAGACATTTCTAATTAAAGTATGACATGCACATAAGAAACTGAATTAACATAATCCATACTACAGTCTTTTATATTTGGACATGTGCCCTATAATATAACCAACGACACTGTGTCTAGGTTGAACGGGGTGTGCCTCGTGAAAATGAGGCACAATTTTTTGTTCTTAACGGAATAAAGAGACTAATTAATTTTGATAACGAAATTTTGATATAGAACAACATGCTTTAGTATCATAAAATAGTTAAATGTTTATCAGATAATAATGATGCTGATGATGATTACGATGGTGAAGATGATGATACTGACAGATTGGCAAAGGAAGGGGGAAAGCTATCTCAAATTGACACAAGCATAACTTATGAAGAGGCCAAGAGTTTTATCAAGCTCAGTGTAATGAAGTCTGATTCATATCTCGGCATCATTCAAAATTTATCACCGTACAAACGCCGTGGATGTAACTAGCCAATGAAAAGCCACCTTGGTATAAATAGTGTCGGAAGATCGCTAGACATGGAGGAAACGGAAGTGTAGATGTTAAGGATATTTCGGAAGGCAGTGTGCAACTAAGCATGAAATACCTAGATAAAGAAGGACCCAATTCGATAATAGGGATCATTAGCTTTAGACAGATAGCAATAGCTTCACTGGATGTGTTGTAGAGCCGAAGTTATTATGAATAGAAGACTGTGGAACATGAACTATGTTGTGTTTTTCCCTGTTTCGGCTACTCCAGTGAATAGTCGGATAAACTATAGGATAAAATGGATATCCATAGTGATAGAGCTCATTCGTATGAGTAAAATAAGCCTAAGATGGAGGAAATCGGTGCAGAAAAAAGGATTCCAGAATTATTTTGGATTTACTATCTTAGCACATCTTGCCTTGCATGAACGATTTTGGATGCATGCAAACGTAACTTGGTCCAGTTGTCACCTCGTACATCCGCAAGGCCATTATAAAAGGGGAGAGAACGCATGACACAGACACACTCGCCACCTAATTCAAACTACAGACACAGAGCACAAGCTTTTATATTAACTCCGTTGCCATCTGCAGAAGTGTGAGCAGACTGTGTAACCATTAAAAGCCTGTCTGTGATTGAGGGTAAGCGAGATGTTAATTAAATATATATATATATGTAAATATATTATCAATGTGTGTTAAAGAAATATTAGCATATGTAGAATCATTGTGCTATTTCTGGAGAAAAACCCGAAGTGTGTTGGTTTAGTTCAATTGTGTAATAGTTAAGTAGAACAAATGGACTGAGCAAGTTGGTTGTGGAAAGCGTTTTAAAGATATTATGCTTGCTGGAAAGGACTATCCAAACTGGAGGAAGGAATGACTATAAAAGATTGATTTTCTGTATTATTTGATATATGAAACAATGATTACCATAAGGCTTTATGATTTTATTGAAACAAATCATGGACAAAAATGTAACAAGTGAATTATTGAACTATTGTGCTAGAACTTGAATGAATTGTGTTTTTCATGACTTACTATGTCTCTTGTAATTAACCACAGCTTGTCTGAGCTGTCTCATATTACCTCCTGTCTGGCTAAGGAGACAATGAGCGATACTACGTAGGTTGTATATATTGTTTCAGGTTATATCCTGCCCTGAGTGTCATACACAATATCTAGTGACCAAGTCAGCAAATAGATGTTCAGGTTTGTCAGAGCTTTTGCCAGTATTAACTGTGTCATCTTGACGAGTGGAGGACCCGCAATGGTGGCGTCTTATCCAATCATACTGCTGTACGAGGCCTAGGAAGGACTTTGTTTCAGATAAAGTAGCTCAGTGTTGGGCTACTCTTCAATTTTCAAACAACACCAAATTAACCCACCTACAGGACCCAAAGACGCACCAATAGAGAATGCAGTCAGCGACCCATAGCTTGACTGCTTGCGTCAGGGTCAGCGAACCAGAGCTGACCAAGACCCTATTCCACCTCCAAGTGGTGGTCCTGGAAACAGGCTGCATCACTGCAGTCTGGCTGAGTGAGTAGGGATCGAAGAGGGAAGGCTAACCCGGTCCCAAAATATGCTGTGCGGAAGTCGGATGTGTCGGCCGAAAGGCGCAAATATCGCAGCTTCACTGTAAACGGGCACAACGCAACCAACGTCCTTTTCAGGATGAACGAAGAAGAAGAAGAAGAACCCACCTACGAATAGACTATGCAATGATGAAATAAACACTGTGGTGGATAGAAGACATTTGACAGTCATATGAGTCATAAAGTAACATTTATAATCATCTGTTCAAGAAAGCACACAAAAATAGAGACAGATTCTATCAAGAAGCAAGAAAACAGTGAAATTGAACTATATTAGTTTAAGAAATTAACTGTAAAAGTGTTATATATATATATATATATATATATATATATATATATATATATATATATATATATATATATATATATATATATATATATATATATATATATATATATATATATATATATATATATACATATACATATATACATATATACATATATATACATATATATACATATATATACATATATATATATATATATATATATACATATATATATATTTGAAAGTAACCCATAATTTCATTTTGTTTTCAATTGAATTTTATTTGAAAAATTAACAAAGAACATAGAAGAAAAACCAACGGGCTGATCACCCGTTTGCCAGTCACTTCGATTACGGAAACAACAGCAAATGGATTGATTTGCCGTTGCCCTAAAGACGCCAATAGGCGTGATGGGAAACAATGGCAAAGAAAACCTATCTGCTGTTGCCCTAAGACGCCACTAGGCGTAATGGCCACTGACTGCTTTGACGGTCGGTGGCTAAGGACGGAAGAAGAAGAAGAAGATAGAAGAAAAGATCTTGTACATAAATAAATTCTAAATTGTACCCAGAGTCTTCAGTGAGTTATTTAAATTTGGTTTAAAGTTCTTGTTGTGTATTTAATTACCCCTAGCAGAGTTATTGTCTAAGGTTTGTCTGGAGAGGAGCCCATAGGAATCTAAATAGTACAGTACCATCTCATCTAGGAACCTATACAGCTTGAGTATACCTTGGATGTCGATACACCATTACTCTTTTCAGAGAATGGGGTATTTCTTATAAGACCAGTCTCTTATCTGGCACTATCCTGGTATCATCTGATACATCTATTTGTCCAGGATAATATCACCATCATTATATCTTTCCTCTCGCTACACTCAGATACAGGAGCAAGTGGGAAGCAGTACATCGAGGCAACAATAAAAAAGATGCGTATCACCAGCTCAGCAGAAGTGAACAAGTGGTAATCTTCAGACTTCACACGGGTCACAACAGATTGGGATACCATCTAATCAACAAGGTAAAGATAGGATCTACTGATGAGTGTAACTGTGGCACCGATAAAATGACTGTTGATCATCTATTTCAAGGGTGCCCAACATATGAGGAACAAAGAAAACGCATATGGCCATCAACAGTGCCATTCCTGGAAAAGCTCTAAGGAGATGTCAAACTGACCACTGCTTTCTTTGAACATATTGAAGTTGACGTCAGGGGGTGAACGAAGAAGAAGAAGGTCCTGACAGGAAGTCAAAGGTCACTAGTTGCTGCTTCATCATCATCTTCTTCATACTTTACTTCTCCTTATGTTTCTAAATATAAACCCTGTCATATCATAACTTCTATTTTTAGAAGAGGCTTGCGATGAATAAGATACACATCGAGTAAGACTGTTGATAACATTACAAGGCAGTCCTTGTTCTGGAACCCACAGGGCAAGAGAAAGAGAATTCAAAACATATGAGGAATAGAAATGGAGACATAAATTTAAATGGATAAAGAAGACATGGAAAGACTTTGAGCAGATGGCACAGGACATGCGCACTTGGCATGAGTTGGTTGACGGTATATGCTTCTCGTGGAGCTGAAGGGTTGTGGTAATGATAACTCCTACCTTCCCTGTTTTTGGCACTGACCCATTCCTGATCTTTCAAAATTGTCTCCTATTCATCACTTTACCTGTTTCTTGCTTCTGTCCTCTCTTCTCTCTATCTTCAGTTGTGGTCTATGTAACTGATCATAGTGAATGTTTTTTCATCTATTTATATGTCTTCTCACACATCTGAAGTGGCTCCTTTGCTTACCCATGAAACAATCATCACTTTGTGTCATCCAGCGTCCTTGACATTCAAACTTCAGAGACCTGGAGCTGTTGGCACGAGACAGAGAGACTGGAAGTTTGTTGAAGGCCTATGCTCCTTAAGGAGCTGACAGGCGGTGATGAAAGACATAGGTCAAAGTACACTAATCACCCGGTCTTACGCTGTTCGACTGGCGCTTATCGACATAAAGCTCTTTGTATTTTATGCCATATTTCTATTATACAATTTAAAAATTCAATCTTACGCTAAGCGCTAAACTTCATGGGAGAGAGATAGAATATAACTTTCACATTCTCATCAAGTTCATTCAAGATGGTGAGATATTAATCCGTAACAAAGAACAAATCTTACTTGCTACAAGTATTTCTTTAAGAGAAAGAGAAGTGGCTAAGCAAGCTCGATTTTTTTTTAATGTCTCATTGACCAAACGGCCATACCCTCTACACATCAGAAAAACGTGTTTAACACCACAATACCTTCTGCTAACCAATCGTCTGATGATAAAGATAGTTCCGCCATGACAACTGTATCCACAAGCGACGGAAGTAGCAGCGGTTAAAACCCTATAATATGCATTTTAAAAGTACAGACATAATATTTCGTTTGTGTCTTATAATTATATGTAGTTAATAAATGTTGACTAGTTGTTTTGTTTTTTTTAAAATAACTTTTTACTTAATGGGATACAGTAAAAAGTTATTTTTAAAAAAAAAAAACTTTTTACTTAATGTGATACAGGTGAGCCGCGGTAGCATAGTGGTTAGTGCACTGGCTTCCTAGCTCAGTGGTCTATGGTTCGATCCCCAGATGGTGTGGGTTTTTTTTTAAGGCCGCAAACGGCTCCTGGGTCGACAAAGCCCCAGTTGGGTACCAGAGCAACTATGGGATGGTTAAGGCGGCCGGCGTGATGCTGACCACACCTCCCCTAGTGTGCCGATGGTCAAGAAAATATGGGCCTAACACCATATTCCCAATATGCCTCAATGGGCGTGTAACGGGATCCTTTATCCTTTTTTTCCTTTTGATACAGCTGTCTGGGCCTCTGGAACGAATTGATTTGATTTTTATTAATTGGGATGTGAAATAAATTTTCGTTTAGCGCTTGTTCGGTTAGCGCTCGCATTTTCAAGAGCGAATTAACATCGCAAAGCGGGGGATTGCTATAGTTAGAAACATTTTTTAATTGATGTTGCGAATGAATCACGAATTTCACCACGCCTGTGGCTTGACTCAAAAATTATATTGCCCACCCGGGGGTTACACAATCACACGTATGGTTCATTAAACCCACCTTTATTTTTGGGTGACTACCTGGTCACCGAAATCTAGTATAGTAGACTCAACTATCTCTGCAGGTAGTAACAATCTGCTGGTACTCTTAAAACTTTGTCCTCCTTAACCGAAAAAGACTTAAAAGCTGATAACAAAAACAGGAAGAGAAACAGCTGGTCGCTGTTATGTGTGCTAGGTTGGTTGTGTTAATGACACGGTTCACTGTCGGACAAGCGCTGCAGCGTTGTTTGAATGGTCCTAAATTTGAAACCTCAGAGTACCTTTCACTTCTGTTAACCTTTTTGTTGTCTACTGTCTTCTTTCTTTCGTTCTCTGTTACTTTCGTTCTTTCTTTCTTTCATTCTTTCATTCTTTCATTATTTATTCTTTCTTTTTCTATCCTTTCTTCCTTTCTTTCTTTCGAGTATCTTGTGACGAGAGGTTTTTTATTTATATAGTTGATAGGAGAAGATATCCAGGTGCATCAGATGATACCGGGATAGAATGCCAGTCAAGAGTTCTGGTCTTAAAAGCAATGCCCCAGTCTTAGAAATAAGCACTGGTGTATAGTTGTCATAGGAATAGTCAGACTGTGAAAATCACTGGCTCAGATGGTAAGAAGTAGTACCAGGATTTAAGATGTCTCCTCCCCACAGCTATCCTATGATAAATTAATGCAAGAGGATAAATGTAATGAATAAGAACTTTAAACACAATGGTAAAAAGTAAACTAAGTCCTGAGGTACAATTAATGAATCTTTTAATATTTATATTGATTTTTCTTTTTCTGCTCTTATGAAAAGAGTAATAAAATTATTCACAAAATATATACAAAATTAATGTGATCTTTTATCTAGAGTAATTGTAGGAATGTTCTTTCCTATTTGGAGAACTAGTATTACACAAAAAATCACTTGGCACTTTAATCAGCAGTAGTGTCCTTTTCAATTCAGGATCTGGATTACTATTCTCTTGGTTAGTACATTTAATAAACACTTGCTTTACTGTTCTAGTATTACTGTTCTTAAGTCCTGTGACCTTAACTCAAGATTTTCATCATCTGACGTGATGCTTGAATTAGATATGATAGCTGTTTCGGGTGTTTCATATAAGCTTCTGTCAGTTCCTTTATAGAACACTTATCTTTGATTCATGAATACTGATGACACTGTACTGTCTTGGAGTTTATCAGTCTTGGCAGACCCAGCAGTAGGGGTACCAACAACCAGCTGTAGTTGACACTTTGGGTTCTTCACTTATGTGGGATTTCCTCTTAGGAACGTACACAAGCTTCTGATACTTGACGGTATGAATCGAATTGTCAAATGAACCTGAAACAACATATCGGTCTTGGCTAGTATCTGGCTAGATTTACATGTGACTAGCACAGATGTTAGACCAGTCAGTCATCAGATGTCGAGGTTATAATGTCGTAGTAAGCAAGGACATCATTTCAGCAATACAGTACTATCTTAAACATTTCTATTAGTGTTATGTACCAACAATCATCTTGTTTTATCTACTTCTGTACATCCTTAAATAGTTTACAGCTTGATCCTGTCGAATATTAATCACAGGCCTTATATTTTTCCTGAATGTGCTTGATCCTTCTCATCAGGTACAAATTTAAATAAACTAATGCAATTCCTAGCATATACACACAAATAATACACATCACATAGTAATCTGCAATAAATGAAATATATACATGATAGTTTTTATAATTCACCTGTCCTACGGTAGGTAAAGTGTTTTATTGGGCCCGTCTAAGCAAAGAGTAAATGATGACAGATACACGAGAATGTATAGAAAATAGATTTCACTGGTGGTAGGTTGAGGGAAAGATATGTCTCTGGAGTGAGTAGGTTTCTCTCCTCTGGCCTATCCGTACAACTGTGCTTTGTTTATAAGACAGTCTTTGCCATTCCTATCTAAAATAAGACAAGTTACACTACACATATAACACTATGTGACAACAAGACACATAAAAAAAAACTAAGAATAAATGGGTATGTTAACGCAAAGTTAAATTTCTTTGTTGTTTATTATCACTAAACTGGTTACAACATCAATATGCAAAGATATCAAGAAATCATTTACACATAAAGGAAATAAAGAAGAATGGTGCGCCTTCACCGTATGGAGAAAAAAAACCCCAAAAAATTAACCCAAAGGTTGAAGGTTAGCAATTGGTTACAGAATAAACAATCTTGGCACAATATAAGACCAAGTAAAGTAAACGAAAATCAGACAATCAAATTAATAGATATTTCCTAGCAAGAACAAGAAAATCATCACACACTCACTCGCTCAGTGGCCACCTCTCACTCTCTTAACTATAATCTTTTACCCGTGGGTCTGGGGTATCCCTTGGTAACAGATTATTCCTCGAACATAATCCCTATTTCACTGTGATTTAATATACCACTCTAGCTGTCGAGGATACAAATTGGCCCCAGTTCATCCCAAAAGAAAAACTAGTGAGGTGAACGCCGAATATGTTATTTCCTTGATTAATCCTGGTAGCAATATAAAATCGTAAAGGTTATCGTCACTGTTCTTAACTATCACTTTTCCTCCGATGGGGTGCACAGGGGAATATAAGTCTAGACACAGGAACTACAACTGAATAAACGTCGTTGCGACAACGCTTGCATTGTATGGGCGGGCCGGGAAAAACAGGCTTGTTTCTCGCTCGGTCTGGAACTTCTATCTGGATACAGGTTTCACTACGAATAGGTAAATAGTGTGAAAATCCTTGATGTTTACCAATTAAGAGAGGGGATACTTCTAGTATCTGGTTAAATCCGGTTTCTCCAAATGTTAAAAAATAACGATGTTATCAGGTATACGTCACTTGTGGGGCTGTTAAAAATAATAAGTCCAGTATTTATGATTTTCAGTCACAATATATCATCGGGCTACACACTTATCAATGACAAAGAAAAAGACCGCTGGTCGTCCGCTTGGGATCAGGTCTGCGAAAAATACAAGAAAACATCTGTGGGAAAATGCTACCATTCTATGTAAATATATCTATATATGGACGGGGACAAGACAATCTATCATCCGCTCTGTCAATCCTGACGAATTTAAAAGGTACACGGTGTTTGTTCACAGACGTCGCTGGCCGCTGATTTGGTTCAGACCGAGTCGATGATGACTCACCCGCCCCGTCTCGCGGCTGGCGGTCACTCGCACAATGTGTTATTATTTTTCTCACAATACGCAACACGTAACATAATCACCTGTCATTTAGTTAGCTATTAAATTGTCGGTGTCTGTTACTTTGTCGTATAGGCATTACAAAAAATAATAGACGCTATATTAACAATAAATTACAAATGAAATATAACATGTATTCTTTTCTCCCACTGTCAATCGCTACGCGTTATTTTATTTAATACGCCTTACTAGCAAGAAAAATCTAAGTGAAGTATAAGTGTTTAACTTTAAATGCTTTCACCGTGAAATACTTCTAATACCTAGAACTATTTTCCTCTTACCAGAAATACAGAATGAAATCTCCACGAATCACTTATTAACAATATCTAAAAGAAATGTTTTTATGACTGCGCGCTAGACTCTTCTGACTGACGACTGATGGCTCGGTTATAGAAACAGCAGTATATAAATATCATAGATTGCTCTTGATCTCTAATGGCATTATATCGCACTCCGGTGTGGGACAGAAATTCAGGAGCTAGAGTTATCAAGATGAAAGGCTTTACGTTTCGGTCTTCCAGAGTTTCTCGTCTGGAGCTTTGACCGACATCAAAAGACTTTTTGTTCTCCTAGCGGGTTTCCCTTAGAATGCCCGTGTTCACGATAAAAGGAGACCAGAGGGTTTCTAGATTTTCCCTGGATGAACTTCAAAGGGATCTGTTCCGTTTCTCTCACAAGCGTGGTTTGTTTCCTGCTATGACTGACAGGTCACGAAGATTGTAAACACTGCGTTAGCCCGTATTTAAAGAAAAAGAGGGCGGGGACAAAAGGGTGAGCTGCAGAAGAGACAGGTCAGGTAGTATAATGCATGTTTTTAGCTAGCAAATCAGAGAGCAGCTATTAGGTTACAATAGGCTGTTAGATTAATGTAGACTCTTTTCCATTACACGTCACATCACCTTACCCTCAAACTTCAGAAATCACACTGGACATTGATGGCCTGGCAGACTGCACACATCTACTGATGGCAAAGGCGTAATAGCAGATTCTGTCTTGCGTCCAGTCTGTTTCAAAACTTATTTCAGTGTCCCTTGTTCAAATTGCGCTCCCCCTTTTTATTAGCCAATGCATTCCGCCGAGGGAGCATGACGTCACTGGCGTGTTAGGTCTGCTTAATTTGTTCGCAAGATGCATGAAATTTTGACTTCTGTACAAACTGTTCCACCTCTTCCTTCGTCGTTCTAGTCTTCTGTCCATCCAATTCTGTCCATTTAGGTCTCGTTAGAACCGGACTGTTGGAGCTACAATTCCATCTAACTTTTTTATTAGTCCGACATTTAACATTCTCCTACATCGCTCGAAAGTGTGTAGTGGCCCTATCAAAACACAATTTTATGTATACAACTTACAATATCTTCCGTTCCAAAACCATTCCAGTCATAATACATATAAGCAAAAATAGAGAAGATCTTCCCGAATCAAAACATACAAGTCTTTCCGCTATTCGTCCATCCTGGTGGTTATACCATCATTAAGAAGTTGGAACTAAAACACAGATCACTAACAACAAGGAGGCCATATTGTTAGGCATTTGACCCTCCTCGCTCGCCGTTTAGTGAGTGCGTGCTATTTTTAGAGACACTGTCCCCTCGCGGTAATCGATTCTACAACGTACCGAAGACAAATTTTGCTACATGTCTATTTACATATTTTCTTTTCTCTCCTTCATTTTTTTGTTTCTGCTTGGCTTCATCGTAAATGTTACTGTTTTACAGAACTGTATATGCTAATTTTAGCACACGTGTTTCAATTCTTTTACTCTTGTACTTACCAGCCAAGTACGTGGACTGAGAGATGTATTTGTTTAACAGTATAACTGAGAAAATGAAGATAAGTTAGAGAGGCCTGAAATAACGAAATCACATAATTCACATAGTTTGTGTGTGTGTGTGTGTGGGGGGGGGGGAAGAGGGCGGCGGAGGGAGTGTTAAATTCATGTGGCCTAATCCAGTAACTTGACATGTTGCTGTTGTTGTTATTGTTGCTGCTGTTGTTACTTAACTAGGGCTACTGAGATTGTTGCTCTTTTGCAGCCACTACCAAGTTGAAGAATGCTTAGCATTGTCTACAATAAAGTATTTTCCGGCGGTTTTTCTGCCATTGAGAAACTTGTTGACTTGAAGTCATGAGCTCCAGTCTCTGGCGCGGTATGCAACTAATGGATCCTCACATCTTACGTCAACCTAGAAGGAGGCAAGGGTGTGGCATACTATGGAATCCACGGTATCCATAAGGGCTCTCCAAATATGACCTTCTTTGATTCTTAGCCGCCGACTGTTAAAGCAGTCAGTGGCCATCATGCCTGGTGGCGCCTTGTAGAGTAGCAACAAACTGCTTCCACTTTGTTCGGTTGGCGGACTCCCTTCGTGCAGTTCCCCAGCTCTGGTTCATTCTTTGCATCTCGGCCTCCACAGTTCTCCAAGTTGTTTTTGGTCGGCCTCTCTTTCGCTTTCTTTCAGGGCTCCATAGCATAGCTGTTCTTGTGATGATGGCATCAGCGTCTCTTCTGAGGACGTGGGCAACCCAACTTCTGCGTCTGCCAGTAATGATGGTGCGCATGACCTCTTGGTTGCTCCGAGGAAGAGGTTGGTGATGGTATTCGGCCAAAAGATTCGGAGAATTTTCCTTGGGCAGACTGTGTGGAAAGAGAACAATTTCGACATTTCCTTTTCTGCTAAATTAAAGTGCCCTGTACGGGAAAAGTTACGCTACAAACAAATATATTTATACACACACATAAATACACGCACATACATATATGTACGCCTCTATGCAGGCCTACAAACTTAGCCTTGTTCCTGCCTGTTTCTGTAACTTAAAGGTTAATTGTTGAATCCTCTTTTGGGACCCCAAGATGCAGCAATAGTGAATGCAGTCAGCGACCCATAGCTGTACTGCTTGCATCAGGACCAGCGAACCAGAGCTGGTCAAGACCGCACTCCACCTCCACGTGGTGGTCCTGGAAACAGTCTGCAGCAGTGCAGTCTGGCTGAGCGAGTGCGGATCGCAATGGGAAGGCAAACCCGGTCCCTAAAAAATGCCGTGCTGAAGTCGGATGTGTCGACCGAAAGGTGCAGATATCACAGCTTAGGCGTAAACAGACACAACGCAACCACCGTCCTTTTCAGGGCGAACGAGGAAGAAGAAGAAGAAGAATCCTCTTTTAAGTATCAATATGTCAATCAAGGTCCAAAAAAGTATGTATATGTGCTTCGTTGACTATAAGAAGGCTTTTGACAGAGTCCGTCATGAGAAAATAATTGAATGCCTCGAAGACATAGGTATTGATGGAAAAGATATAAGAATACTCAGTAACCTTTATTGGGAGCAAACTGCAACAGTAAGATCGGGAAGGAATTATTCACCATACATAGTCATAAAAAGAGGTGTCAGACAAGGTTGTGTGCTGTCCCCCTGCCTATTTAATTTATACATCGAAAAATTTTTCAAACAGATACAGGAAATACCAGGACTGAACATCAGTGGAAGGTCAATAAACAACCTTAGATATGCAGATGATACCGTGTTGTTAGCTGAAAGCGAACAGGAGTTACAAGAACTAGTGAAGCAAGTGAACAGTATAAGTCATGACTCGACATTAATATTGAGAAAACAAAAACTATGATAATTAGCAAAACAGACGACAAAACCACATTAAAGATAAGCGTAAATGGGAAAATCCTGGAACAAGTCAAGAACTACGTATATCTTGGTCATATAATAACAGAAGATGGCAGATGTGAAACAGAAATCAAGAAGAGAATAGGAATGGCCAAAGCTACTTTCAACAACATGAAACATATACTGACATCTAAACAGTTATCTCACAAATTAAAACTGAAAATCATAAAGTGTTATATATATTCTGCATTTCTGTATGGTGCAGAAACATGGACGATGAATAAGCATTTGGAAGAAAGAATTGAGGCTCTTGAAATGTGGATATATAGAAGAATGGGGCGTATCTCATGGAAAGAGATGAAAACAAATAAGGAGGTCCTAGAAAATCTAGGTATGAAAAGAGAACTAATGAGGGAGGTCAAAGTTCGACAGCTAAAATACGTTGGCCACATAAAAAGGCAAAACACCTTGCAGAAGACCATAACAGAAGGGAGAGTTGAAGGCAAACGTGCAAGGGGAAGACAGCGCTATAAGTGGGAAGATAACATCAAGAGATGGACAGGAAAGAGTCTATCAGAGTGCACCACCAAGACAAGAGACAGAAGACGTTGGAGATCCATTACAGCCAACCTTCGTTGTGGAGATGGCAACTGATGATGATGTCAATCAGTCTCACCAAAATAATATACACAACTGGTGGTAAATTAATGAAAGTGTTGCTTAAAAATAAAACAGAAACATTTAATTTTTGTATAAATGTGTAACATCAACCTGAATTGATTAAGGTAAGTCACTGTCGCGAACAGAATTATGAGAAGGTTATGTTTATGTTCGACGATATTATGTAAGGTGTTTTCAACGTGTACAAGTGATGTTTCGTCAATAAATGACTGACTTACATGTTTTTGTTTCATTATCTCACTTTGCTTAAGAAATTAATTAAATCTTCTCTTTTTTACATGAAGTGTGACCGTTTTTTCCATAGCCAAAATTGTGACATTTTTTCTGTGACTTTATTTCCTCTCGCCGATTTCTTGTTCTTGTCAACCAACAGTTTTATTCTTGTTACAGTTTTTTTAAAAAGATACCCGCATATGATGCTCGGTCTCAACTTTGTTGTTGTTCTTTGTGTGTGTCTGAGCATTAGATTTGATTGAAAACGAAACTGAGAATCCTGATTCAAGTTGTAATGAAGGGAAATGCTTTTTTTGTTTTTTAATTTTTCAATATGAAAATATAGTTATTTTCCAAATAGTACCCGTATCCCCATGAGAAGCCTCTCGTACCCCATGGGGTACTTGTACATCAGATAGAGAACCCCTGACCTTAAGTGAAGGTTCTTCCCAAGGTTGTAGTAACAGTCCGAAAGTCTCGGGAGTGAAAAGGGTTCACGTGATTCTTTAGATGCAGAGATATCAGCTTATAGCTGTTATTTAGGCGGTATACTTCGCTAGCTTTTCCCTTCAGGGCAATCACCACTATATTCTCAAGTTTCCTTTGAGAGTTCATTACACTGTTGCCTTTGTCGTGACCATGGTGCGACCGTCATAAAGAACTTCACTCGCTGGGTTCCGAGTCCAAGGAGTTATTTTTTTAATTGTTTGGTAATTTTACTACCCGTCCAAAACCGGTCTTAACCGAGAGAGGGTGGCAGTTAACCCCTGGACAGACGAATTATGACAGTCACCGGGTGCAAATATGGAGAAAAAAGTCGACCGGTAGGCGTTACTGGCTACTCAAGTTCCGGTGCTTAGTGAAATAATACGGACACCGCGGGAGTGGCAGGACAAAGAGGTTGAAAGACGTACGGTTCGGTGCCTAGTAATCATTGACCCTCTTACGTGTCAGGTGGCCACAGAGGGAAGCTTGCCATCTCAAAACGACACTGTTTCACGGTCTTCAAAGTCTCTTGGTTCGATACTGAGAATCATAAAGTGTTATATATATTCTGCATTTCTGTATGGTGCAGAAACATGGACGATGAATAAGCATTTGGAAGAAAGAATTGAGGCTCTTGAAATGTGGATATATAGAAGAATGGGGCGTATCTCATGGAAAGAGATGAAAACAAATAAGGAGGTCCTAGAAAATCTAGGTATGAAAAGAGAACTAATGAGAGAGAGGTCAAAGTTCGGCAGCTAAAATACTTTGGCCACATAAAAAGGCATAACACCTTGCAGAAGACCATAACAGAAGGGAGAGTTGAAGGTAAACGTGCAAGGGGAAGACAGCGCTGTAAGTGGGAAGATAACATCAAGAGATGGACGGGAAAGAGTCTATCAGAGTGTACCACAAAGACAAGAGACAGAAGACGTTGGAGATCCATTACAGCCAACCTCCGTTGTGGAGATGGCAACTGATGATGATGATGATGATGGTTCGATACTAGTTACAACTTTACGATTGTGGTCTTTCAAATCTCCCCCCCCCCCTCCCCACGATTGTGGTCTCTCTTCGTCATCCTGTCTTAATTTTTTCCCCTCCACATTTTTCTTCTTAAGGCTCTCCTCCCCAATTTCTTATTCAGCTTTGACTTTCTTTTTCTCCGTTTTTCTTCTCATGTTATATACCGGTCCCTCTTGATCCTTCCTCCTGTCTTTTTCGTGCTCCTCTTGTATTATTCTACGCTTTCTTCCTTTTCTTACATTCCTAGTATGACTCTTCTTGTTTCCTTGTCTTTCTTCTTCTCTTCCTTGTCTTCCTCTCTTCCTTGTCTTCCTCTCTTCCTTGTCTTCCTCTCTTCATTGTCTTCTTCTCTTCATTGTCCACCTACAGCTATCTCCTTCATCTTCTTTTTTTCCTTCATTTTCTGCAACTTGAGCAAATTAAACCAACATTCCTCATTATTCTTGGCTAAATATCTTAAATTCTAGCTCTCCTCTCATTTCAAATCCATATTTACCTTGCCATCCAATCTTGAATTCCTTCTCCTATTTGCCCATTCATTATTGACACCTAACCAGCTAAGCATCTTTGATTTGAGGATGCTAATTATAGTCTGAAATTTGTATAGTTGATTAGCGCTGTTATTAACTCTACAACCCAGTCAGTGAAAAATTATCAGCTTGAACTTTTCTACATAATTGGGTAAATTGGTCACAATTAGAAAAAAAAAATAGAGAAAGCAAACTGTATCAACATTTTCATAGTAGATGTTTCGGTACAAACGTTCATCATCATCATCAGTAAAAATTTCAGCTCGCCTTGCAGCACATGTACTTAACACAAGTATGGGAAGCCGTCTAGTCATGTGCTATCAATTCAAAGTCTTTCCATGTCTTAGTTATTTTTGTCATGTCTGTCTAATGTTTTATTCTCCTTGTGTATGTGAGTGTATGTGTATGTGTGTGTGTGTTTTATTTGGTCTTCTTCTATTTGTCTTACCCTGCAGATTCCAGAACAGACGCTGTCCTGTAACGCTATCAGCTGGTTTTCTTAATATGTGTCCTATTAAGCGTCAGTGTCTTCTTCTCACCTCCTGTTCCACTGGCGCATGTAGTGTTTCTTGTCTTCAGTTCCACATCAGTGATCTTATCAGTTCCACATCATTGATCTTGTCATCAGTTCTACATTAGTGATCTTGTCATCAGCTTCTCATTGGTGACCATGTCATCAGTTCCACATCAGTGATCTTGTCATCAGTTCCACATTAGTGATCTTGTCTTCAGTTCGACATCGGTGATCTTGTCATCAGTTCCACATTAGTGATCTTGTCATCAGTTCCACATCAGTGATCTTGTCATCAGTTCCACATCATTGAGCTTGTCATCAGTTCTACATTAGTGATCTTGTCATTAGTTCCACATCAGCGATCTTGTCATCAGTTCCACATCAGTGATCTTGTCATCAGTTCCACATTAGTGAGCTTGTCATCAGTTCCACATTAGTGAGCTTGACATCAGTTCCACATTAGTGAGCATGTCATAAGTTTCACATCAGTGATCTTGTCTTCAGTTTCAAATTAGTGATCTTGTCATCAGTTCCACATTAGTGAGCTTGACATCAGTTCCACATTAGTGATCTTGTCATCAGTTCCACATCAGTGATCTTGTCATGCAATTTAAATCCTTCTATTTTTCGCAAGCACTCATTTATCAAAGTCTGTAACTTTCTAATTGTCATGTTTAGTTGTTCTCCATGTTGCACAGCCATACAATAGGCATTCAGAGTGCGCAATATGTCTCCGTACTGTTACGGTATATGTTATTAACGCCGTCTGCTAAAGGTTAGCAGACGTGCAATTGTAAAGGTTAAGACATTTAATATATTGCGATAGATGTTTCAATTATTGAACGCTCCATACACGATCGATTATGACGTGTCTAGCGTTGTTTGGGTCACAGTCGGTAACTAGGAGACGCTACCCTTTGTTACTTGACCGCCAAGCTGAATAGCTGCGTTTTCTAACCTTCCAATTCAATGGCATGATATAGCCATTTATATGTGCATTTATGATGGACCAGGGTCAGTCCTAGAACTCTATATGAGAGGAAACTCACGGAGGTTAGTGTTTAACTAGAATCCTCAGAAGGAGGAGAATAATCGTCCAATTCGTATGAAATATTCAGACTCGCAGTCTCACTGTCGGCAGGTAGCCATGTCTATCTGCGCGTGCATATAGCTGTGATGTTCTGACGACAATACTGCATTGTATCCTTAAACGGACATTGACACGTAAACCAGCAGTCTACGATATTGATTAATTTATGCATGACTTATACGGACTTATGTTCTGCTCATATTTGAAATGATCATCCTGTGTGTACATGTGATTAAATATTACGGACTCAACCTGAAGGCATTAATTACTTCATTAATGTTGCTGAGTTCAAGTATTACATGTTACTTCTTCATATCATGCTACTGAGTTGTATGAACGCTTCACCCTAATTCGCGTAATGATAAAACAAGCACGATCAACAAGAAATCATTAAAATAACTATACTCAGCACATGATCTTCAACCGGCAAATAACTCAGCAACAAAGTGGCGGCCGAATGCGGGGAACGACAGAAAAAAGAAACAAACTTCTGTTCCTTACGCACATGTTAACCATAATATTTACGATCAAGTTTCGATCACATGATCCAGTCGAAGATGACGTTGTACTCATTCTAATGCCTAACAACGTGACGTCACCGAAGGTCGTGTAGGTGAACTGTCGGAGAAACCAAAGCCGTTTTCTAAGTCTAACCAGGGGAAACATGAGCCATTGAAGCAAACACACGATATGGACTACAGGAGCAGACAGTCAGGGGCATTAGCCTAGCTGTTGACGACCTCTAGCACTGATCTAAGCAACGGAAAAGATAAGTCTAGTTGTTTTAATACTGTCGTCATTGCAAACAGTAATACTGAGTCCATGCCTTTTGCCTGCATAGGCATGTCTTTTCTGAATGTGTTTCATGTATTTTTTGGGTTGTTTTAATGTGTTGTTAATTAGCGGGCCGGTTGGAGGGAACTGAAATCTCTGGGGAATGTCGCGAACAGCTGACCACCTAGATTTCAGTCGGTCTTAGGGCAGTTAAACGATTGCACTTTTGGAAGCCCCATTGAGGTTTGCCGGTGGACTGCCTGTCCAGATCTGCTATCGTTTGACGTTTGTGTTAGCTGTACCGTTCCGTAGATAACTGGTGTATTTTATTTGTACTAAGTTCACATTTTTTATTCAGTTTTGTATCATGTTCGTTAACTATTTCGTCCAGTCTACTCTTACTATCATTTATTTGATGATTGTTAAATGTTCGTCCGTTATGAGTCCTGTGATGTCATCATTTTTTGCAGTCATTTTTTTTTTTGTGTACTTTGCATATTCAGTTGACCTCGGGTCAATCTTTGACCCTTCGTTTTCCGTGTGACACTTCCGCTTGTTTTATTTAGTTCATAAATTCATTTTTTAATTGTGAAAATGTCTTGTTTGCGTCTTGACATTGTTTGTACCCTTTAGTTGCATCATTGTTTTGTTTGTACTCATGATATATATTAAATACTACATTAATAATATGACATTATATTCAATAATACACTTGTAATTTAATTTAATTAATTTTTTCTGACATTTAAGGTTAATATGGGACATTGCATAATTATGCAGTGATAGTCCAAGAAATTAGCACTACAATTTATAAGAGATGCCTAGGGCATCATAATAATAATAATATAATATATATATATTGACCAAATAAAATAATCTTATAGTCTACCTTTGAGGTGACAGACCCATTGTATATTATTTAATATACTTTTCTGGTACTAAGAGAGTGACTTAGTACATTGAACAATATAATTACTAGGAATCATACCCAACATTATTGGATATTGAGATTAATTGTGTGATGTAATTACATTATAGTTAACAGATATCATAACTATTTATGATATAGTTAGTACTTAGATACAATATTGTTACAAAATATTGTCTATTAGTTGAACTTAGACATAAGAGTTCAGTACTATTGTGATTATTTATATTGAATATTCCTAAGTTGAGTAAGTATAATAATTACTCTGAAGCTACTATTGACTATTTTAATCAGTAATTATCAATAATTACTTACCAGATAAAAGTCAAAATGCTTACTATAGACCATTTCGTTAAAATTGGCAAGGAATATGGTTATAAATCTCAAGAACTTCGTCAGTTTGCTGAGGCAGAACTGGAAAAACATAAAGCAGAAATGGAGGAACGTGAAAGAAAAGAAGCAGAGAAAAAGGCTGCATTAAAGAAAGAGGAGGAGGAACGTGAAAGAAAGGAAGCAGAACGTGAGATGAAGCAAATTGCCAAGGAAAATAGATTAAGAGAAATTGCTCAACAGGAAGAAGAGAATAAATTGAAACGAGAGGAAATTATTTCACAACAAGAAATGGAATTGGCGCATATTAAATTGGAGACAGCAAGATTACAAGCACAAAGTGCTGATGCAAACCAGAATAATAACGCACAAAATGGATCGTCATCCTGAAGCCCACCCTATACCCTGTACCATGGGAGCAGGCCAGCAGTGCCCTCCAAATTAATACAACAGTCAGTGGTCTCACAAGTGGATGTGAGTATAATGATCTGCAAAAACGAACTGCTACATTGAGTATGATCCAAGAAAGCTATCCCGATCAATCATGGATACATGCCTATACAGATGGATCAGCAACTAATGCTGTTAGGAATGGAGGTGCCGGTATCTTTATCTCATATCCTGACAACCACTATGAGACTAGGCACATTCCCACTGGTAAATTCTTTTCCAACTATACAGCTGAGGTTCAAGCTCTAGAGCAAGCTGCAAATATGATTTATAACACCAACTCTGACTGCCACCAGGTAGTCATCCTCACAGATGCACTGTCTGTCCTGCAAGCTCTCAAGGGTGGTAAACTCCCGCATCTGAGAAATGAACTAAACAAGGTAGCTGCCAAAAAGAGAACCATACTTCAGTGGGTACCATCTCATTGTGGTGTACCCGGAAATGAAAAGGCAGATAAACTTTAAAAAAAAGGAGGAGAGGATGATAATGTGAACAAGAAGATAATGAAGTCACATACTTTGAGAAAAAGAGAGCTATCCAGACTATCAGAAGAGAACAGAACCAACCCAAAGACGACTATCACACTCTCGACCGGCAGGGACAGACAACTATTTTTCGACTCAGGACAGGGCATAACAAACTGAATAAACACATGCACAAGCTACGATTGTCTGCTTCACCACTGTGCACATGTGGATTAAACGAACAAACTGCTGAGCATGTTCTACAGGACTGTCCTCTGTATGACCAGTTAAGAAAGATATACTGGCCCAATGACTCAACACTAAACTCAAAGCTATATGGAGTTAAAGAGGAACTTCAAACAACAGTCGAATTCATCATGAGAACTCGTCTGACGGTGTAATCATCAAAGATGCGATCGCAAGAAGAAGAAGAAGGATCGTCATCCAGCCAAACTAAACATTTCTACAACTTTAAATTACCCACTTTCAACTTAAACGAGGACGACCTTTCATCATTCCTATCACGTTTTGAACAGACTTGCAAAACAAATCATTTGCCTGAAGAGTCATGGGTACTCAAGTTAAATGAATTCTTGGTTGGAGAACCATTGACGGCTTCTCAAAATGCTGACCCATCAATAGCAAATAACTACGGTGCTATTAAGTCCTTGCTTTTACGAAGGTTTCACCTGGACGAGGAACACTGTAGGTTGAAATTTAAGGGAATTTTACCTGAATCTCCAAAAGATTTTGCAGGATTCATTGCGAACATACGCAATACATTTAATAGATGGGTTGAACTGGCAGAAGTCAACAAATCGTACGACAAACTAGTTGATTTGCTACTACGGGATAAGGTATTATCTTCGGTTAGCCAGCCATTCTTTGCATATTTGCAGGAGCGTAAACCAGGTACTATTGACGAGTTAGAAAAAATTTCTTTAAACTACTGTTCGGCACATCCGAATGCAACCATTTCTAACTCTTCATTAAGAGAACCTCTACCTGTGGCGTCTAATATGGCCTACAATCATAATAACAAACAAAGACATCACAGTGTAGACAGAAGTAGGTTCCAAAGAAATCACAATGTTAACTTTCAGAAGGGACATAATAATGATTTCAACAATAAAAATGAGTTCAACAGAGGTAGATCACGAGATAGAAATTATTCACCTCAAACAAACTACCACAATAGTCAACATAACACTAATTATAATCGATCACATACCCCGAAAAATAACAATAACTGGAATGGTAATAATCATGGCTCGAGACATCGAGATAATAGTTACTATAGAGGACGACGAGATAATTCTAACAATTATACTCGGAATCGATCTCATTCTCGGGGATCATCTCAGTACAACCATAATACAGGGGGCGGCAGTTACAAATAATACTACCCCTATAGCTCAGGTCCCACTTGACAATAATACAACACAGTCTTCTGCTGCATGTTTTGCTATTAATTATAATGTGGCAAATAGTTGCCAACAATGCAATCTTATTTTTCAGAAGGCGAAAGAAACAGTGCTTAACTGCGGACATATTACACCAGAGGTAGGTCTTGCAGTCAACGATGGAACAGGCCTACTAATTTTTAACAGGGGAATCGTTAATGGATCCGTCGTCTCAGTGCTGAGAGATTCAGGATCCACGACGATTGGTGTACGTCAGTCGCTGGTACATCCTAGCTGTGCGACAGGAGAATACGTCCGCTGCATGACATTTGGTGGAACTATTGAGTTTTACCCCACAGCTATTGTTCATATTAGAACACCTTTTTTTTTTTTCACAGGGAATGTAAAAGTATGTATGCTAAAAAATCCTATTGCTGATCTGATGGTTGGTCGTATACACGGCAGTAAAGATTGTACTCCAGATGAGATCATAGAATGGGAGAAACATAACCTATGCACTGGAAACGCCGTGACGACTAGAGCGCAGACTCAACTCATGGAGAAAGTTGGTGATAATAAAATGGATGCAGACAACCAAGAGGAATTTGTAGTCAATTCACCTATTGACAGGGAAACATTTGCAACCAAACAAAAAGAGGATAAATCTTTAAAAAAAAATTTTTAAGCTGGTTGATAAAGTTGACAATCTATCCTCAGGTAATAATAACAAACATTGGTTTGTTATTAAAAATGACATATTGATTAGATGTTTTAATGACAAATCACAAATGAAACAACAAGTTATGGTCCCGTATACTTTTAGACGGTACATTCTTCAACATGCGCATGACTCACAGTGTGCTGGACATATGGGATATACTCGAACACGATCTCGAGTACTGTCTTCATTCTTTTGGCCAGGAGTGTCAAGAGATATTTCGCAGTATGTACGTTCCTGTACTACATGCCAAGAAGTGAAAGCACGTGGAGCTTTTCACACGGCGCCTATTCAGGCTTGCGATATCTCAGTAAGACCGTTTGACAAGATGGCCATATATATTATTGGTCCATTGCTACCATCGGCCAGAGGACATAGATTCGTCCTTACGTGCATTGATTTGTGCACACGATGGCCAGAAGCTATCCCATTAAAGACCACCACTACCACAGATGTAGCTGATGCACTACATCTCATCTTTTCTAGAATAGGGTTTCCTAGAAAACTTTTATCAGACCATGGGTCACAGTTCATATCTGATACCATGAAGGAAGTCATGAAAACTTGGAACATTGATAGGAATTTAAGTAGTATTTATCATCCTATGAGTAATGGTGCAGTTGAAAGACTTAACCGTACACTTAAACAACTACTACATAAGGTTACTGTTAAGCACCCTCATGACTGGGACAGAGCACTCCCAGCTGTTCTATTTGCTTATCGGGAGGTACCGCATGAACAAACTGGCTTCTCTCCCTTTGAATTAGTTTTTGGTGCTCCCCCAAGAGGTCCTATGGGACTAATAAAAGACTTATTAATTGACGCAGAGATGACTCAGGACACTCAGTCATCTTACGAGTATGTGATTAATCTTCGGAAGAACATTATTGAGTCTTGCCAGTTGGCAACAGCTTCTTCTGAGGCTGCAAAAGCTAAGGCTCGATCTCTACAAAATAGGTCTCGACGATTACGCCAATTATTCCCAGGCGATGAGGCTTATGTGTTACTTCCTCACAATAACAATAAATTATTGATATCTTGGAATGGTCCTTACAAAGTCATTGATAAAATTTCCGACGTTGATTACGTCTTAGATATCAAGGGACACAAAAAGATATTTCATATTAACATGCTCAAGCAATTTCATACACGTCCTGAACACTTACAGTCAATTTTTCATCAACTAGATGACAACACAGTATCTACTTGTTATTATTCTAACTTATCCGTCATCCAGGAAGAAGAATCTTCTTTTCCTGAGGTACAGTTACCGTTACCGGTACCAGTAGTTCAACCTACTGAATCTTGGCGGGATGTAACCATCTCTTCAACGGTTACACCGCAACAGCGTCTACAGATTGCTAATCTATTACAATCTTATCCAGATGTGTTGACCGACGTCCCGGGTCGCACATCGGCTATCAGTCATGACATTACTCTCAATGACGATACACCTATTCGTGTACATCCCTATTCGGTTCCTTTACATTTCCTTGCTAAAACTACTAAGGAACTTGAACAGATGTTGTCTCTGGGAATCATTGAGACTAGTAATTCGCCATTCTCTTCTCCATTAGTGATTGTCCGGAAGAAGGACAATAACATCAGACTATGTGTTGACTATAGAAAATTAAATGCTAAGACTATAGTTGACAGCGAACCACATCCACTTATCGACGACTTACTGCCACGTCTATCCAACGCAACTATATTTAGTAAGATAGACTTAACTAAAGGTTATTGGCAGATACCACTGACCGAAAAGGCTAAGTACTACACCGCATTTTCCACTCCACAAGGTCTATACCAGTGGAATGTGATGCCTTTTGGGCTTGTTAATGCGCCAGCTACCTTCATTCGCCTGATGCGACAAATTTTATCAGGTAGACCAGACGTTATTACATATATTGACGACATATGCTTGTTTAGTTCGTCGTTTGAGGAACATGTTTCGGGACTTAGATATGTTTTCGACACTCTAAGGAATTATCATCTAACTGCTAAACCTACAAAGGTTCAGATCGCGTGTAATGAGATAACCTTTTTGGGACATATCATTGGATCGGGATATATCCGAACGTTACCTAGTACAGTCTCCAAAATTCTAAACATAGCAGTTCCTCAGACGAAGAAACAGGTCAGGAGTTTGTTAGGACTTGTTCAATATTACAGTAGATTCATACCAAACTTGTCATCCATCACGGCTGTATTGTCTTCATTGTTAAAAAAAGACATGCCGGTGAAGGTGACATGGACTGGTATATGCAATGAAACTTTCAACAAAATTATAAATTTGTTTTCGCATGAACCAATTTTAAGACTTCCCGATGCTTCCAAAAGATTTTTCTTACGAACAGATGCTAGTAACTACGGCATCGGTGCATGCCTGCTCCAGAACCATGATGGCGTTCTACATCCTACATTATATATTTCAAGAAAGCTAAAGCCGGCAGAAACAAAGTATTCCACAGTGGACAAGGAACTTTTGTCAGTTATATGGGCAATCACAAAACTGGAAAAGTTCTTGCTTGGTGCTCCATTCACCATTCAGACTGACCAGCGTGCTGTAGCATCTTTGCGTAGATCAAACCACAAAAGTCCAAAACTCGCCAGATACGCGATCATCCTGCAGCCATTTGAATTCTCCATTGAACATATTCCTGGCACTGAAAACATTGTGGCGGATGCGTTGTCACGTAATCCTATTGACGACGAATAATCAACATTGACATTCCTAAACTACGTCAATCATCACTACATTGGATAGAACGAAGTATCAACTATAAGGGAACTAACCTTGACTTCAATTTAATAATTATAAACACTATATGCATCACAGAATTGAACTAAAGACAATCAAGGTATACATATTGACATTGAAACTTCGTCTAACGTCCATACACAATATATGAATATTCGTTGAACAATCATGGAACAATATCTGACGACAAGTCGAACTTATTATCCTATGTGCACTTAATTCTTGGATCCTAGGATAATTGACATTTCTGTCCGACGGAAACGTTTCAACACTTTGTCTAAAAGAATTCATCAGGATCAGGACTACGGATGGATCATCATATCCTATACTAATTAATTAGTTAACTTAACTTCTTAATTGAATTATTATCAATAAAATGAAATGTGAGAAAAAAATGAAATGAAAAAAAAAACAAAAAAAGAGAACGAAATATAAAAAGAAGAAATTATGAAAAAAGAAAATAAATCTCACACAAGTATTAGATTAAATATTTTTTTTAATGTACCTATACGTTATTTAGTTAGTTAAATTAGATAGTTATTATTCACTAACACTTAACACACACAATTAAGTTAAACTTATATTCGAATTTCTTTCTATTTCTTCTCACTTATTTTGTCTTTTCTTCTCTCATAACATCGTGTTACATTAGAATCTTAATAATTTAACTCTTAGTTTAATTAATTAATTTAATTTTAATTAGTCAAATTAATTCCTATATGACATACTAATACGACAGACCTTACTTTAATTTAATTCTATCATTCACTATTGACATTACACATTTTATTTAGTTGATATAATAATATGCATAATATTGATATATAATATGATTAATGTTAGATGACTATGACAAATAGTTAGTTGACATGACCGCGACACGGTTCTACTCAGAACATCGTCGGCCATATGTCACAATGGTGTTAAATTTTTTGAAAAATTGTTAAGTCGGATAGATCTTGAAAAAAAAATCTATCGATTTTTTTTTTCCCCGGTGTACAGGGAATTGTTACGGTATATGTTATTAACGCCGTCTGCTAAAGGTTAGCAGACGTGCAATTGTAAAGGTTAAGACATTTAATATATTGCGATAGATGTTTCAATTATTGAACGCTCCATACACGATCGATTATGACGTGTCTAGCGTTGTTTGGGTCACAGTCGGTAACTAGGAGACGCTACCCTTTGTTACTTGACCGCCAAGCTGAATAGCTGCGTTTTTCTAACCTTCCAATTCAATGGCATGATATAGCCATTTATATGTGCATTTATGATGGACCAGGGTCAGTCCTAGAACTCTATATGAGAGGAAACTTACGGAGGTTAGTGTTTAACTAGAATCCTCAGAAGGAGGAGAATAATCGTCCAATTCGTATAAAATATTCAGACTCGCAGTCTCACTGTCGGCAGGTAGCCATGTCTATCTGCGCGTGCATATAGCTGTGATGTTCTGACGACAATACTGCATTGTATCCTTAAACGGACATTGACACGTAAACCAGCAGTCTACGTTATTGATTAATTTATGCATGACTTATACGGACTTATGTTCTGCTCATATTTGAAATGATCATCCTGTGTGTACATGTGATTAAATATTACGGACTCAACCTGAAG